>CM033644.1:83483270-83836551 GCA_019512145.1 Engystomops pustulosus | reverse complement strand
ATTCGGTTACTAGGTTTATTATATACTACAGTTGTTATGAAAAAATAAATATATTTTGATGTTAAAACTTTCATTTTTAGATACTTTTGATTAGGAACTGGTAAAGGAGTGGCTAAACTTCACATTTAAAATTAAAACATATGAGACTACTTTATATTCTATATTGATCGAAATAAAAAAGTACACCATGGGCACAGGAAGGGTATACAATTTTCATCATTTTGACCCCCATGTAACGAGGGCTCAAATGTGGGTGGATAGGGGTGGGTAGGGTGTTAGAAATTAGGATAACGATTTCTCTTGTATGTATTAAAATACAAATTTATGGTACGGTAAGTATTGGAATTTTATTGCATGATATCTATAAGTGTAAGATTTTCATATAATAAATAAAGAGATTTCCTAAAGGAACCTACCACCACATATCTACCTATAAAGGTATGTGTAAAAGTTTGGAGCAGCACCGCAATGCTGATGGGTGCAAAGTCCAGATGCCCTCTGGCCCGAGAGCCTCAGTAATAAAGTTTCAAAAACTGGCAGCACTCCAGATTGGTGTCAAAAAGGTGACGGGGTGTCTTTTATTCCATGTGCAACGTTTCAGCGGGGGCGCAGTGTGGCCACTGGAGGGCGGTCCAAGGAGGGGCCCACTAAGGCTCTGTCGCCCAGGGGCCCACTAAAACCTGGAGCCGGCCCTGACAGGAAGGGTATACAATTTTCATCATTTTGACCCCCATGTAACGAGGGCTCAAATGTGGGTGGATAGGGGTGGGTAGGGTGTTAGAAATTAGGATGACGATTTCTCTTGTATGTATTAAAATACAAATTTATGGTACGGTAAGTATTGGAATTTTATTGCATGATATCTATAAGTGTAAGATTTTCATATAATAAATAAAGAGATTTCCTAAAGGAACCTACCACCACATATCTACCTATAAAGGTAGATTGGGTGGTAGGTGGATCTATAGGATGTAAGGATTTTCTGGATCTATTTTCTGGATCTATGAGTAAGTGCCCCTGGTTTTTCTAAATTTTCTAAAGCAGCTACTGGGGCGTGCAGTAGCCGGAGCTGAGGCTGAGGCTGTATGGTGCGGCTACTCCATGCTCCAGTAGCTTCTTTGTTCCTCCTAGCAAAAATCTTCGGCATGCAGCTCCTCGTAGCTGCATGCCCTTGTCCGAGAATCCTGCCTTCTGCACATGCGCGGAAGGACAGGCCCGTGGCTGTGCGGTCACTGCTCCGGAACCAGAGCCACTGTGCATGCGCAGAGGGCAGGATTCTTGGACAAGGACGCGTAGCTACGAGGAGCTGCGTGCCGAAGATTTTTGGTAGGAGGAACAAAGAAGCTACTGGGGCGTGGAGTAGCCGCACCATGCAGCCTCAGCTCTGGCTACTCCACGCCCCAGTAGCTGCTTTAGAAAATTTACATACTTGTCTAATAAAAGTTTGCAAAAGATTGTGGGGACATGAAGATAAGCCCTTAAAAGGGCTAATCCTCACGTCCTATAGATCCACCTACCACCCGATCTACCTTTATAGGTAGATATGTGGTGGTAGGTTCCCTTTAAAAAAATATTTAAGGAATGATAAACCAGGGGCACTTACTCATAGATCCAGGGAATGTGACTGTGGTAATCTTCCTATATTTGTTAACCATGGCTTCCATCCTTCTAAATTCAACTTTTATAATTGATACTAAGGAACCTGAAAGGCTCCTGGGACGGTTCCAGGAGCCCCCCAATTTTGTTGTTACATGCAGCACATCTTAGTCTCACCCTCCCCCCTGCACTTTTTGTAATCTCGGCACCAGTGAGCACATAGTCTGGAACTTCTCCTTCAGAATGTAACAGCCTGCAGCACGGAGGGGCTTTGATAACATGCCCATAGCCTTTCTGGCTCATTTGCATACAATTTTTCTATGTCATATATACCCTGTTTCCCATAAAATAGGACATTCCCCAAAAATAAGACCTAGTACAATTTTGTTAAAGCTTAGAAATATAAGCCCTCCCCTGAAAAAAGGACCTAGTGACCAGGGCCTATTCTAGCATATTTGTTGCCTGAGGCGAATATTAAAATGCTGCAGCCCTCCACCCCCGCTCCCTGTTAAGTAAATCCTTAAACTTTACTAACAATTAACAACCCTACAGGCAGCTCCCTGACACTGTGTGACTGACTACAGGATCTGAGAGGCATTAGTGGCATCTAGTACCTTATAGATGACAATCTCTTCCATCAGGAGGACTTTATTCCGGGTTTTCCAATCCATGACGTATCACTGCTGAATTCACGGGCAGATATCTTCAGCTCCGTGCAGCATCTCCACCCGGTGTCCATAAAAATACCACAGTCACTTACAGTATAAAGCCTCCTGGAAAACAACACTGTGCTCTTAAATAATATATACCCCTGACAACACAGCTGACCTCACACTCCATACATACAAAACATCCCTTCATTTATATATATATATATATATATAGTCTACTGGAATTATAGCATGCTAAGCACCAATCAATATCCCAGTTAAAGAATTATGGACCATATAATATATACTGAATCCTTCCCCAGTATAAAATAATATGGACCCCCACATATGATAATATAGCGGCCCCCCCCCTAGTAATAAACGTGTTCTAGCCCCCATATAATAACATTACCAGTACCACCCCCCCTCAGTAGACATGACACCTCCCCCAACACACTTATTAGCCACATTTAAAATGAAAGTTACTTGAAAAAATAATAAAATCATACTCACCTGCAGGCAGCCCGCTTCCCTTAGGCGCGCGAGGCCACGGTTCTTCAACGGCGGCTCTTCTGAGGCCGCGGCTTCCGCACATGTGACACAGGCGCCGTTGACGTCATGACGCCTGTGTCACTAGGCTTAGAAGGAGTGGCGTGCGCTCAGTCCATAATTAACGCTGCTGTGTTCGCTTAAGGAGACATTATTATAATATTTTATTTATAATATTCGTCACCGGCCACTTTATTAGGTGCAACAAAGCGCTGTTTCCAAACCTGCTCGTTAACACTTAATTAGCAATCACCAATCACTGGCGGCAACTCAGTGCATGTGTTAGACGTGTAGACATGAGTCAAGGTAGACATCTCTTGCAGTTCAAAACCGAGCATAAGTAGGAGGAATGAATGGTGATTTGTATGCATTGTGAACGTGGCCATGTTGTTTGGTGCCTAGAAGGGCTGTTGAGTATTTCCAGAAACTATGATCTACTGGGATTATTGCTGCGCACAACCAGTCGCTGGGTTTCAGAGATATTGTCCGAAAAAAAAAAATAAACTCCAGTGTAGCGGTCAGTTTGGTGGGCGTAAAGATGCATGTTGAGTTGCCAGAGGTCAGACGGCAGAATGGGCAGACTGGTTTCGAGAGCGATAGCAAAGGCAACAGTGACTCAACGTCGCTACCCGTTAAACCACGTGTATGGCAGAAGAGCATCATGAACCTCATGACATCGAACTTTGAGGCAGATGGGCTCGTACAGCATCAGAAGACCACCACCGTTTGCCCTTTCGCTTAGCTAAGACAGGAAAAATGAGGCTACAATTTGCACAAGCTCATCGGAAATTGACAGTATAGATAGATTGGAAAAACGTTGCTGGTCTGATGAGTGTCTTCCTTTTCTACCTGCTGCGACATTCGTGTAGGTTCAGAATTTTGGCGGTCAACAACATGAAAGATGTCCATCCTGGCCTGTATCAACGTGTTCAGTGCTGGTGGTCGGGTGGTGTCATGTGTGTGGGGATAATTTTCTTGGCACTCTGTTGGTGCTCCTTGGGTACCCATTGAACATGTTGGCATGTAGCGCAATGTGGCCTACCGTGAGTATTGTGTGACATTGTCCATCCCGTTATCACCACAATGTATCCAACATCTGATGGCTACTTACTTCAGCAGGATTAATGCGCCATGTCATAAAGCTGGAATCATCTCAGATGGTTTATTGAACATGACAATGAGTTCACTGTACTCAAAAAAAATGCATCCCCCACAGGTCACCAGATTCTCAATCCAATAGATCATTTTTGGAGATGTGGTGGAACGGGAGGGGAGATTGCATCATGGATGTGCAGCCGACACAATCTGCAGGAACTGGGTGATGCATCATGTCAAGATGGCCCAAAATATAGGAGGAAGCTTTCCAAACCCCCTTGTTGGAATTCTAGCCAAAAAAAGAATGAGGACAAGTTCCTGAAGCAAAAGGGGGTCAACCATTACTAGCATGGTTTGGGTGTACTTAATAAAGGGGCGGTGAGTGTATATAACTATATAATAAATTTAGTGATATAGCCTGCTCTCATATAGTTAAAGGCCTCGTGATTCACCACCCCCCCCCCCCCTCCTCCCCCCTGCACAATTAAATTATAACAAGCTCAATATACAGATCAGATTCCACCTAAGCTTAGTAATATTACTGTATCCCATATACAGACCCCTGTCCCAAGACCTCACCAGTAATTACTGTACCCGATATACAAGCCCCCCAGCTTAGTAATATACTGTATTCCCATTACATGCTATGGCCAATCAATTTGCTTAAACTGCACCCCCCATATAATAATAATTAAGCGCATATAAATATACTGAATCCATCCCCCAGTTTAAAAACTAATTATGGCCCCCCATATAATTATACAGCACCCCCCTAAGTATAAAGTAATTATAGCCCAAATAAATCTATAGACATCCCCCCCGAATAAAATAATTATAGCCCCTCCCCCCACAACTAATATCTATAGCATCGCCCCCAGTCCCTCAAAAATACATGATAGCCATTAATAATATTATAGCAATACCCCCCAGTCAGTAAAAATAATTATAGCCCAAATAATAGATTAGCATCCCCTCCCCCCAGTATAAATAATATAGCCCCAATAAATACATAAGCATTCCATACTCCTCCCCCCCAGGTTAATAAAATATTGGCCCCAGTACATATGTATATCGTTCCCCCCCCCCAGTATTAAAGTTTCTAGCCCCATATAAACATACAGTACCCCCCCCCCCTCCCAGTATAACATGACACTCCCACACACTGATTAGCCCATTTAATAATGAAAGTACTGAAAATAATAAACATCATACTCAACCTGCAAGCCAGCTTGACTCCCTCGGGTCCTCAACGAGGCTCTTCTTGTGAGCCGCGGGCTCCGCACAGTGACACAGGTGGCAAATGACTTCATGCGCCGTGTCATCCTTAGAACGGGCAACGTAGCAGTGGGAAAAAGGCGCTGCCGTCGCTCCGAGATAAATCGTGCCCTGTGTCATAAAGAGACAGGCACGCGATTAGTTAAAGGTGGGGGCACTCTGTGGGGTCGTGGTTATAGGGGGGTGGCCGGCGGGTGAACTACTGCTGGTTGGGTGGGCTTTTCTTAGTTCTGGGTCGGTGTACCGAGGGGGTATTGGGAGTTAGGGATAAGTGGCGGGGGGGCTGGTATATTCTGGGGGGGGGGATAGGATATTTAGCGGGTGCGTCTCCGGTTGGGCTTCCGTGTGCGTTCGGTTGGCAGCAGTGGATTTAGTACTAAGGCGTTTTCGGTGTTACGCTTGTTAGTGCGGTGGGGTCCTGCTCTTTTCCTCCAGTAGAACGGCAGGGCTTTTGGATAGGTTTTTTGTTGGTGGTCTCTTTCTTTTCAGTTTTTTTATCTGGATCCACTTCATTAGTCGCTGTCAGTGTTGTTTCCAGGTGCTTATCCTGTGCAGTTCCTGTTTCTTTTTTGCTTTCCTCCTTTTTCCGGTCCGTGCGTGCTGCTTCGTCTCTCCTTCGCGTTCCTTCCCTCCCCCTTCTTCCTTCCCCTTTCGTTCTCATGCCCCTTAGTAGCATGTACAGAAACGAGAGAGATTTCCAATTCACACTAAACCTTACATTGAGATCTTTTACCTTACACTCTCTTTCGTGATTCCCACGACTGTGTCTTAATTATTTGATAAATGTAAACTTTTACACAGTTATGCCCATATATACCCCATGCACTATAACATCACTTTATTGTCCTCATATCTCACAAGCCCACGTAAGATGTGTTTGACCTATGCGAGTTGTATGTACAGGGTGTTACTATTATATCCTATGTAGATACTTCTTCTCAACTGGGATTTACCAGTAAACTCATATTTTATTAAAAATATTCCTTCTGGTTAGGGAACAGATGCCAATAGGTCAATAGATCTTCAGGCCTATCGTAATGGTAAACCAATACTCAATACTTAAGGCTACACAGATTTAGATTTTTCACGTTTATTAGGTTAAATGCATGAGCGCCAATTTGCCGTCTCTGTGCTATTCTGCTGGCGGTTTGTTTTTATCCCCTTCGCCCATAAGAAAGTAGAAGGACGCTTTTTGGGTGATCCCCCCCAGGTCGGAAGATGTGGCCCCCATACTACCCATCATTAGCGGTTTGCCTTTCTCGCTGTGTATCCCCAACCAATAGATGACTTTACATCTAGCATTTTGCTCCTCATACACACCTGCACCGCAGGCTCACTATATTCTCTCCCACTCATATTAGACGGGAATGCTGGTAGATGATCTATGCTATATCGTATTAGTCTAAAGATCTATGATAGACTCATAGTCTATACGATCATAGACTAGACTATATACCAGATACTAGTCATAGGAGCTATGAGCATAGTAATATGACTATATACAGTATACGTAGCGAGATAAGATTTAGTGAGTTACTTATCTAGTTGAGAGAGAGTTAGCGAGGCTACCTAGCGTCTAGTCTATCCACACAGTCATCATTGGTCACGATGTTTTACTCTGCAGGGTACAAGCTATTATTTAAGGCATATAAGTTTGAAAGCAACAAGAATTAAAGTATCACTATTCCCCACGGCCTATTAAGCTTTGACTTCTATACTCAGACAAGGCCTAGTCCCCCCCTCCCCCCCCCCCCCCCTTTTTTTTCCCCCCCTGCCCACTTTTTTTGCCATTAGATATTGTATGGAAGAAAGATATGAGATAGATAGATAGATGAGATAGATAGATAGATAGATAGATAGATAGATAGATAGACTGATGATTGATAAGATAGATAGATACAGGGCGTTCTAGCATATTTGCGCCTGAGGCGAATATTAAAATGCTTGCCCCCCCCACTCCCTGTTAGTAAATCCTTAAACTTTACTAACAAGTAACAACCCTACAGACAGCTCCCTGACACTGTGTGACTGACTACAGGATCTGAGAGTCATTAGTGGCATCTAGTACCTTATAGATGACAATCTTCATCAGGAGGACTTATTCCGGGTTCTCCAATCCATGACGTATCACTGGAATTCACGGCGGATATCTCTCAGCTCCGTGCAGCATCTCCACCCGGCGTCCCTAAAAATACCACAGTCACTTACAGTATAAAGTCACCTGGAAAACAACACTGCGCTCCTAAATAATATATACCCCTCATAACACAACTGACCGCACGCTACCCCACATATAACACATCCCTCATTATATAGGGATAGATAAATCTTGCCCCACATATACAGTCCCCTCCCAGCTTAGTAATATACGTATCCCATATACAGCCCCTGCAGCTTAGTAATATACTGTACCCGATATACAGCCCCAGCTTAGTAATATACTGTATCCCATATACAGCCCCAGCTTAGTAATATACTGTACCCGATATACAGCCCCCCCCAGCTTAGTAATATACTGTATCCCATATACAGCCCCCAGCTTAGTAATATACTGTATCCCATATACAGCCCCCCAGCTTAGTAATACTGAATCCCATATACAGCCCCCCAGCTTAGTAATATACTGTATCCCATACAGCCCTGCAGCTTAGTAATATACTGTATCCCATAACGCCCCTGCAGCTTAGTAATTACTGTTCCATATACAGCCCCCAGCCCTTAGTAATATACGTATCCATAAAGCCCCCAGCTTAGTAATATACTGTATCCCATATACAGCCCCCCAGCTTAGTAATATACTGTATCCATATACATCCCCCCAGCTTAGTAATATACTGTATCCCATATACAGCCCCCCAGCTTAGAATATACATGTTACCCATATACAGCACCATGCAGCTAGTAATATACTGTATCCCATATACAGCCCCTGCAGCTTAGTAATATACTGTATCCCATATACAGCCCCTGCAGCTAAGTAATATACTGTACCCGATATACAGCCCCCAGCTTAGTAATATACTGTATCCCATATACAGCCCCAGCTTAGTAATATACTGTATCCCATATACATCCCCCCAGTTAGTAATATACTGTACCCCATATACATCCCCAGCTTAGTAATACTGTACCCGATACAGCCCCCCAGCTTAGTAATATACTGTACCCATATACAGCCCCAGCTTAGTAATATACTGTATCCCATATACACCCCACAGCTTAGTAATATACGTATCCCATATACAGCCCACAGCTTAGTAATATACTGTATCATATACAGCCCCACAGCTAGTAATATACTGTACCCGAATATACAGCCCCCCCCCCCCCCCCCCCCCCCCCAGACTTAGTAAATACTTAGTATATACTGTATATATAATAATACAGCACCCCCCAGTATAAATGATTCTGGCCCCATATATATATACGAATCCCCCCCAGTATAAAATAAGTATAGCCCCAAATAATATATATATAGCATCCCCCCCCCAGTTAAAATAATTATAGCCCCAAATAATATATATATAGCATCCCCCCCCCAGTAAAAATAATTATAGCCCCAAATAATATCTATAGCATACCCCCCAGTATAAAATAATTATAGCCCCAAATATACTATTAGCATCCCCCCCAGTATAAAATATTATAGCCCCAAATAATATATTATTAGCATCCCCCCCAGTATAAAATAATTATAGCCCCAAATAATATATATAGCATCCCCCCAGTATAAAATAATTATAGCCCCAAAAATATTATAGCATCCCCCCCAGTATAAAATATTATAGCCCCAAATAATATCTATAGCATCCCCCCCAGATAAAAGAAGTATAGCCCCAAAATAATATAATAGCGTCCCCCCCCAGTATAAAAATAATTATAGCCCCAAATCCCCAAATAAAATATACAGAACCCCCCCCCCCCCTAGTATAAAATAATTCTGGCCCCATATAATATCTATAGCATCCCCCCAGTATAAACAATCATAGCCCCAAATAATATATATATATAGCATTCCCCCCAGTATAAAATAATTACGGTATAGCCCCAAATAATATAAATATATATTGCATCCCCCCAGTATAAAATAATTATAGCCCCAAATAAAATACATAGCATTCCATGATCGTTCCCCCCCCACCCCAGTTTAAAATAATTCTGGCCCCATATGATATATATAGCGCCCCCCCCCCCCCCCCCCCCCCCGCAGTATTAATATTAGCCACATTAATTAAATACATGAAAAATAATAAAAATCATACTCACTGCAGGCAGTGCTCCCTCGGCGCGGCTCCGGTGTTCACGCGGCATCTCTGTGAGCCCGGCTCCGCACAGTGACACAGGGCGGTGACGTCATGACGCTGTGTCACTGCTTAGAACGGAGCGACGCAGCTGCCGGAAAGGCGCTGCGTCGCTCCGCAAATAAAAGCGCCTGTGTCTTAAAGAGACAGGCGCGATTTTTTGAGCTGGTGGGCGATTCGGGCGTTAATGGACGCCGAATCGCCTCTTCAGAGTCGGCGAATTTCGCGCCCTGTACAGGGACCCGCATTCTGCCGCTGAAGCGAGATTTTCATCTCGCCTCATGCAGATGCGGCCCTGGATAGATAGATAGATAGATAGATAGATAGATAGAAGATAGATAGATGATGATAGATAGTAGATAGATAGATGATAGATAGATAGATAGTAGATAGATAGATAGATAAATGTGGGAAAGTCCAGAGCAGCACAGCAACTTGGTTGGGTGAAGTCCTTGACCTCTGGCTAGAGCGTCTTTAGTATATAATTCCAAAAACAAGCAGCACTCCAGGATAGGGATCAAAACGATGGGGGTGTCTTTATTCCATGTGCACATGGAATAAAGACACCCCATCGTTTTGATCACTTACCTGGAGTGTGCCTGTTTTTGGAATTATAGATAGATAGATAGATAGATAGATAATGTAGCAAGAGAGTAGGCAGCACTCCAATTATAACGTGAAAAAAGTGGTTTCTTTATTCATGCTTTTTTAAGGTACAGCAAAGTACAGCAACGTTTCGACTCGCTTGGAGTCTTTTTCAAGCCAAATAACAAGAGTGAACATCATACATATATACCAAACAAAAGGGATCACATGATACATTGGTTCCCACCCCCGTAATAGCATATGCATCATAAAAAACTTATTACAAGTGAACAACAATAAATAACAATGTACATGTCATAGATGTAAGTACTAATAAAGTGCTAGCGCATGTGTGTCATGTCAAGCAGCTATTAGTGACACCAATGTGTTTGTTGTCAAGTAAAGTGCTAGATGCTAAATGCTTACTACATATTAAAAAGAAGGGTGGGGTATCTCACCGCCCACACCCACAAGCTGAAAAAAGAGAAAAAAAAGACTCCAAGCGAGTCGAAACGTTGCTGTACTTTGCTGTACCTTAAAAAAGCATGGAATAAAGAAAACCACTTTTTCACGTTATAATTGGAGTGCTGCCTACTCTCTTGCTACATATCATCGAGGGATCCGTGGCCCGGTCCTAGTGTGCCTGCACCCACCACCGTTTACCTCCATTGGTGTGCCGTTTTTCACTTTCCTGAAGTAGATAGATAGATAGATAGATAGATAGATAGATAGATAGATAGATAGATAGATAGATAGATGTTTCACACCTATGAAACACGGGTTCAATAAAGATCATTTTTTTGGAATCTGGACACTTGGAGTGCTGCCCACTTTTTACACTATCTATCCACAAGAGGACCATGCCAGGACCTTTGGGGGCCCAGCACTTCTTCTTGTAAGGAGTTTGGATAACTCTGCTGACTTGAATTCTACCACATGTAGAAACATGTGATGCTCTTTGACCATTAAGAACTCTCTACTAGATATAATTTTTCAATATGTTTCACATTTATCCAAAGTATAGAGAGGAACATTTCTTGGAATTTTTCTTCTACTTCTAAGATCTAAGGTAGACAACTTTTTTGTATGTTTAAACAGCTATGGCAACTGTCTAACACATATCCCGATTACCCTTTAATGGGAAATGCTGTAATATCTATATGGTAGCCGTATACCTCACCCTGAACTGGCCGTGAGACAAAAAGTAGACAAACACCCCCAATTTATTAAACAGACCACCCCCCCCCAACATTTGGTTTACATGGTGCAAAGTAATCTGTATCCTATAACTAATATATCCCCCCCTGTTTTATGTTACATGATTTACATAGTGCAACCTGATCAAATATATAGACACCCCCTAATGATTATATATATATATATATATATATATAATATAGTATAATATATTGTATATTTTATAAATTTATAAACTTTTTTTATCAGCCTGCCTTTCAATATTTAAAGGACCTCGTTATTCACACCCCATTCGATTATATACGCTCTCCATATACAGATTCAGATATCCCCACAGCTTAGATAATATACGTAATCCCATATACAGCCCCGAGCTAACCAGTAAATATACTGTACCCCGATATACAGCCCCCCCAGCTTGTATATACTGTTATCCCATATACACATCCCCCCAGCTTAGTTATTATTGATATATAATACTATACAGGACCCCACTATAAATGATTATGGCCCATATAATTTTTAAAACTGAACCCACCCCCCAGTATAAAATACCATTAATGGCCCAATAAATATACTGAAATCCATTCCCCCAGTTTTATAACAACTAAATTATGGCCCCCCCAATATAATATATACAGCACCCCCCTAGTATAAAGTAATTATAGCCCAAAATAATATCTATAGCATCCCCCCCGAATAAAATTATTATAGCCTCCCCCTCCACCCCCACAACTAATATCTATAGCATACCCCCAGTCCCTACAAAAATAATTATAGCCCCAATTAATAATATCTATAGCAATCCCCCAAGTCAGTATAAAATAATTATAGCCCAAAATATATACGATTAGCATCCCCTCCCCCCAGTATAAATAATATAGCCCCAAATAAACATACATAAGCATTCCATAACTCCCCCCCCCCCAGGTATAAAATATTGGCCCCAGTGTGATAATTATATCGTTTCCCCCCCCCCCAATATTAACTTTCTAGCCCCCTATAAAATACAGTACCCCCACCCCCCTCCCAGTAAAATGACACACCCCCACCACCCACTATTAGCACATTAATTACCGTATGTTCCGGGACTATACGGCGCACTAAAAGCCTTGGATTTCCTTGAAACCAAAGTGCGGCTTTATAGTCCGGTGAGCCCGTAGAGCTCGAGAGGAAGCAGTGAACCCTCCCCTCCTTTTTTTTCTTTCCTCTTCTTCTCTCATCCCCCTTCCCCTCCTTTCCTTCCCTACTAATAGGTCCAGCTACCGGAGACAGCAGATCTCAGCGGGAACTGCAGACCACGCGGCACAAACAACTTCTGCCGAGGTGGTCTGCAGTTCCCGCTGGAGATCTGCTGTTCTCCGGGTTGCGGGGACCTATGTAAAGTATTCATTCTCCACCTCACCGTCCCCGCTCACCTTCCCCGCTTTTCAGCGTTCTCTTTCGGCGTCGCGCCCCTGTCGGTGTCTCCGCTCCGGGGCCCCGGAACTCCGCCACGCCCCGACCCTGCGCCTTATAGTCCGATGCGCCTTATATATGGATTATTACATTATCTAACATCAACTAAGGAGGCATCGGACTGTTGCGCCTTATATACGGTGCGACTAATGGCCCGGAAAAAAATACGGTAATGAAAGTACTTGAAAAATTATAAAAAAGCATATCAACCTGCAAGCGCAGCTTCGCTCCCTCGGGCGCTAACGGTCTTCACTTGGAGTTCGGGAGCTCCGCAACAAGTGACCACAGGCTGGAATGACTATCATGCGCCTGTGTCATCGCTCTAGAACGGGCAACTAGCAGAGGAAAAGGCGCTTGCCGCGCTCCGAGTATAAATCGTGCCTGGTCATTAAAGAGACAGGCCGCGATTGTTAAAGGTGCATTGCGTTTGGCACTTTAGCAGCGGATAATTTCGCCGCCCTTTACAGGGTGACCCATCTGCTGCCGGAACGAGAGTTTCATTCTCGCCTCATGGCAGATCGGCCTGAGTGACTCATCAGCAGGACCCCGAACGCCATACATTATGTATTAGTAAATCCATTTCGATGCTGTGTAAAAGGTTGTGGCATGCGGGAAGAAAATCATGGGAAAAATACTGCTGGACTGTTGCGTTTTGTTGCAACATGTGATACACGCAGCGACTTTGGACACAAAAGTGAAACAAGAAGTTTCAAGTTGAAGGCAAGTGATATTGCCTAAAACATGAGAGATTGGGGCCAATGATTACATAAAAGAATCAAGAACACTGCGAAAATTCAAGTTTGGAGAGTTATAAGATGTTAGAGAAGAAAAAAATGTGGAATTCTTCTCATGAAAAAGAGAACGAGCTTCCTTAGGAGCAAAAATTAAAGACAGACAATGGGGTGTCATACATAAGGCCCCGAATCGCCTATTTTACCGTAATGGTTTCCCGAAAAGTACTGGTTTGCGCCAAATTGCAAAACCGACGGTCATCGGAGAATAAACGCCAGAATATTTGAATTAAAAAAGTGTCGCTTGACCACAGCGCTTACCTGCACAGGAATAGGTAGTGAACGACGGCAACTCCAACGACCTCAAGCGCAGCAGCGACACGCTGTGGACATGCGGGCGCACTACCTTAGTGAATCGCGGATGAGAATGAACGCACTCCCCTCCCATACCACTCCATGACGAGAAACGGCGCGAGGATCAGCGACAGGACCGCGGGGGTTAAAGTAAATAGCCCCAACTGTATACTTTTTTGAGGGGACGGAGGAACATGCTATATCCTATCTATCCTATATGCAAAAAAGGCTCAGGAGCAGCAAAGCAAACCATGGACTGTTTGTTTGGGTGCTAAGGCGGGGGGAGATTGCGAGTACTGCTGTTGTAACTCACTGGTCTCAGCTTGAGCTGAAGGGAAGTGTGACGGCCGGTAGGAAAATGTAAACGTTCTGCGTTCATGGGAAGGGGCGCAAACGGAGGAGGCTTATTTTATCTAAAAATTTTGCTATGGTGCCTATAGAGATGAGCGAGCACTAAATGATCGGGTACTCGTGATGCGAGACGAACTTTTCCCGACATGCTCGATGTCGTCTCGAAGTAAACGAGGACCCCATTGAGGCAATGGGAGACTCGAGGCTGTTCAAACGGGGAACAAGGCCTCCTGCCGGAAGCTTGGCACAAAACCTGGGAACCCAGAAAAGGATTTTGGAAACACCACGGAAACTGGACAGGAACAGCACGGGGCAGCATGCATGGGGATGCCTCTGAGTTGCTTAATCGAACATTATGCCCAACTTAGGGGCACAGCCATCGGCCATGACAGAGGACAGATGAACGCTACGATAGCATATACAAAAATCCAATAATTGACCCTGAAACTATAGGGGACGGCAATGCAGAGGCAGCGGCAGCCCCAGGCTAGAGACGGGGCCATGCGACATACCCTAAATGCGGATCAGCTTCTCAAACAATGGGTGGCAGAGAGGAACCAAAGGAGGGGAGCATTGAAAGCGCTCAAATAATATCGGTACATGATAAAAGTTGCCAGTATATTTGTGGAATTTACACAGCAGGATAGGGGCCCTTGATAAGAGGGAGGCGGGAACAAAGTTCACATGGAAGCCATGAAACAACAACCCAAAATTCTGCAATGACAAGCTCGTTTGATAAGAGGGCACCAGTATGGAGGCAGTGAACTAGTAGTAGATTAAAAGGTAGCTTCCTTTGCCAAGTTGTGTAAAAAAAGAATCTATGATGCTATGGTGGGAAGTTCTTTCATGGCATGGAGCTGGCGCTCCGATGCCAGGCGAGCTTTCGCCAATCAAGCGCCCTGTCTTCTGTGGCTACTCGCCAAACAGCCTACTTTCTAAGAAACCTTTTGTAAAGATCATAGGGTCATACAGTACGAGTTACTTTGAAGCAAGTTTGGGGATATGGACGCGGGCGATTCGGGCGTTAATGGACGCCCACTTTAGAGCGGCAAATTTCGCCGCCCTTTACAGGGACCCCCATTCTGCTGCCTGAAGCGAGATTTTCATCTCGCCTCATGGCAGATGCGGCCCATTGCAGCAGACCCCGCACGCCATACATTAGTATTAGTAGATCATTCATTGCAGCAGACCCCGCACGCCATACATTAGTATTAGTAGATCATTTAGATGCTGTAAAAGGTTGTGGCATGCGGGAAGAAATCATGCGATAAAATCTCTGACTGTTGCGTTGCAAATGTGATACAAGCAGCGACTTGGACACAAAGTGCTAACAAGAAGTTCTCATTGAAGGAAAGTGATATTGCTAAACATGAGAGATTGGGGCCAATGATTCCAATAGAAATGGAATTCAGAGTTTGGAGAGTTATAAGGATGTTAGAGAAGAACAATAAATGTGAATTCTTCTCCATGAAAATAAGACCTACTGCTTCCTTAGGAGCAAAAATTAATAGAAGACACTGGGGGTCATTTACTAAGGCCCCGAATCGCTATTTTACGTCTGGTTTCCCGAAAAGTACTGTTTTGCGCCAAATTGCAAAACCCGACGGATTCGGAATAAACGCAGAATTTTAATTAAAAAATGTGTCGCTTGACAAGCGCTTACCTGCACAGGAATAGGTAGTGACTGCGGGCAAACTCCAACGACCATCAAGCGCAGCAGCGACATCGTGTGGACATGGGCGGGGCACTAAATTAGTGAATCGCAGAAGACCCAACATCCTGACGAGAAACGAGCGCGTGGATCGCGACAGGACCGGGTAAGTAATCTGCCCAACTGTCTTATTTTTGAGGAAACATGCTATATCCTATCTATCTCTATATGCAAAAAAGTCCAGAGCAGCAAAGCAAACCATGTGACTTGTTTGTGGGTGCTAAGGCTGGGGGGATGCAGTACTGCTGTTGACTTCACTGGTCTCCGCTGAGTGAAAGGGAAGTGTGACGAGGGTAGGGAAAATGTAAATGTTCTGGTTCATGGGAAGGGGGGGCTTTATTAAAAATATTGCTATGGTGCCTAACCTTTTCTAGTTTTGCCCCTGATAGTGGAGTATATTGTAGCAATATGAAAATTAAATGCTTTTATATTCAAGGATTTTATATTGACTTACTACAGTGGGGTGAAATCCTGTGTGTATCCTGTAGACCACATAGTGCTCAAGCTACAATTCTCAAACATCCTTAAATAAAATCTGTTTTAAACAGTCCTACTGCTACTAAGAATATGCACAAAGGTATGATTATACAGATCCCCAGGGCCAATAACTAACAATGTCTGCTGACTTGTATGGTCAGACCCATGGTGGACTTCCTTTACAATCTTCAAAATTCCAAATACCGGTATATAAATCCAAATATATAAATGTGATTCATTATGGGGTATGATGTACCCACCCAGATAAAACCACCTTGGCTATAAGATAATGGAATTAACACCAATTCACTAGGCCAAATTCTTACTCTGCCCCTCTTTGTATCCTCTGTCCCATGTATAGCAAATGTTCATTGATGTAGACTTTCCATCACCAAATGTCATGTGTGTTTCTGATGTCTGTAAAATGGCTGCTTAGGATTAGGCCAAACTATACTTCAAAGTCAGCTATGTCATAACTCAAATATTTCAATTTCTTGTCAGTGAATCTGTACTCAGCATCCTCTGACAGTCCTTGGGTGTCAAGAGCATGGATTTCAGAGTAAGGGAGCCAACAAAATAGTTATTAAACAAGTGGCTCAACCTTTTATAGTGGTGTTTGGTATTGCAGGATTTGTAAACTCATGCTGGTTATTGTG
This sequence comes from Engystomops pustulosus, assembly GCA_019512145.1. Classification (NCBI taxonomy): domain Eukaryota; kingdom Metazoa; phylum Chordata; class Amphibia; order Anura; family Leptodactylidae; genus Engystomops; species Engystomops pustulosus. Next base: position 83,819,565 of record CM033644.1, on the reverse strand, counting down.
CTGGGAATATCTTCTTCTTAGGAGACCCCTGGGAGAGGATATGGTATATTTAGTAAATATTTCCACAACATCCCACCTGGATACAGCTTTAGCATACCCCTCTCACATGACAAAGAGGGCGTATTAGTTTTGCTTTTATGTATGTCTGTTTATTTAACATTTTTTGTAGCATATGAGTATTGTACATTTTGCATATTAAATTGTCCTTTAATAAGCCATACTTGTGGGTCTATATGTTCCCATAACTGAATTAGTGCCAAACTGTGTTACCCTGTGAGTGTATGTGTGCTAGCAGATAGCAATGAGCAGTGTGTGACCAGGTATACTGTGAGCTGTATGTATCTGGGTGTATGTGTGCAGTCCTCCTGTAGGTATCTCGTAAACCATAATTAAAGGTTGGTAGCAGCTGTGATAAGTTTATGAAATAAGTGTGCGACTGTATCATTGAGCAGAGTAGCTCTGTGCGGTAGCATACCATCGGCACGTAAGTTGTAGGGGATACATTGTGTTGTTGTGCACCCCCTGGGCTTTGTGTGTGTGGTGTGTAGTGTCAGGGGTTTGATGAGTGGTTCCTCTGACAAAATTGGGTGCTTGGTGCTAGGGAGTAGAATTCAGCGTAAAAACACCATCTTGCGTAGGGGCTTTAGGAGCTAAATGTGAGGTTCTCTAATGCAAGTGCACCACGTGACACAACTAAACCCCCTGTTTCTCTTGTGATTGGGAGAGTCAACTCTGCTGGAAATATGGCACATGGGTGCCTTGATGGAAGTGCTGAAAGAGGATTAAAGGAAGTCCAGGTGTCTAGGATGATGCCTTCAAATGTTTTACTGGGGACTGACCCAGGAATTTGTATCCCAGTCTGTGGGGATGTTTTCCCCACCACAGTTAAAATGCATAATAATGTGAATGTCACCTGTCCTACACTTCCTTGCCTAGAAAAGTGCAATGATGTCAATGTGATATGTCCAAAGAATCCTGAAGTCGGGCCTGATCTGAAGTGAGTAGGATCCAAGGATGTTGCAGCGGAAATGTCTAATCATGTCCATGTCACACGTCCTCCTCTGGATTATACTGTTTTCTGCACTAATATAGAAATGGATGATGATAATGTTAGAGGTTCAAAAGAGCCTGAAGTGGTACCTGACTTGGGGAAATTAGTATTCAAGTTCCCCTAAGTGCAGTTGAACTGTATACTATTGACAAAGTCACATGTACTCCGCTTAATTCTACAGTACCTTGCATAGCCAAGCAACATGTGATGTATATAGCAGTGTGTACCTGTGTGTGTGTGTATATAGCAGTGTGTGTATATAGCAGTGTGTACGTGTGTGTATATAGCAGTGTGTAACTGTGTGTATATAGCAGTGTGTACATGTGTTTATGATTGTATATATGTGTGTATAAATATAAAGTGCATACAGTGTGTATGAATATATGTGTATGAAATGTGTCTATAAATTAAAGGGAAACAACCCAGAAATATAAACATAACACAACATATACATATCTTACATGTTTCTTTAAAACCTTAAAATGTTTTTTGGAGCCTTGTTTAATCTTTCTTTTTCCAGTTACATAGCATTGGCAACCAGTTACATAGCATTGGCAACCTTTCTGTAGTATAGGCAATCATACAGCGCTTTTCATTGTATAGTGGTGGTCCAGGGCGGCAACAGACTCAGCTACTTTAGTATCCCTGCACCACCACTACGCAATGGACAGCACTATCAGCTTCTCTCTCTGTCTTTTGCGTAGTAAAGCTGCTGCTCTCCTCTGATCAGTGGTTCCAGGTGTTACTACAAAGACTTGTTAATATTTTGTGGATGCAAAAACTTTGCTAAACATATATTTTAAGGTTTTGCAGCAACATGCAAAAACCTTATATTGGTACATTGGGGGTGAGGGAGAGACTAAGAACTCAGGTACGGTTAATAAATTTAGTTACAGTGGTGAATGTCATGGTTAAGATGAAGGGGGCCCCATTCAGAATTTTGCTATGGGGCCCAGCCTTTGCTAGTTACGCCTCTGTGTATACTATTGACAAAGTCACATCTACTCCGCTTAATTCTACAGTACCTTGCATAGCCAAGCAACATGTGATGACAATAATGTGATATGTAATAATGTAATAATATAATAGATAATCCAGATCACCCTCTATTTGCTTTACCCATGGCTAGGAAAAGCCATTTTAGTGCAAGATTTATTCAGATGAGGTTCTCAAAAAAAAAACGCTATAGAAGATACTTTATACCGTTTGCAATTGCATTGTACAACAAAGAGCTTGCCGGTGTCTACTGATTGCGGGTAGAGGTGGGTTCCTTATGTTTATTGTTTTAGTATCATGTAAATAGTATGATATGTGTTTGTGTGTTATATTGCTATTGTTTTTTTGTTACTGGTGTTTTTTCACTGTTGAAGTGGTTTATTAATAAAGTTCTATCCATCTAATGATGAGGTAGAACCCTTTTTTATCTGCAGTCACTAACAGTGACTAACAGCTTTACATATGGATGGCAGCTTGGCAGAGTCAAGGAAACCATGAAGGCTGGTCTCCCAGGATATATCACTAGTTGGATTTTTTTGGTGTTCTTAAGACTAAAGTCCAGCTAACACAGAGCTAATGTTTGTCTAGAATGGAACTGTTGTAGTGAGTAAGGCCATATTTATGTATTGTCTAACCAGAGGGAGCCATGGAGATGATCTATGGATGGAACTCCCAAGCAATCTCTAAAAGCAGGAGGCAATTTGTGATGAACTCCCACTCTTGAGTTACGTCACAGACTGCACTTTCACTAGAGAGCCTCAAATTTAGCACCTAAAGCCCTGCCCTCCTATGCAAGATGGTGTCCTTATGTTAAATTCTACTCCCTGCACATCACACAAGCAAAGGCCATGGGGCAAACAACCACTCCATGTACTCTCTAACACTTACGTACCTATGGAATTCTACTGTATAGGACCACTCTGCTCATGATACAGTTACACACTTATTTCATACATTTATCGCAGCTGCCACCACCCATAATTATGGCTTATGAGATGCCTACACCAGAACCACGCACAAAAACAAAGATAAACGCTTCACTAGGTACCGTACAGTTCACCCAGACACACACTGCTTGTAGCTATCTTCTAGCACACAGACACTCACATGGTAACATGGCTTAACGGAGCACGGACCTCTATGCGCACTATGACCTCTGGTGAAATTCTCTGGATGTTGGATGTTATGCACCATATATACGTGCAGTACCCAGGGAGAACAGAACCAGTGGGAAGTGCATTCTGTTAGCCATCCAATAGTGAGCCAGGCATTATGTGCCAGCCCACAGATATGATGCCATACATGCACATACAGACGTATTTACGGCCAAAATAAAGTTATATATAGCGTAGGCATATATTTTCTATTATTTTCATTTCTGAATGCATTTTATTTAATGTGGAAGGTTGTTCTATTACAACTGTTGCTTTGGTTAACAATAGAGAGTTATTCTGTTCAGGGGCGTAACTACAGCAGTAGCAGCCATAGCAGCTGCTATGGTGCCCACAGTGTCAGGCATCTGACCTGACATACTAGAGAATGGAGGATGTGCACCATTATATACAGCAGAATGACAGGGCTAGGGATCTTTCATCTCTAATTTCTGCCATGTACTTCCCCTATGTGGTCAGCGGCTACTAGAGCAGATCTGTGTAACTGTATAAATGTATATATCAGAACATAAATGTGTGTAAGGCTACATTCACATGGATGCAGGGCCGCCCAGCCGTAGCTGTACATATGTCCCTGTGCATGAGGCCTTAAAAGGGTATTATCACCTGGGCATTCACATTCAATTTCATTAATCTGCCATATACATACGGTACATTTCTTAAATTAGATGTTATTAAAAAAATTACCTGTGTGATGATAATTTCTCATAAATGTAGTGATATGGTCCCTTAGAAAGAAGACTATGTCCTTGGATACGGTCACCTCTGATTGAGTGATTGCACAAAGACACAAAGGGTGTTTGTATATGAAATGCCTCCGAGCTACTACATATCCTACAGCCGCCCTGTGGTAATGATTGCTGAATCCAGGTGGTCAGACAGGACTCAATAGCACATGTCTGGCCACTGCTGCCAAAATGTGAGGTGGTCGTATCCGATTAAGCTATCTCGTTTCTAAGGGACAACATAGCTACATTTATGAGAGATTATCTTCACACGGGAACATTTTTTTTAATAACATCCAATTGAAGAAACATTTACATATGGCAAATGAAATCAATTAAATGCCTAGATGGGAAAACCCCTTTAAGGGCTCATTTACTTCTTTCGTAACGGTACTGGAGGTTAGTGATGCCTTCAAATCAGCTCTTAGAACACTTGGTCTCGATGTTCAACTCTCATGAGATGAAAAATGAAGGAAGAGAGGAAAACAGAAAAAAGGTGCGCTGACCTCGTGAAATAGAAGCGATAATGTGAAGAAATTGTAAAGGTTAAGTTTGGCCGCTCACCTGAGGGCTTAATCAAAAGCACCTTTTTAGGGTATCACGCATCGGCAGCCCGTGGTCCCTTGGCTTCTGCAAATTCCGTACCAGTCGGCGGAGTGGCAGAGATACTGTGGAAATTTCCCGTGGAGGAGATAAGGGAAGCGTTGGCGCCGCGTGGATCCAAAGTACTACCCAAGTGTAGTAAATTTCTAAGCAGGTTCTTTATTGTATTAATAAAACATAATTAAAAAATGGTTTGCTACGCGTTTCGGCCCTGGACAAGGGCCTTCGTCAGGCACTTCATTTACTTCTTTAGGCTACATTCACACTAACGTATGGGGGACGTATATACGGCCGATATACGTCCCGCATAGGCAGCAATGGGCGCACGGCACCGTACCGTTCAGTACCCGGGAAAAAGATATGACCTGTCCTATCTTTTCCCGTAATACGGCGCCGTGCGCCATAGGTTGCTATGGAGAGGGGCGGGGGTGAGCTGCGCTCACCTCCTCCTCCTCTCCCCGTACACTGCCGTTGCCCGCTACGGTACGGTACAGGCGGGCAACGGCAGTGTGAATATAGCCTTAGACTTATAGGCATGGCCATGTATTCCAAAGCCCAACTGCCGGAGCTTGCTTCAAAAGATAGAGCAGTTCTTATTTCTGCCAGAGTTTGCGGCTAGGCAGTCTTTTTCAGCCGCGAATGACAGTCGACTGCAAGGAATGGGATTGTTATTTGCAACCGAAGGAACTGCATGCATTGTGTTCAGGAAACCTAATACTGTACTTATACATCACCATCTTCAATATATTAGAACCATGTCATCAACATTTACATTACCCAAACACAAACAGGCTGACAGGTTCCCTTTACTATGTAATCACTGGATAGAAATCACAAATATGTGCGATCACAAAGTGTGATGCTGCTGTTTTTATTACTTCCTACCTTAATCCCACTACTTGAAATCACTATGTTGTGTACCTTATGCCAGCATGATTTTTTTTTATAGGGTCCCTTTAAATAAATCTAAATATTTACAGAGGATATTTTAAGAATTATATGTAATGTGCATGTCAACAACAAACTAAGAGAGATAATTAAAAAAAATAACAAAATGCTGTGGGGCAGACAAAAATAAGTTTAATATTCAAATCCAAATATCAAGTTAATATGGGTGATCTTTGACATGTTCCATAATTGTCATAAGTGCCAGCCAAGTTTCTTCTGCTGTGGGTATGATCTGTTCAGCAGGAAGGATAAAGACATACTTTCCAGTATCTCTTAACTCAAAGGTGTAGGAATACTTGATGCCATTATTATAGGCCCAGTCGGTTGTTGTGCCATCTGCTTGGTCTAAATAGAATCCAATAATTTGAAAACAGGCAATATTTAAATATAAACAGCATCATCCTGAGCCATTAAGAGGTCGGGGTGGCCATATCCAAGGACCCATATGATTACATTTAAGGGAAATTATCTTCACACGGGAAGATTTTTTAAATAACATGCAATTGAAGAAGTGTGTATATATATACATTTCAGATGAATTAAATGAAATGTGAATTCCCAGATCAAAATACCCCTTTAAGTCAGTTTTGGAATCTTCAATGTCTAATATATCAAATGCCACACATTGGGGCTTATTTACTAATGGTCGCACTTTCATCAGATTTTCTGACATTTTCAGGATTTGCGCCGCTGTGACAGGTATTTAACTGGGGATTGTGTCGATCGCAATCGTATTGTGGCGCAGCTGCGCTGGCTTTCATGCAACAGAAATCGGGGGGGCAGGCTGTCGGACGATCCGACTGATTCAGACTGAGCGCAATTTAACTTTGAAATTGTGTTGCAAGATCAAGGACTTACATTCACCGGGAAGAAGAAGGTGAACTCTGGTAGACCTGAGCAGGGAAGCAATGCATGCAGGATAGCGAGCACACAATCTTAGTGAATCGCGGAAAAGTGCATTCCGGTCGGACAATGCACTTTTAGGGAATGTGTCAGGACAGGTTAGTTAATGTGCCCCAATGTTTGATAAATTTGGTGCAACGAGAGCTGGGTTGGACTGGGGGGACTAGGGTCACCAGTGAAATTTATTTCCGGGGGCCAACCAAATGCTGCTTACTAATAGTAAATGTATAGTTTTAGACCATGCTGAAAGTATGCATTTCTATTGTGTTTTGAATTGCATTGCAAACGCATTGGGAAAAAATGATTAACAATGTTAAAAACACAGATGTGTTTTAAGTAGCATTTTTTCCCGTTGTATTTGCAATGCATTTTAAAACATACATAGGGGCAGATTTATTAAGCTGTCTGAAAGTCAGAATATTTTTAGTTGCCCATGGCAACCAATCACAGTTCCCCTTTAAAATATTCATGAGCACTGGTAAAATGAAAGCTGAGCTGTGATTGGTTTCCATGGGCAACTAGAAATATTCTGACTTTCAGACAGCTTGATAAATCTGCCCCATAGTGTGAACATTGCATAATGCTGTGTTTACAAGATACAAATGAATTGTGTTTTGAAATGTATTTTAAATGTATCCAGATGAACCATTCTGTCCTGAGATGTCAATCTTTTTGGATAGGAGATTTTTGCGCTTCTTATATTTTCAGTGCATAAAAAAAACTACTACAAAAATCAAGCATGATAAACCGGGGGCACTTACTCCAGGCACCTTCACTGTGGTAATCTTCTTATATTTGTTATCCATGGCCTCCTTCCTTGTAAAATCAACTTTTAAAATGTTGCTAATGAGTCAGAAGGGTTCTGGGGGTGTTACCAGAGCCCCTCAATGTTGTAGCTTCATGGGCTGCTACATTGTCTCCCTCTCCTTCAACACTACTTCCACCCTCCCTCTGCCTGATGTAATCTCACTCCGTCAGAGGAAATTTGAGGACACAGTAGACACTATAGATCTTTTATTAAAAGTATAAAACATAGCAATAATCATATAATATATCAATAATACATGACATAAACCCTCCCCTATTGTATACAAAATATTTACAATAACTCACCTGCTGGTCCAACCCATTCACATCTAGCACACTTTTTTTTATTATAACAATAATGTTACACACACCAAAATAATGAAACAACATCCTTCACCCCACCAAACCAATTATTACAGCAGAAACCAACACCATCAACAACTTAAAATAACAAACCACACCCATAAATAAACATATCCCACACCCATATTTTTTTAATCAGAATGCACAATACACACTAAAATAAACCCCATTCCCATACACTCTTGCACAAAGTAATATCCTGTGAAGCTGCATTTATGAGTAAGTGTCCCTGGTTTATCATGATAGATTTTGAGTGTAGATTTCCTTTAAATGATAAACACTTATTTACCTCATTGCTGAAACATTGTTATCCTATTTCCTAAAGTAGACAATTACTCTAATAGAGTGGTACTTACAAATTGTGGCAATAGTGGTCCCATAAGTATACTTAGTTCCATGTAAGGATGCTAAAGCAGTCGCTGTTTGCTTGGCCAGTTCCATCTACCAGTATAAAAAATTTGGTAGGTGGAGAGTTGATTAGGTGGCAATTTTATCCATTCTTTTTTATAATATATGTACACACAGTTGTTGTTCATTCTTACCAGTTCTTCGTGGTCAGGTGCCAGTTCATTGGTGTAGCCATAAGGAAAAAGAAGCATCTGCGAGTAGCTGTGTATGGTAAGCATAGCCTTCACATTGCCATGAGCCAAGATAAAATCCACAATAGAGTTCACTTCAGGTTCAGAGTGAGGATATGCTCCATGATATGTCTCACCACATGGATTACTGCTGGAACCAGGACCTACAAAACCAAAAAACCATATGTCTACTGCTTTCCTTTAGTTTTGATGAATTAATAGTAACAATTTGTGGGTTTCCTCTGAAATAGAGTATACTTTTTGTTGTTTCAAACCTTGATGTTTGTATAAACCATTTTTCCAGATATTACGTATATACCTGCCAACTAAAAAATGTATACCTAAAAAAAAAACACTTGTAATCTTTTAAAATACCTTTCTGTTAAAACTTGTGAGATTATCAGGTTTATCAGAGGAAGTTATTTAATTTTAACTTACAAAGGTTTTCCCTTAAAACAAACTTTTTAAAAATTCTAATAACATTTCTACCCTAGCAATTTAACTTTTACTATAAGCAGTTGGATCAAAAAGATCCGGGCTGGAGGGGTATGCTATAGAGCCTGTGTGACTGGATCAGCACCAGAGACTTTAAATGGGCTACATAACAAGCATGGAATGTCTGGTAAATCCTGCCCATGTGTGAAGCAAGTTTGTCGAAACAAACTTACTCATTGGAAACAATCTTCATTTTACTTCATTCAAATTGAAGCCTTTCTATGTTTTAACATTGCCAAAATCTAACACAAAATGAATTTGATTTTGGAGGTATATATGTTCTATGTAATCTTAAAGGGAACCTGTCACCAGGAGAGCCATTTTTAGCACTCCCCCAGTCCCCACAGAGCATAGTACATACACTGCCAAAGAGTTTTTGTATTAAAAATAGGTTTTACAGAAAAAAAGATATGTTATATTGTACCTTCTATTACCATCTGCTGTGTGACTAGGCAGTTGCCTTTTGGGAGGGACTGGAAAGGAGCAGTTCCCCCCCCCACCACCACCACCCTTGGGAAACATGTGACCTTTTCAAATATATGAATAACTCCCCTCACTCGGGATTGGCTGTAGAGGAGCAGGGGGCGTAGCTAAGCCAAGTGATGGGTGTTTTCATATATTTGAAAAGGTCACATGGAGAAGCTGTTCCCCAAGGGTGGGGGGGGGCTGCTCCTTTCCAGCTCCTCCCAAAAGGCAACTGCCTAGTCACACACAGTATGCTAATGAATTACAATATAACATATCTTTTTTTCTGTAAAACCAAGTTTTATATACAAAAACACTTGTGGCAGTGTATGTACTATGCTCTGTGGGGACTGGGGATGCTAAAATGGTCTCCGGGACAGGTTCCTTTAATTGCATTGCAATTTCATTCACCTTTACTTTACAAATATCAACTAACAAATGTTATTTTACCTCCAAGCCTGCATTCCATTCCTGTTGGGATCCACACCAACAAGAGGAGCCCACGTTGATCGACCTGGTCTTTCTCCACATACGGTTCTAGAGTAATCATATGGCAAATCATTTTTAAAAAACTGTGGACTACTGACGTTGTTTGAAGGATAAAGGCAACAAGGACAGACACCTTACCCCTATTTGAAGGCATTGGAACTCATGGACCACAGAAAACCAGTTACACTTAGAGCTCTAGCTCTCCCTATAACCTTTAGTAATCTCACATGGCATATCTGTATACATGACACACCGGTTATCTATACTGCCACTATGCAAACTATACTGATCTTGTACTAATTCCATTTCCTGGTTTCCAATCCCCCTGTGACCCCACCACCCCTTTTGATCCATCCTTCTGTTTTCTCTCTTTTTTTAGATTGATCAATAGCTGTCTATGTATCATACCACTCTGTAAATTCCCCCTGCGAGGGTATTGTGTTTTGCCGTGACCTATCGTAAGGCACCATTCTGTTTTCCTTTAATAAAATTTGTTGAAACTAAAAAAACTGTGGACCTTTAAAAGAGGAAACAGTAGAAGATTGTGTTTTATTAGGCTTTGTGTCATTGTGTCATTTTCTATCATTTATTAATATGTAGAAGTCTAGAAGAAGAAAGTTACAAGGCAGTGCTCTCCAAAGTGTAATATTATAATCTTACCGTACTATGGGTGTATGCATAACCATCAGGTTAGTTACAATTTCCAAAATAAGTCCATGTTGTCCAGAATATCTGTCAGTGATGAGTCAACACCATAGCTACTTGCAATCTATAAACAAAGTTTCAGTTAACAGGTAAATAATATACTTAGTATGTTTTATTGAAATGCACAACATGGAATACCTACATTATATAAATTAAATATGCTAGCCTGATCACAACCTTTTTAGCGGTCCATATTCCTGTGGCCTGGGTAATCCACTCGCGAGAATGAATTCCATGTCGACCAAATAGCTGGTTTGTTCCCACCTGTGCTAAACTGGAATATTTAAAAAAAATGTGCAAAAATATTTAAAAAATGTGCTGTAATGTTAGTTTAGTGCTGCAAAGGAATAAACAAATAAAGGCAGTAATAAACCAAATATGTCTGCTAGATGAAAATAAAGCTGCGGAGGAAAGGCTATGTCTCTACAATGTTTTCACGGCATACATATGGGCAAGTGAATGTATACTTTACTGAAATTATAATTTTCAGTCTAACAATCCTTTAAGTAACACTTATCATAAATTTGTGTAGGAAAGCCACCAAAAGTACAATGTAAAACACAACACCACAAAGACATTTAACTAACCTTCCCACCAACTGGATAGAATATGGAAAATAATATGTTTAAAACTGATATACAGTGAAGTCAAGTAAGAGCACAGAATTGTGCATTTGTATAACAAATTTAAAATTGTACTAGAGTGACAGATAAGTCTGTTTCATATGTTTTCATTGAAAAAATTTTTTTTACAGTTACATTTGGAATTAGTACATAAGAAAAATCATAAGAAAAATAAAGACTACTGTCATGTGCTGTCATTGGACCAACACTTTTTAGAGGCAAAGGACACAGTAGCTTCTTATAAGACTTTTGCAAAGCATATGAGCATGGTACTGTCTAGCTTATGAGAGGCCATAACATGGATCCCAAGTACATATCTTCCAAGGAAAACAAACTACAATTGTCCTCTATTAGGTGCCATGGTATTTACATCACATTTACCTTCAAAGCACTATATTGGACGACTCACTAGCTTGACCAATATCAATTTTGCTAACGAGTTTTGGATAATCCATCACCAAACTGTCATCCAGCGATAATCTTACAAAAAACAGTAGAGGGATTACAGTTATGCCATTTTTCTAATGTAAAGCTGCTTTACAATTTATTTAAACTATTGGATCAGTACAAAATATAGTTACGAAGGTATACCTGCCCCTTTGTATGCATATTTACTTGTCTACTACCTATCTATCCCATATATAGTTCTTATTATCTAGGTATTCATCTTTACCATTTCTGATAGGTAGATTTTGCACATTTTACACTACTGGCAAAGGCGTTATTGACATTTACCTGTCATATCATGAATTCATAATGAATTGACCACTTCTTCTGATAATTATTCAGCCAACAATTGCATATAAATAGCAATGCTAAATGCCTTCACTGCAAAGACTGCAAATTGGACCGTGCCCTTTATTATGGTTATATTTTCCCCATTCAGTACAATTTTTATAACAGTGTGCATGCCTAATGATTAAAGATAGCAGACCTGAATTTCCATTTGGTTCATGTATGGTTGTGCCCACGCGGCATGGACATATTGCCAGATTGGCTGCCAACAATAAATCCAGCATATTAATGCCTCTAGCAACTGGCCATGGCTCTGGTTAGCTAGGGGTGTTCCCTTGGCCAATCACAGCCAACTAGTAGCTAGGGGGAGTTATTTGTCAGATTGGCTGTTCAACAGCCATCCGGCAGCATGTCCGGCTCAACAGGGCACACCCGAACCCAACGGGAAATTTCAGGTCCGCTCATTACTCTAATATTGCAAACTTAGCATATAACCAGAAAATGAAACAGCAACAACAATGATGAATCCACCCTACAAGATTAATTTTACCCAAAAAAGAAAAGCCATCTGATTTTGGATTAAAATTGAAGAATGAAAAATCTATCATCACCTCTTCTATTGTGTGATAAGTGGGTAAATAAAGCTTAGTACTTCTTCTCATGAACACTTTGCAGATTTATTTGTTCTTGCTCCTGGTCAAAAGTTCCTTGGAAGAAACAGAAAAGAAGGGAATTGGTATCAAGCAGAACATATTAAAAGTACTCAAAATCTTACTAAAGCTACTTAAATATAAATTGCTGTAAACTAACTTGCTGCCTTATCTATGTAACACTAGCAGATGTGAAGAAATTTTTAGTACAGATTTCTAGATCAACTCAATGGGGTAATGTGCAAGTTAAACTGTAATGAGGATGTAGATCCATAAGTCATTTTGTAAGTCCTCACAGTCCCACAATGGGACTGTGTGCTAACCATTTTCTTTTGTGCTAGCATGCGTCCTTATTTCTTTCTAAAAGCTCATGCAGTGGCCACATTTTCCAGAGTGCTATTAGGGAGTCAACTAAATCCTCACTTCAGGTTCCCTTGAAAGCCTTGCATTGTTTTCTTACAATTTTTCAATCGCGTTATTTAACATGAAGGATCATATGAAAAATGCTTTAAAACCGCGTCTCATTCATTAACGAAAATATGGCATCAAACAGCACAAGCAAACATTTCCCCCTCAAATCCATTCAGTGGGGACATGTATCATAGTTTTTTTTTTTCCTTGGTGTTAATTGAGACATATGAGGCTGCGGTCACACGTCTGCTTGCGTTTTCATTTCATTTTGAAACACATAAACAAGGCTGAGTAGAGATGATTTGCCTAATGACATTACTGTTAACAATTGCGTTTAAAAATGCAATATAAACACAATGTTAACGCGCGTTGACACTGTGTTAATGCAAGTGTAAAATGTGTACACATGTGTGGTTTGTAAACCCGATAATGTAGATATCACGTTTTAAAGCAAATTATTAAGAGCAACATAAATTAATTAGGAAAATCACTTCTCCTCAGCTGTTGTAATTGCGTTTCAATACACAACCTAAACATCACGTGTGGACCTCCCCCTTAACCATAATTTTATAAAAATATATATCCAAAATGTATACCATTTTAAAAAAAAGAGGTTAATGTGCATTAATTTTTGGACCGCTGGACAGGTATGTAGAAGGGGATTGTGTCGCACGTGATGGGTTTTGGTTCCGACTTTCATCCGCAGAATGGGGAGGGCCTTCGGACTTTCATGCGACAACGGGGGGGATGGGCCGTCGGACTGCATTGCGTCAGAAATCGGGGGTGGGCCTGTAACGGATTCGGACATGAGCGCAGGATTTAACTTTAAAATTGTTCGCATCCAATGCACTATATACACAGGGAAGAAGAGGTGACCTCCGTGGACTGAACGGGAAGCGACAGTGCAGGGTATCGGGCGCACGATCTTTGTGAATTGCGGCAGAGTACACCAGAGGGATCCGACAGGACGCGGGGGTAAGTAATGTGCCCCAATATCATAAGGTCCACAGCCAGTAAAAGAAAACCTTCACATTGCTTGACATAATGGAGCCACATTTACTTACAGGTCACCGGAGTTCTGAAGTGAATGTCTGTCTATAATAAAGCCGGTGCGGCTATTCACTAAGATTGTGCGCCTGAAATCATAATGTGTCTGCTTCCCCACTCATGTTCCGACAGAGTTCACCATCTTTTTGTTTTGCATTTTAGGGCGCTGTCCCGCGTTGCGTTTGCAAACGCAAACAAAGCCACACCCAACGGGGCGGGACCGGCCCGATCGCATCAGCGTTTCTATGGAACATCTGCGATCGGAACAAGCCGCCAGTGTTTTCAATAAATTAACACAACAACAATCGGCAGCTCGTTCCATTGCAGCGTTTCCATAGAACCGCTGATGCGATCGGCCTGGCCCGCCCGGTGGCGCGGCTTTGTCTGCGTTTGCAAACACAACGTGGACAGCGCCCTTAAACATAGCTGTGTGATGCAATTAAAAGTTAATACAGCGCTCAGTTCTGAATCAGTCAGACCATCTGACGGCAAACACCCTAATTTGTGTTGCATGGATTCAGGCGACCAAAAGGGTCACATACACCAATCCCAGCGCACACAGTTATTAAATACATGGTAACGCAATTTTAGCTCCGAAAAGGTGCACACAGTCCGACAAAGTGTGCAAAGCGACCCTAGTAAATGAGCCCCAATGGGTTAATACAGGCATATACAAACCACAGGTAAGGGAGAGCACCCTATCCGGACTGTTCCGCTGGATGCATTTTCAAGGGTGGAGAGTCCCCTTGTTTCCTCCAAAGCACTTGTAGTACCACTTTATAATGTAGACACTTTATTTCAAGTTCATGTATTCTATTGATTTGTTTAATACAAGTGATTGCTGTTTTACGGTTCAAATAATGTATTGTTTCTCTCTTTTGCTGCAGTGTATTTCTTGATGAAGATAGTATTGTGCGGTAGTTATAGCTGTAGATATAGTGACATTGCTGGAAATGCTGATGAGATCAAACAGAATTACAGCAATTAATAATTTTAGATTCAGTTTGATTGATGTTCTTAAATTCAATTACTAAGTTTCCACCAGTAAACATGTTGTAAGAACATACATTTGGGATTGAGCAGAGTCATCTCAATGCTTAGATGTCTGACATCCATATTTGCAAAGACCATGACATTTGTCACTGTGGGCTGTCATATGCATTTAGCAACGAAATGCATAGCTTTATATTATGTGATTATTATGAATGATACCAACATATACATCATGTACTATAGAAGGCTGTTTTAAAGCTCAGTTTATTCCTTATTCTCACACATTCACAGGAAGGTGACAAAAAAATTTAACTTGATACTTTTAATAGGTACCTGGACATCCTCTATCATGATGGTGTTTCAATTCTGTTTGACTCCAAAATATCTTAACTTGCTGTAAAACAGCGTTAGGTACTCTCTGTCAACAGGTAATATAGGTTTTGAAGGACTGGCGCCGTAATCAACCTGGATGAAAGACATTATTTTATGTAATATCCTAAATCTATCCCTTTTACTAATAAATAGAATCTAATCATTCCCAGGAAGACTGATTCTTAAATATACTCAAAACAAAATAACAAATTCTTTATTTACTGTCATTACACAAATACAGCATTTCTGTAATGTCTTTCAAAACTCCCTCTATCCACAGTTGGCGGAATAGGTGACGTTTCATGTTTGTCTCTATTGTGTGAACTGTGACTTAGGCTACATGCCACTGCCGTAGCACGGCGGCACACGCAGCGTGCTGGGAGAGTAGAGGGGTGAGCGCTCCTCTCCATAGAAACATTCCTATCTTTTCCCGGCTACGGAGTGGTATCAGGTGCCCGTCACTTTAGAAAGTGTATGGGGACGTATATACGTCCCCCATACATGTGTGTGAATGCAGCCTTAGGTTTCTCTATTTCGAATTATTGAGCCACACCCCTGCTCCTGCAGTACGCCCTGTTCAAGCAAGGGTTCAGACCTGATGTGACAATTGCTGCGGAGGCATATCAAGAAATCTGCATCAGACCTTCCAGTTATCACTGTATTTAGAATTGAGAAGAAAAGTACAACAGAGGACGGCGCCTCACGTGATAATCGTCAGGGGTAGTGTTTCAGGTAAGTATTGAAAGGTGCTCACCTGATGGTCACTTGTACAGTGTCAATAAGAAAACCAAAATGGGGAATGATTCCACCCTTTTTGCGGGTCTCCGATAATGGTTACCAGCAGCATAAAAGGCTTGTAGCACAAGGCGGGGCGCGCCACCAACCAAATCTCACCACCCTAGGCTTACTTCTTTCCTTCACTATTCCTTCACAGCTCATCAAGGAGCTACAATGACAGTCACAGTGATACAACATGGGTCACATAGCTTATATGCCGGTTACCTGTACTTGGTTGGGTACATGGATGGCGTTGTGATGCTGGCTACAGCGGTTGGACACCGCACCTGCTTGGTCCCCCCGTACCAGTGTTTAAGGTGCGGTTCTGATGTCGCCAGAGCTGCGTGTCAGAAACTCTGTTGGACCGTGACCAGTATTGCTTGTGATCACCGCAATTGCAGACTGGTGTCTCCTCAGTACTGCGGCTATGGCAGCCTGGAAGAAAACCGGCCTCTGTTGTGCTCAACCAGGAGACCCCAAACACACTGGTGCAGCGTTCCCAACAGGACTTGAATGGAAGGAGGTGGAAGGGAAATGGTGGCAGCTTTTAGGGGCACACCCAGATTCAGAAGCTGCCTCGCTCCTGGTGAAGGTTCCGACCGTAGACCAAACCTAGTGTGATCCCCGTTTTTGCTGCAGGTGTGTTGGTGGATTGGTGGAGGTTCGGGGGCCTAGCTAAGCACGTACATTGCGCTCACCATGTGCCCTTTGGTGGTGCTTCAAGCAGCTCCATTTGCAGGCAACTTCCGTGTATGCTGATTCCAGGAACGGTTGAGCTTCCGACTGCTGGTAACAGGGGGAGCCGGGCATGCAGTGCAAGCCTAGGTAGCTCTGGATGGCTTTGAGCCCTGGAGCAGGTGGCAGCCCAGGCAGGGGATATGCGCGTGTGTGGGCATTGGGCCAGGAACGGTTGTGACATAGGTACATTTAAAAAACTAAAATAATAATGTTTTATATACATAAACTCATATTGGAACAATAGAAGTAGGGCCCTACTCACAAGAGCCTACCGTAAGAGAGCAGAATAAATAATTATAAAATAACATGCTACTGCTTGTACCAGTCATCAGCTGCCATCCTTATATACAAAGTCCAACATCATGGACTGTCAGATACTATAGAATTTCAGAAGCTAAATGAAAGTGTCGAAAAAAAATCCTGGAGCATGAAATCTACGCACATTTGTCACAAATCAGCTAGTGATAGGTTCCTAGAGCCCTAGTAACTATCTGACCCCCCTTCTTTTAACTAAAAATTGTTTCCCTCACATTCACATAAAATCAGAGATATATACATGCCTGGATCTTGGAACTATAGAGCGAGTTGAGGTGTATGGCCTAAAGTCATTGTGACCAAGGTGACATTAACAGTTCGTTTAGCCTCTTAACATTACAAACTGTACCCCTACACATATCTGAGCACATAAAAATAAAAAATCACAGCATGATTGCGTGGGCTTCTCCTGTGTCTTTGTGATTTCACACGTCAATGGTGGATCTTTCATATACGGGCTATGGGTGCCCCTACATGGGCCCTATATGAAAATCCCCCCTCCGTCTTAAAAAAAAATCTATACTCCCTTCCGGGTTTATTCCCCACCCCACGGCTGCCTACTTCCGGCCGCGCACACTGTGAGGCGATGGTGACACGGTCGCATGACATTTAGTGTATGCGCTGCTCAGGGCACTTACCTAATAACTATCTGGGATGACATTTCATTAAGGGGGCATCTGGGGTGGACAATTTAATTAAAGGGGACTCTGCTGTGGACATTTCTGTAAAGCTGGCTCTGCTGTGGACTTTAGTAATGAAGGTGTGCTGCTGCTAAACATTTATGTTCAATAAACTTTATGAAATTAATCAATGACAAAAAAGTATTTACAAAATAGGATATTTTGCTAACATTTTATTGGAGTAGCGGCGGCATTTCCTACCCTAGGCTCATACTTAATTCAATAAACTTTTAACAAGTTTTTGTTAAATTAGGAGCCTTGGCTTATACGCAAGTATTTACGTATGAGGGGGAGTTCAGGTCAGGCCGATAGCATAGTGCCGTGCCAGCCAGGGGCAAGCATCCACATCTCCTACATTGTCTGGGTTGTGATCCGGAAGGTAGTCCGGGTAGACAATTTTCATGCAGTTAGGGAATCGGCTTTCCTAGATAGATGGTTATAGAGCACAGATTGAAGTTCATCATTTAATACTTTTATGAGCCTATAAGATTAGGGACATAAAGTATAAAGGATATATGGTAGCAGTTCTGGATGGTGGGGTGCCTTAATCATGTGAAAAGCCCAGGGCTTATGGGAAATTAATCCGCCACTGTTTCTGTGATATGTATCTGTGATTTTGTGGATACATGCTTGGTGTATAGTTTGCTAATGTTGCAGGCTAAAAACCTGACTGATGATTCACCTCATCACATGACATTACTTCTGCTGCTGCAGAACCCTCACAGTCCGTGGTCACGGACTGACAATGGGCTGTGAATCGCCCAAGAAAAAAAAGCTATAAATAAACAATTACTACTTGTTTGGGTGAAATTCTACTTTCAAACTCCATTTGATAGAAGGACGCAAACTTTTGTATGCCATAAAAGTGGTTTCAGCATTGGAATGCGAGGCTACTTATGCTTCTTTTCTCACTAACAATCAGTGTGCATTTCTCACTACAATCAGTGTTCATTTTATTCATCAGAGTTATATGTCACTAGGTATGTTATTCTTGTAAAAATACTTCCAATATAGTTTTTTAGTAAGGTAGCACGGTACCTGTAAATGATTCAATGGCTTCCATTTCCTTAAAATATTCAACTGCATTGTCTTTGGGTGTGCACGTAAAACCTGATCTCTATGAAAAAAAAGTAAGTATATATTCAAACAGTGCATTAACCTTTGCAAGTCAAAATATGACCTGTGTTGTGATGGTAAAACATCCTAGCAACAACATTTACTAGTATTTAACATAAACCCGTTGAACTGATAAACGTACCGTTGCGTCTGAGCTAAAAAACACTTTAATATGAATTTATCTTTCAATCATTTTTTTTTAGTCCAATTATATTATGTCCCGTTCCCTCTTTAAATCATGGAAAAAACAGACCCTGATGGGCTTTTCATAACTATTTTATAAAAAATAAATATAAATATTTTTTAAAAATCTCCACAATCTGAATGCTTCTTAATTTTTTAAGTTGGCGAGGCACCCTGGGAACTAATGCACTGAAAGCCTTTATATTAGCGATCCCATGACCACTGTTATAACTGTAGTAGTGCCACAATTTGTGTCTTACTTTATATATTAATGTAGCTTTAGTTAAATGTCAAAGGAAACTACATTCATCCCGGCCCAATGATCCCTCCTACACCACCTTCTCGGCTCTTTACCAACTGACCCCAGGATACATAACTTTGTTAGGACACAAACGATATAGTTTGGCAAAAAAAAAGGTATTTTATAACTATAGAAATGGGACTTCGGCGCTTCACTTACATCACCCTGGCTGCTCGATTCACGCACCTCCGATGTTTAATTATTCATGGCCCATCTTCGTTTGGTCCTCCTCCTTGGACAAAAGGCCAGTGACATCACTCGGCTCTGCCCCTCTCGCAATGTGCGCATGAATTGCACCTCGCCCTGCATTGTTGGGCGGCTGTCCACAAATTCAGTGGACGCACACTGCGTGTAGAGGTAGGTAGAGGGGTGGGGGGGGTGAGGAGGTCATTCGGCAAGAGTCAAGTGGTAGGTTTCCTTTAACTTGATCTTTACAAAATCCTTAAGCTTACATGATCAATACCTCATTGGTGCCCTGTCATTAATCGGGATAATCGGGGACGGGCCTTCAAACGATCCGACAATCGACTAGCGCTGATTTAACATTCAATTTGTGGTCGCAAGTAGAGAATGAGCGCAGCACTAAAAGCTCGGGGCTCGTTATTTTGAAGACGAACTTTTCCCATGTGCGCAGTTGCTCGCTCGAATAACGAACCCCATTGAATGTCATGGAGACCGCGCATTTTTCAAGGGGACCAAAGGGGGGGGGGGGGGGGGGGGGGGGGGGGGTGCTGCAACAGGGAAGCTTGGCCAAACACCTGGAACTCAGGAAAAATGATGTAAACATAACCACGGAAAATGGGACAGGAAAACAGGGCAGGAACAGCAATGCATGGATGCCTCTGAGGCCTTCTAAGCGCCACACTAGCAAAATTATGGGCAACAGCAGGCCATGACAGAGTGACCGAATGAGGCTAGATATGCATCTAAAACAACTCCAAATAATTGACTGGACACTTGGAGAACGCATGCAGAGGGCAGCGGCAGCAGTTACAGTGCTAGAGGGTCCTGGCGACATACCTAAATGGACTCAGGCTTCAAACCATGGTTGAAAACATTAAAGATAATAAGTTCCGTTATACCAAAATTTGTGTTCACGTAATTAGAATAATTGTCCTGCCTGAAGTTAGAACATTAAAATTCACTTTATTATAAATAGTAAAATAGAGACTGCTCTTTCACCTTATACATGTGATTTCAGGCTTTCATTGTGTACACCAGACCAAAAGTGTTTTGTCTGAGATTATTGTCTACACACTGAATCAAGTGCTGTGTGACAATTATGAATACTCATCATGTGTGGCCACCCAGCGATATCAGGTAAAGGATAATGAGTATCACGCATAATTTTAGTCCAGAGTCAGTATCCTACTCTACCTAACTATTTTACAACCCTGACGCTTCCTTTTACGATCCCATATCGTGTTATCAGAGGCATACAGAGAGGGTGTAGTAATAGCGCGGTGCGCAACATCAAATTGTTCGTTACGCTGCAGCCGCCGAGCATATCGAGGCGGCTGCACGCTAAGAAAACAATTTGATGTGCAGCCGCGCTACTACCTACACCCTCTATGATGCACTCTGATGAACACGATACCCATCTAATGTGGCTCGTAGAAACGCGTCAGTTGAAAATGGTTAGGTATAGGAGTAACTGACTGACTAAAAATCAGCAGCATCAATGAATTAATATAAACACTCGGCAAGGTCTAAGTTGAAAATAGGATGTGACATGTAGCATTATGTCCCTCTATAGTAGCACTTAGATCATTCATTAGTGTGGACTCCTAAAAAAGCGTGACTCATTAATTACCTTTCCTGATCTCGCTGGGTGCCAAACATGCTGAAGTAGTTCAATTTGTCACACAGCACTTATTGCAGGTGTCAGACATAATCGCAGACAAAACAAACTTTGTGGTCTGTGTACACACTGAAGCCTGAAACATCAGTCTAAGGCTGACGAGCGGTCTCTATTTTAATATTTATAATCAAAGTGAAATTTTAAGTGTTAACTTCGGCAGGACAATATTCAACCAATGGGTGGCTAGAGGGACTCAAGGAGGTGAGCAAGAGCGCTGAAATGATTACTAGTCAACAAAAGTGTTGAACGGTATATTTGTCAGATAACACGCATGGTGGCTGACCATATTGACCAAGTTCCAATAACGTATCTGGTGAAAACACGCCAAAAAATGACTGACACAGCTCTTGGATAAGGGGGACGACTGTGGAGGCAACCATGGAGACGTCTTACATATTAAGAGTGACAGTATGGGGCATCCATATGCTGCTATGATTGCAACTTCAGGTCTCCACATGGCGGCGACAGATGGGCCGAGTTCCATTATGTATCGTTGTGAAACACCTGCAAAAATGTCTGGCCTGACAAAGCTCGTTTGATAGGGGATGATGTGGCTGGTATATACTCTCGTCTCCAGCGTCTGGGGTTATGAGAGTTGAAAGTTGCGCATGGAGACATTGTGACTCTGTGGAGGATCGTGGAGGCAATGGGACAGGAGAACAGGCAGGGGCAGTATCTGGATGCACTCTGAGGCTGCCTAATCCTTGGAATGGAGCTGGCGGTCCGCTGCAGGCGAGCTTTCTCCGTCCAAGCCCTGGTCTCTCGGCTCCTCCCACCCAAATGGGGCCTGGGCCAAAGAGCGTTTACTTCTGAAAAAATTTGTACAATTTTCAAAGCATGTTAGAGGCGTAGGTGGTCGTTGAATATTTCACCTGTGAATAATGGAAATGCATAGCAGTTCTATTTTTAATAGTTTTTTCGTAAAGGTTTCATGATTAGAGCGACGTTTTAGAAAATGGGGCATCCATATGTCGCTGCCAATGATTGCCAAACTTCGGTCCTCCAGCATGGGACGACAGATCGGCCCGAAGTTCCATAGTACCTGTGTTAAAACACTGAAAATTCTGCCTGACAAGCTCGTTGATAAGGGGACGAGTATGGAGGCGTGAGAGTATAAGTATATAAGGTTTGCTGCTGCTCGTTAAAACTATGTTAGTTTGGATTTTGGAGGATGGAGCTGGCGGTCCGCTGCCATGCGACGCTTTTGCCTGTCCAAGCCCTCTGTATCTAGGCTCCTCCACCAAACAGCACTCTAAGAACCTTTTGTATAAGATTTAAGTGTAGCTAGTGTTCTATATGTTGGGGTTATGGTGGGTGACGGGGAATGCCATATCTACATGAGGTTGCGAAAGGCCTCGGTCTCTACAGCCTATAGGGGCAGCACGCTCCAGGCTAAGTATTTGGAGATGTGGACGTTGATGTTTGGGCGTGTGGGTGGGTTTGCACTGTTACTTCCTCTTGCGCTCCAGCGTCTGGGGTTGGAGAGCTGAACGCTGTGCATTGGAGACTTTGTGTGCAGCTTGTGGAGGATTGTGGAAGGCGGAAGGTGGTGGTTTCCGCATGGAGGTGTTTGGGCCTGGGTCATGGCAGGGGGCTGACAGAAGAGGCAGCAGATGACACAGGGGAGGCAGCAATGGTGTTGCCCGGCCCAGAGGTGAAAGCCTTGGTTACTATTGAGTGGGGGGTGTTTGTTTAGCATTCATATGCCTGCGCATACTGTGGTGGTATGCTGGTATGGTGGAACCTGCTTGAGCCGGGTGTGCACGGGTTGCACACCACAGGCGTTCGTCATTCCGGTGTTTCTTTAAGAACCTCCGACTTCCCGAAAATTAGCCCTCCACCAGGGGATCTTCACTACGTGAACACATTTGACGCTGATTGCACCAGGCTGGCCCCTGCCTCTCCGTCTGGCCCCACCACACTTGCCCTCTTCCAACCGCTCTCGTCGAGGACTCTCCTCCGTCTCAGAAGCACTGTGTTCACCAGGCCCCTATCAACCCCACTTGGGTCTGTCACCTCATCATCCTCCGATCCGTCATCTGCTCCCACCCCAGACTTCTGCCGACAAGCTAACTTCACCAACTGTCTGACAACCGTTGTCTATCGTCCGACGCCTCTTTGAGCAACACTTCTTCCACTACGGTCAACAATGTCATCATCACCACAGACTGCGACGGTGGAAAAACTGGGCATCGGGAAAGATCTCAGCAGAACCGTACAGTGGTTTGTGAATCTGGGACTTTATAGGTTCAGAATCTCAGCAGAGCTTTTTAACGCAAGTGCTATATTTGTTTTCCTTATCGCGCGCATGATATGCCGGGTCTTGTTCAACCCGTTTGCCCTTGCTTAAGATGTCTGTACCCCGGTGGGAGGTCCTGTTCCAGACTCGGCTTGTTGTTGGACCTTCCTTGTGTCCCTTTCCCCCTTTGGTGATTAGGTGCTGTGCCCTGTCCGGTTGACTCGGTGACTGCGTAGACCCGTTACTGATCCTGGCTTGGACAAAACCCCCTTGGCTTTAGTTTTAGCAATTGTCACGTCATATTCTCCACCCCGATTCTATTTCCACCTTGTCTTTCGAATTTGTGTCTTTGCGACCTCAACAGTGCGGATACCACGAGTCCCAGTAACTTGAGACATGAGAACCTAGGAGTTGCAGCTATGCGGCGTTCCACTGCTCCCTCTCACAGAGTGGTGTCTCACCCCGCCCAGACCATGGCCTCTTACCCCTGCAGTGTTTGACGGCCCACGTCCCGCCCCTGTCCTCTACCCCTAGCCTAGGTTTCACATTTTCAAAATTAAAGTGTAAACTGTAAATTTTTGGGGGTTTTTTTTTTTTGTGTTATTTTGTGTTTTTTTAGTGTTTTTTTTTTTGTTTACAAACAAATGCTATCCAATTGCTATGGCGTTCTACACCTACACGCTAGCATCACAATGGATGTTTGTGTGCCTGATGACTTTGAGTTAAAAAAAAATAAAATTAAAAAAAAAAATCGTCAGACTGTCCGTAATTCAATCAAACCCCCTTAATTGGTCTCCCTTGTGTTGAGATGTGGTGTCCACTAAGAGCGAAATATAACGTTTCCAAGTCTCCTCTGCACATTCCTCACATATGTACTAGCTGCACTACAGTGCCAGCAAGCCCATCCACAAGCAAACAAAAAAAAATAAAATATAACGCTATTCTAGCCCTAACCAGGGCTGTTGGGTTTGTAGACTCACTCTGCCTAACAAGTAACTAATATAACAACCCTAAACGCTATCCCTAGCAGCACTCTCTCCCTAAGGCTCTCCAACAGAGAATGGGGCGCGCAGGGGCTAGTCTATTCCAGGTCACCTGATCAGCCACCACCACTGCTATCGACATTTAAGGGTACAAACGTCATGCTGGGTGATGCCGAGTCCTCCTGGCTTGTAATTGGCTCTGTTTCGAGCAGTTACGAGTACTCTAAGGAGGCTCGAACGAGCCATACTCATACGAGTGTGTTCGTTCACTCTAGTCGGCAAGCCAAGCCCTTACATGGACCGGGAAGAAATGTGAACTCTGGCGGAACCTCGCCGGGGAGCTACAACATGCAGGATATTGGGCGCAGGATCTACGTGATAGAGGCACCCAGGTTGCATCCTCGTTTGGGAGTCCAGATCGGATAGCGACTCGGAAGGTTAAGTAAATGTGCCCCATTAGTTACTAATGTTTACATTTTAATTACTGGGGATTTGTTCTTAATTTCTAAACATTTTTCAAAGGGATTTATTCATTCCAATTGTAATAGCCATACACCTTAAGGCTTTCTCACTGGTAATTTGAGGAATAGAGTTTTTAACTAGAATTTGTGATAAGTGACCATTTAGACTTATTTATATAAGGAGGCATAATTCAATAGATGTGGAGTTTCCCTGACAGGACTACTCGGAGATGAGTCCTCATAATCTATTTACATGTTAAACTTTGAATGTTGGGTTCCCCAAGTCCTTCCATCTTTTCCAAACTATTTTTTCTCTTTACTTTTCCTTTTGTTACTGACAAGTAAGAATAATAAATAGGCATTATCTCAAAAAATATATCCCAACAATCACAATAGGCATATGTTAATTTACATTGTTGTCACTCTCTCATTTTGATTCTTTCTTCTTAAGATTGACCTGTGCTGTGTGAGCGCATAAGGGTTTAATAGCTTATCTGCACAGAGGAGGAAACCAGCATGAAGAGAGGAGAAACAGAGAACTTCTTAAATCACAATTGGGATGTAGGGACGATTCAGATCTCCCCTGTTGCCTCTCACTATTCTGTGGCGGAGACATCGTATCCACTGTACACATCCAGCGTCGCTACATACACTTTGGTAAAAGAAAAAACAGATCGGAAAGGCTCTGTCACAAATGAACCTCCATCCCTCCCATGAAACTGACTGAGAAACAAATTATACACAAAGTAAAACTACACTGCTTATCAGCACATGGGATGAAGCAGCCATTCAAGCAATGGGTAATCTGAGGGCATAGCAAAGAACGCTGAATATTAGGTACAACGATAATAGGCAAAGTTGTTTTAATCCCAATGCTATTGATTTGTGGAAAAAAAACTTTACATTACTCTTTAAAATAAAAATTATTCAGTATTTGAAAAACTGTAAACTGATGATCAGGTGCAATTTGTATATTTAAGTTTAAGGGGAAATGTCTAATACTTTGGTGTTATAGTTTAAGGAACATTCAATTGGCTTACCCCCGAAGCATACAATGTCATTGACATTAAAGCCTCCATGAACATAGCAGCCCTTCTCAGCAATTCTCAGACTCCCATTGAGTTAATGAGGATAAAACTATGGCACAAGCCATCCCTTTTATTCAAGCAATGTGTTGCAGATCCTTGTCTCTGCGACCTTGCAAGACCTCAATCGTTTGGAAATGGGTGCATATTTGATATGTTCTCATGTCCGAGATGAAAATGTCTTAAAACATGAACAAAAGAGTTCATTCACGGCCCAAAAATGTCAATTTACACACACAATGGATGGTTTTCATTAACTAGTATTAGTAAACGCCATAAGAACTAATCACTTTACCATTACAGCTAAAAAGCCTACTACCCACCAAGGTCTTGTGGCTGAATACCGCTGGCCAAATCAATGTTTTTTGTGATATAGATACCTATCTACACTGACAAATTTGCAACAACAACACCTCATGACAACTTTGTGACTAGAGCCTACCGAGCACTAAAATGGCTCGGGACTCGTTTATTCGAGACAACTTTTCCGATGCTCTAGTGCTGTCTCGAATAACGAACCCCAATTGAGGTCAATGGGAGACTCGAGCATTTTTTCAAGGAGGACCAAGGCTTCTGTACCGGGAAGCTTGGCCAAACCCTGGGAACCTCAGAAAGGATGGAAACACCCGGAAATGGACAGGAAACAGCAGGGGCAGCATGCATGGATGCCTCTGAGGCTGCTTCAAAATCATCGCAAGACCATTATCCCAAACTTAATGGGCACAGCAAATGCCTAGGACAGAGTGACAGCATGAAGCTTATAGCATCTAAAACTTGCAATAATTGACCCTTACACTATAGGGGAACGGCATTCAAGGAAGCGGCAAGCAGGCCCCTAGAGAGTGCATGGCGACATACCTCCATGGACCTCAGAGCCTGCCCTCAAACCAATGGTGCAGAGAGGAACCAAAGGATTTGAAGCCAGAGCGCTAATAATTCGTACATTAAAAAAAGTTTTTGCCAGTAATATTTTTGTGGAGTGACACAGCCAGGTGGCGACAACGTTTTCCATGGAAGCCATAAAACAACCCAAAATTCCTTCTGCCTGACACAGCGCGTTTGATAAGGGGACCATGTATGGAGGCAGTGGACTATTAGTAGATTAAAGTTTCTGCAAGTTTAAAATATGTTTAGTATTTGGTTCTTGGAGCATGGATTGGCGCCTCCGCTGCCATGGCGAGCTTTGTTTCTCCAATCCAACCCCCTGTTCTCGGGCTACTCCCCAACAGCACTTATAAGGAACTGTTTTTGTATAGATCAATTGTTAGTAAAAGCGCGTTCTAGACTTTTAGATATGGCGGGTGAGGGGAATGGTAACATCAATGCGCAAGAAGCGCTGAAATA
The DNA here is from genome assembly GCA_019512145.1 of Engystomops pustulosus. Classification (NCBI taxonomy): domain Eukaryota; kingdom Metazoa; phylum Chordata; class Amphibia; order Anura; family Leptodactylidae; genus Engystomops; species Engystomops pustulosus. The sequence goes on along the minus strand of CM033644.1, from coordinate 83,792,351 downwards.
ATATTGGTTAAATGAATAAAAGTTTCTTAGTAATTTTGTGGATAACACCGCTGGTTGGGCGACAAAAGTTAACACTTTTGATGTGACTCCAATTAAACCACCCCGCCCCAATTTTCGCCTGAACAACCCTCGTTTGAATAAAGGGACCGATTGTATGGAGGCAGCTATATGTAACGACTTTTGAGGTAGCATGGAGACAAACACGTGTGGAGGCTGCTATTGGAGACATTTTAATTTGGATATTGCCCTGTATGTGGGCAACGTCCAAACATTTTTCAAACAGAGGAGCAGGTTAGGTGGCCCTCCCAGAAAAATGAAATGATTAGTGCCCTGTATGTGCAGTCCCAAAATTTTTCAAACCAGAGGAAGCGTAGGTGGTGGCCCTCCAGAAAATGAATAGCTTGAGTGCCCCTTAGGTGGCAGTCCCCAAAAAGTTTTTTTAAAAAAAACAGAGAGCATTAGTTGGCCTCCAGAAAATTTGAATATATTAGTGCCTGTATTGGCAGTCCACAAAGTTTTTATCAAACCAGAGGATCAGGTAGGTGGCCCTCCAAAAAATTGAATAGATTGAAGTGCCTTGGTTATGTGGCAGTCCCCAAAATTTTTTCAAAACCAGGGAGCCGTAGGTTTGCCCTTCCAGAAAAAAATTTAATAATTGAGTGCCTGTATGTTGGTAGTCCCAAAAAGGTTTCTCAAACCAGAGGAGCATTTATGTGGCCCTCCAGAAAAAATAAGAGATTGAGTGCCCTTTATGTGGCAGTCGCAAAAAAGTGTGTTCAAAACCAGAGGAGCATGTAAGGTTTGCCCCTCCATAAAATGGCTCGATTGAGTGCCTGTCTTTTGGCAGTTCCCAAAAGTTTTTTCAAACCAGGGGACGATGTAGGTTTGGCCCTCCAGCAAAAAAGCATAAGATTGAGTTTCCTGTATGTGTCACTCAACAAATTGTTTAAACAGAGAAACCGGGTTCGGTGCCCTCCAGAAAAATAAATGCATAAAGGACTAATAGCAAGAGCAGTGGGGCGCCCCTGTCAAAAAAATAGCCAGTTTCACACACACACTTGGGAAACATGTGACCTTTTCAAATATATGAATAACTCCCCTCACTCGGGATTGGCTGTAGAGGAGCAGGGGGCGTGGCTAAGCCAAGTGATGGGTGTTTTCATATATTTGAAAAGGTCACACGGAGAAGCTGTTCCCCAAGGGTGGGGGGGGGGGACTGCTACTTTCCAGCTCCTCCCAAAAGGCAACTGCCTAGTCACACAGCAGATGCTAATGAAAGCTACAATATAACATATCTTTTTTTCTGTAAAACCAATTTTTTATACAAAAACACTTTGGCAGTGTATGTACTATGCTCTGTGGGGACTGGGGAGTGCTAAAAATGGGTCTCCTGGTGACAGGTTCCCTTTAATTGCATTGCAATTTCATTCACCTGTACTTTTACAAATATCAACCTAAACAAATGTTATTTTTACCTCCAAAGCCTGCATTCCAATTCCTGTTGGGATCCACACCAACACAAGAGGAGCCCACGTTGATCGACCTGGTCTTTCTCCACATACGGTTCTAGAGTAATCATATGGCAAATCATTTTTAAAAAACTGTGGACTACTGACGTTGTTTGAAAGGATAAAGGCAACAAGGACAGACACCTTACCCCTATTTGAAGGCATTTGGAACTCATGGATCACAGCACAAGGTTCACCAACCCTTGAGAGGGCTCTAGCTCTCCCCTAATAACCTTTAGTAATCTCACATGGCATATCTGTATACATTGATACACCGGTTATCTATACTGCCACATATGCAACTATACTGATCTTGTACTAATTCCATTTCCTGGTTTCCAACCCCCCTGTGACCCCACCACCCCTTTTCTTCCATCCTTCTGTTTTCTCTCTTTTTTTAGATTGATACAATAGCTGGCTATGTATCATACCAAACTCTGTAAATTCCCCCTGCGAGGGGTATGTGTTTTGCCGTGACCTATCGTAAGGCACCATTCTGTTTTCCTTTAATAAAATTTTGTTGAAACTAAAAAAACTGTGGACCTTTAAAAGAGGAAACAGTAGAAGATTGTGTTTTATTAGGCTTTGTGTCATTGTGTCTATTTTCTATAATTTATTCATATGTAAAGAAGTCTAGAAGAAGAAAGTTACAAGGCTGTGCTCTCCAAAGTGTTATATTATCAATCTTACCGTACTATGGGTGTATGCATAACCATCAGGGTTAGTTACAATTTCCAAAAATATGTCCATGTTGTCCAGAATATCTGTCAGTGATGAGTCAACACCATAGCTACTTGCAATCTATAAATAAAGTTTCAGTTAACAAGGTAAATAATATACTTTAGTATGTTTTATTGAAAATGCACAAATGGAATACACTACATATATATACAATTAAATATGCTAGCCCTTGATCACAACCTTTTTAGCGGTCCATATTCCTGTGGCCTGGGTAATCCACTCGCGAGAATGAATTCCAGTGTCGATCCAAATAGCTGGTTTGTTCCCACCTGTGCTAAACTGGAATATTTAAAAAAAATGAAAAAATATTTTAAAAAGGTGCTGTAATGTTAGTTTAGTGCTGCAAAAGAATAAAACAAATAAAGGCAGTAATAAACCAAAATATGTCTGCTAGATGAAAATAAAAGCATGCGGGAGGAACGGCTATGTTCTCTACAATGTTTTAATCGGCATACATTATGGGCAAGTGAATGTATACTTTACTGAAATTATTAATTTTTCAGTCTAACAATCCTTTAAGTAACACTTATAAATACATTTGTGTAGGAAAGCCACCAAAAAGTACAATGTAAAACACAAACCCACAAAGACAGTTAACTAATCCTTCCCACCAACTGTGATAGAATATGGAAAATAATATGTTTAAAACTGATATACAGTGAAGTCAAGTAAGAGCACGGAATTGTGCATTTTGTATAACAAATTTAAAATTGTACTAGAGGTGACAGATAAATGTCTGTTTCAATATGTTTTCATTGAAAAACATTTTTTAAACAGTTACATTTGGAATTAGTACATAAAGAAAAATCATTAAGAAAAATAAAAGACTACTGTCATGTGCTGTCATATGGACCAACACTTTTTAGAGGCAAAGTGACACAGTAGCTTCTTATAAGACTTTTGCAAAGCATATGAGCATGGTACTGTCTAGCTTAGTGAGAGGCCATAACATGGATCCCATACAGTACATATCTTCCAAAGGAAAACAAACTACAATTGTCCTCTATTAGGTTGCATGGTATTTTACATCACATTTACCTTCAAAGCATATATTGGACGACCTTCATAGCTTTGACCAATATCAATTTTGCTAACGAGTTTTGGATAATCCATCACCAAACTGTCAATCCAGCGATAAATCTTACAAAAAACAGTAGAGGGATTACAGTTATGCCATTTTATCTAATGTAAAGCTGCTTTACAATTTATTTTTAAACTATTGGATCAGTACAAAATATAGTTACGAAGGTATACCTGCCCCTTTGTATGCATATTTACTTGTCTATCCTATCTATCCCATATATAAGTTCATTACTTATTCTATGGTATTCAATAATGAATTGACCACTTCTTTCTGATAATTAATTCAGCCAACAATTGCATATAAATAGCAATGCTGAAATGCCTTCACTGCAAAGACTGCAAATTGGACCGCTGCCCTTTTATTATGGTTATATTTTCCCCATTCAGTACAATTTTTATAAACAGTGTGCATGCCTAATGATTAAAGATGACCTGAATTTCCATTTGGGTTCATGTATGGTTGTGCCCCACGCGGCATGGACATATTGCCAGATTGGCTGCCAACAATAAATTCAGCATATTAATGCCTCTAGCAACTGGCCATGGCTCTGGTTAGCTAGGGGTGTTCCCTTGGCCAATCACAGCCAAGCTAGTAGCTAGGGGAGTTAATTTGTCAGATTGGCTGTTCAACAGCCAATCCGGCAGCATGTCCGGCTCACACAGGGCACACCCGAACCCAAACGGGAACTTCAGGTCCGCTCATCTCTACTAATTATGCAAACTTAGCATATAAGCCAGAAAATGAAACAGCACATAACAATGATGAATCCACCCTACAAGATTAATTTTTACCCAAAAAAAGAAAAGCCATCTGATTTTAGGATTAAAATTGAATGAAACATCTATTCACCTCTTCTATTGTGTGATAAGTGGTGTAACTAAAGCTATTAGTACTTCTCTCATGAAACTTTGCAGATTTTATTTGTTCTTGCTCCTGGTCCAAAAGTTCCTTGGAAGAAACAGAAAAAGAAGGGAATTGGTAATAAAGCAGAAACATATTAAAAAGTACTCAAAATCTACTTTAAAGCTACTTTAAATAGTAAATTGCTGTAAACTAACTTGCTGCCTTATCTATGTAACACTAGCAGATTGTGAAGGAAATTTTAGTACAGATTTCTAGATCAACTCAATGGGGTAATGTGCAAGTTAAACTGTAATGAGGATGTAGATCCATAAGTCATTTTTGTAAGTCCTCACAGTCCCACAATGGGACTGTGTGCTAACCATTTCTTTTGTGGCTAGCATGCGTCCTTATTTCTTTCTAAAAGCTCATGCAAGTGGCCACATTTTCCAGAGTGCTGTTAGGGAATCAACTAAATCCTCATCTTCAGGTTCCCTTGAAAGCCTTGCATTGTTTTCTTACAATTTTTCAATCGCGTTATTTAACATTGAAGGGATCATATGAAAAATGCTTTTAAACCGCGTCCCATTCATTTAAAACAAAATATGCATCAAACAGCACAAGCAAACATTTCCCACTCAAATCCATTCAGTGGGGAACATGTATCATAGTTTTTTTTTCCTTTGGTGTATAATTGAGACATATGAGGCTGCGGTCACACGTCTGCTTGCGTTTTCATTTCATTTTGAAACACATAACAAAGGCTGAGTAGAGATGATTTGCCTAATGACATTACTGTTAACAATTGCGTTTAAAAATTGCAATATAAACACAATGTTAACGCATGCGTTGACACTGTGTTAATGCAAGTGTTAAAATGTGTTAACATGTGTGGTTTGTAAACCCAGATAATGTAGATATCACGTTTTGTAAATGCAAATTATTAATGAGCAACAGTAATGTAATTAGGAAAATCACTTCTCCTCAGCTGTTGTAATGCGTTTCAATACACAACCTAAACATCACGTGTGACCTCACCCTTAACCAATATATTTTTAAAAAATATATATGCAAAAATGTATACATTTTTAAAAAAAAGAGGTTAATGTGCATTAATTTTTGGACCGCTGGGACAGGTATTTAGAAGGGGATTGTGTCGCACGTGATGGGATTTTGGTTCCGACTTTCATCCGACAGAAATGGGGGATGGGCCTTCGGACTTTCATGCGACAGAAATCGGGGGTGGGCCTGTAGACGAATTCGGACTGAGCGCAGGATTTAACTTTAAAATTGTGTCGCATCCAATGCACTTATATACACAGGGAAGAAGAAGGTGACCTCCGGTGGACCTGAACGGGGAAGTGACAGATGCAGGATATCGGGCGCACGATCTTTGTGAATTGCGGCAGAGTACACAGCGGGGATCACGACAGGACCGGGTAAGTAATGTGCCCCAATATCATTAAGGTCCACAGCCTAAGTAAAAGAAAACCTTCACATTGCTTGACATAATGGAGCACATTTACTTACAGGGTCACCGGAGTTCACTGAAAGTGCATTGTCTGTCTATAATGCAGGGTGCGGCTATTCACTAAGATTGTGCGCCTGAAATCATGAATGTGTCGCTTCCCCACTCAGGTCCGACAGAGTTCACCATCTTTTTTGTTTTGCATTTTAGGGCGCTGTCCCGCGTTGCGTTTGCAAACGCAAACAAAGCCACACCCACCGGGGCGGGACGCGGCCCGATCGCATTAGCGTTTCTATGGACAGGCCTGCGATCGGGAACGAGCCGCCAGTGTTTTCCAATCAATTAACACAAAACATCGGCAGCTCGTTCCCGATTGCACGCGTTTCCATAGAACCGCTGATGCGATCGGGCCACGGCCCGCCCCGGTGGGCGCGGCTTTGTCTGCGTTTGCAAACACAACGTGGGACAGCGCCCTTAAACATAGGGCTTGTGATGCAATTTAAAAGTTAAATACAGCGCTCAGTCTGAATCAGTCAGACCATCTGACGGCACGACCCCTAATTTGTGTCGCATGGAAGTCAGCGACACAAAAGGGTCACATACACCACAATCCCAGCGCACACAGTTATTAAATACATGTGAAAGCAATTTTAGCTCCGAAAAAGGTGCACAGTCCAACAAAAGTGTGCAAAGCGACCCTTAGTAAATGAGCCCCAATGGGTATATACAGGCATAATACAAACCACAGGTATAGGGAGAGCACACCTATCCGACATGTGTCTCGCTGGATGCATTTGTCAAGGTGGGAGAGTCACCTTGTTTCCTCCCAAAGCATCTTGTATACCACCAATTTATAATGTAGACATTTTATTTCAAGTTCATGTATTCTATTGATTTGTTTAATACAAGTGATTGCGTTTTACTGTTCAAATAATGTATTGTCTTCTCTCTTTTGCTGCAGTGTATTTCTTGATGAGAGGATATTGTGGTAGTTATAGCTGTAGCATATTAATGACATTGCTGGAAATGCTGATGAGATCAAACAGAAATTACAGCAATTAATAATTTAGATTTCAGTTGATGATTTATCTTAAATTCAATTACTAAGTTTTCCACCAGTAAAACATGTTGTAAGAACATACATTTGGGATTGAGCAGAGTCATCTCAATGCTTAGATGTTCTGACATCCAGTATCTGCAGAAGACAATGACATTTGTCACTGTGGGCTGTCATATGCATTTAGCAACGAAATGCAGTAGCTTTATATTATGTGTGATTATTATGAATAATACCCAACATATACATCAATGTACTATATACTTTTTAAAGCTTCAGTTTTATTCCTTATTCTCACACATTCACAGGAAGGTGACAAAAAAATCTTAACTTGACTTTTAATAGGTACCTGGACATCCTCTATCATGATGGTGTAATCAATGCTGTTTGACTCCAGAAATATCTTAACTTGCTGTAAAACAGCGTTAGGTACTCTCATGTCAACAGGTAGATTAGGTTTTGAAGGACTGCGCCAGTAATCAACCTGGATGAAAGACATTATTTTATGTTAATATCCTTAAATCTATCCCTATTTACTAATAAAAAGTAGAATCTAATCATTCCCAGGAAGACTGGATTCTTAAATATACTCAGAATAACAAAATAACAAATTCTTTAATTTACTGTCATTAACACAAATACAGCATTTCTGTAATGTCTGTGCCAAAACTCCCCTCTATCCACAGTTGGTGGAATAGGTGACGTTAACATGTTTGTCTCTAGTGTGTGAACTGTGACTTAGGCTACATGCACACAGCAGCGTGCGGGGAGAGTAGGAGGGGGTGAGCGCTCCTCTCCATAGAAACATGTCCTATCTTTTCCCGGGCTACGGAGTGGTACAGTGCCGCATGTGTGCTGCACCGTACCGCTCCCGTACGGTGCCGTGAGCCTTTAGAAGTGTATGGGGGACGTATATACGTCCCCCATACATGTGTGTGAATGCAGCCTTAGGTTTCTCTATGTTCGAATTTATTGAGCCACACCCTGCTCTCTGCAGTACAGCCCTGTCCAGCAAGGGTTACTAGCCTGATGGACAATTGCTGCAGGAGGCATATCAAGAAACTGCCATCAGACCTTCCAGGTTATTCACTGTATTTAGAATTGGAGAACAAAAGTACAACAAAGAGGACGGCACCTCACGTGATATCGTCAGGGTAGTTGTGTCAGGTAAGTATTGAAAGGTGCTCACCTGATGGGCACTTGTACAAGTGCAATAAGAAAACCAAAATGGGGGATGATATCCACCCTTTTTGCGGGTCTCCGATAATGGTTACTCCAACAGCTCCCACTTGCTCCAATGTCCGGTACACCGTGATAGTGTATATATGGAAGAAGCAAAAGGCTTTGTAGCCACATGCGGGCGCGCCACCAACCAAATCTCACCACCCTCACAGTGAGCTACAATTGACAGTCACAGTAGATACAACATGGGTCACATAGCTTATATGCCGGTTACCTGTACTTGGTTGGGTACATGGATGGCGTTGTGATGCTGGCTACAGCTGTTGGACACCGCACGCTGCTGTGGTCCCACCAGTACCAGTGTTTAAGCTGCCGGTTCTGATGTCGCCAGAGCTGCGTGTCAGAACTCTGGTTGGACCTGACCAGTATTGCTTGTGATCACCTGCAATTCGGCAGACTGGTGTCTCCTCAGTACTGGCGCTAATGGCAGCCTGGAAGAAAACCGGCACTCTGTTGTGCTCAACCAGGAGACCCAAACAGCCTGGTGCAAGCGATCCCAACAGGTACTTGAATGGGAAGGAGGTGGAAGGGGAAATGGTGGCAGCTTATGGGCACACCCAGATTCAGAAGCTGCCTCGCTCCTGGTGAAGGTTCCGACCGTAGACCAAACCATAGTGTGATCCCCGTTTTTGCTGCAGGTGTGGTGGTTGATTGGTGGGTGGTTCGGGCCTAGCTAAGCACGTACATTGCGCTCACCATGTGCCCTTTGGTGGTGCTTCAAGCAGCTCCATGTGGTCAGGGGCACTCCGGTATAGGCTGAGTCCAGGAACGAGTTGAGCTGCCGACTGCTGGAACAGGGGGAGCCGGGCATGCAGTGCAAGCCTAGGTAGCTCTGGATGGCTTTGAGCCGCTGGAGCAGGGTGCAGCCCAGGCAGGGGATATGCGGTGTGGGCATTGGGCCAGGGAACGGTGTAGACATAGGACATTTAAAAAACTATAATAATAGTTTATATACATAAAACAGTCATATGGAACAATAGAAGTTAGGGCCCTACTCACAAGAGCCTACCGTAAGAGAGCAGAATAAAATAATTTAATAAATAAAAATGCTACTGCTTGAACCAGTCATCAGCTGCCATCTTATATACAAAGTCCAACATCAATGGGACTGTCAGATACTAGTAGAATGTTCAGAAGCTAAATGAAAGTGTAGAAAAATCCTGTAGCATGATAATCTACGCACATTTGTCACAAATACAGCTAGTGGTAGGTTCCTATAGAGCCCTAGTAACTATCTGACCCCCTTCTTTTAACTAAAAATTGTTTCCCTCACATTCACATAAAATCAGAGATATATACATGCCTGGTATCTATGGAACTATAGAGCGAGTTGAGGTGTATGGCCTAAAGTCATGTGACCAAGGTGACATTATAACAGTTCGTTTAGCCTCTTAACATTAGCAAACTGTACCCCATACACATATCTGAGCACATAAAAATAAAAAATCACAGCATGATTGCGTGGGCTTCTACTGTGTCTTTGTGATTTCACGTCAATGGTGGATCTTCATATACGGGCTATGGGTGCCCATACATGGGCCCTATATGAAAATCCCCCATCAGTCTTAAAAAAAAAAATATATACTTCCCTTCCGGGTTCTATTCCCCCACCCCGCGGCTCCGACTTCCGGCCGGCGCATACACTGTGAGGCGATGGTGACACGGTCGCATGACATTATAGTGTATGCGCTGCTCAGGCCCTTACACTATGACTATCTGGGATGACATTTCATTAAAAGGGGGCATCTGGGGGTGGACATTTAATTAAAGGGGACTCTGCTGTGGACATTTCTGTAAAGCTGGCTCTGCTGTGGACTTTTCAGTAATGAGGTGTGGCTGCTGCTAAACATTTTATGTTCAATAAACTTTATTGAAATTAATCAATGACAAAAATAAGATATTTACAAAAATAAGATATTTTGCTAAACATTTTATTGGAGTAGCGGCGGCATTTCCTACCCTAGGGCTCATACTTAATTCAATAACTTTTACAAGTTTTTTGTTGTAAAATTAGGAGCCTTGGCTTATACGCAAGTATTTACAGTATGAGGGGGAGTTCAGCCGAGAGCATAATGGCCGTGCCAGCCAGGGGCAGCATCCACATCTCCTACATTGTCTGGGGGATGTGATCCGGAAGGTAGTCCGGGTAGACAATTTCATGCAGTTAGGGAATCGGCTTTCCTAGATAGATGGTTATAAGAGCACGATTGAAGTTCATCATTTAATTACTTTTATGAGCACTATAAGATTAAGGACATAAAGTAAATAAAGGATATAGAGTAGCAGTTCTGGATGGTGGGGTGCCTTAATCATGTGAAAAGACCAGGGCTTATGGGGAATTTAATCTGCCACTGTTTCATGTGATATGATATGCTGTGATTTTGTGAGATATATGCTTGGTGTATAGTTTGCTAATGTTAGCATGCTAAAGAACCTACGATGATGTCACCTTCATCACATGACATTACTTCTGCGTGCAGAACCCTGCACAGTCCGTGGTTCACGGACTGACAATGGCAGTGTGAATCTGCCCAAAGAGAAAAAAAAGCTATAAATAAACAATTACTACTTGTTTGGGTGAAAGTCTACTTTAGACTCCATTTGATAGAAGGACGCAAACTTTTGTATGCCATAAAAGTGGTTTCAGCATTGGAAGTGCAGAGGCTACTTATGCATTTCTTCACTAACAATCAGTGTCCATTTCTTCACTAACAATCAGTGTCAGTTATTCATCAGAGTTATATTGTCACTAGGTATGTTATTCTTGTGAAAAATACATTCCATATAGTTTTTTAGTAAGGTAGCACTGTACCTGTAAATGATTCATGGCTTCCAATTCTCTTAAAATATTCAACTGTGCATTGTCTTTGGGATGTGCACGTAAAACCTGATCTCTATGAAAAAAAAAGTAAGTATATATTCAAACAGTGCATTACACTTTTGCAAGTAAAATATGACCTGTGTTGTATGGTAACATACCTAGCAACAACATGTACTAGTATTTTAACATAACCCGTTGAACAGATAACGTACCAGTTTGCGTCTGAGCTAAAAAAACACTTTAATATGATTTAATCTTTCAATGCAATTATTTTTAGTCCAAATTATATTATGTCCCATTCCCTCTTTAAATCATGGAAAAAACAGACCCTGATGGGCTTTTCATAACTATTTTATAAAAAATAAAATAAATTTTTATAAAAATCTCACAATCTGAATGGCTTCTTTAATTTTTACAGTTGGCGGGCACCCCTGGGAACTAATGCACTGAAAGCCTTTATATTAGCGATCCCATGACCACTGCTATAACTGTAGTAGTGCCACAATTTGTGTCTTATTAGCCCCTCCACACAACTAGCGTGCGTTCACGTCAGGGTGCAATGGGCGGTGAAAAACTGACGTTTTTGGCTGCGTTTTTTTGTTCACCATTTTTCCTTGGAGGAAGTAGCGTTATTTTTGCGTTTGTCACGCGCGTGTTGTAGCAGTTTTTTTTGCGTGATCGGCGCATTTTCACGCGCGATCAATGGGAGACTCGAGCATTTGTAAAAGGGACCATGGTTTGGTATTAAAATGTGTTATTTAAAAATTGAAAAATAATGTCTCTTCCTGATAAGTTGCAACATCTGCATTTCTTCACTTCTTCATGTTCCCGTGTATTATTCATCTCCCAACAAGTTAGGCAAGATGTGGAAAAGAACAAGCAGTGAAAGAATAGATAAAAAACAGTGAACACACGTGACACAGTGAACACAGATCATGTAAGAGAATAAACACAAGTGCAGAACACAGTGCAGAATAGATTACAGATGTTCGGCACATAGCTACTGCTTGTCGGAGATACACGCGGTACGGTGCGCCCCCAAAATAGCATTGAAGAACAATATATATGTGTGCTTGCGAACACATGCGATTTTTAAATACATCCTGCAATGTGTTTTCTTCACACATTATATATTGTCTTCACATGCTAATTTGGGCGCCACCGTTCACCGTATCCTCCCGACAAGGTAAGCCGATGGTGCCAAACACGTAATCAATTCTGCACGTGTTGCACTGTGTTTTTCTCTATAATGATCCTGTGTTCACTGTGTCACTGTTCTTCATGTGTTTTTTTTAATTCAAATGATTCTTTTTCGCGAGCAGGGGGAAATACTGTTATTAGGGTACAACCTAGCAACCCTTATGTTTAAACGCATTGCACTGCGCATTGCACTGTGCCATTGAAAATTTGCAGGCAATGCGTCTTCGATGCATCACTCCATAGTACTGAAGGGGCGTGAGAAAAAAACGCGCGTGACTCGCAAACGTAGAGATGCTGCTATTTTTTGACTGCGCGTGAAAACGAACGCAAGGGCACGCCGTGCAAAACAAACGCTAATGAAGAAATGAACCATTGAATACAATTGGACAGAGTGCATGCAAAGTTCTGCGCTGTCAAATGGCACGCCAGCAGAAACTAGCCGCGAGGAAAAAACGCCAGTGGGAAGGGCTTTACTTTATTAATTAATGTATCTTTATGTTAATGTCAAAGGAAACCTACTACTCTATTCATCCCGGACTCAAATGACCCTCCTCAACACCACCTTCTCGGCTCTTTACCACTGACCCCAGGACATACTTTGTTAGGACACAACCGATAGTTTAGGCAAAAAAACGTATTTATAATCGAATAGAAATGTGACTTCGCGGTTCACTTACGTCACCTGGCGATTCCACGCACCTCGCGATGGTTTATTATTCATCCCCATCTCGTTTTGTTCCTCCTCCTTGGACAAGAGCCTGACATCACTCGCTCTTGCCACCTCTCGCCATGTGCAAGCAGTGAATCTCGCACAGCTGCAATGTGTCGCGGCTGGCTTGCACAAATTCAGTGACTGCACATTGCAAGTAGAGGTGGTGTGAGATGTTTCGGCAGATGGGGGATTCAAGTGGTAGGTTTTCCTTTAACTTGATCTTTACAAATCCTAGCTTACATGATCAATACCTTCATGGTGCCCTGCATTTATCGGGGATAATCTGGGGATCGGCCTCAAACGGATCCGACAGATTCGGACTATGCCAGGATTTAACACTTCAATTTGTGTCGCAAGTAGAGAGGAGGGGAGCACTAAAATGCTCGGTGCTCAGTTATTCGAGACACTTTTCCCGATGCTCGAGTGCTCGTCTCGAATAACGAACCCCATTGAAGTCAATGGGAGACTCAGCATTTTTCAAGGGGACCAAGGGTCTGCAACAGTGAACTTGCCAAACACCTGGAACCTCAGAAAATGATGTAAACATACCACGAAAATGGACAGAAACAGCAGGAACAGCATGCATGGATGCCTCTGAGCTTTTAAGCGCACAATTATGCCAAAATTATGGGCAACAGCATGGCCTGAACATGAGTGACCGAATGAGCAAGATAGCATCTAAACAACTCCAATAATTGACCTGACACTATAGACGGCATGCAGAGGCAGCGCAGCTGACAGCTAGAGAGAGTGTCATGGCGACATACCCTAAATGGACTCAAGGCTTCAAACCAATGGGTGGCAATAGAGGAACCAAAGGAGTGAGCAAGAAGCGCGTAAATGAATTTCCTATGCAACAAAGTTACGGTATATTTAGTCGATATACACCATCATGGTGGCGACATAGTGACCAAGTTTCCATAACTTATCTGGTGAAACACCTGAAAATATTGAGGCCTGACACGCTCGTTGGATAAGGGACACATGTGGAGGCAACCATGGAGACGACTTCCATCCGATATTAGAGAGTGCCAGTATTGGGCATCCATATTGGCTGCAAATGATGCAAACTTCAGTTCCACATTGCGCGACAGATGGCCGAGTCCCTTATTATCTTGTAAACCCCTGAACATTCTGCTGACAGCTGTTTGATAAGGATGATGCTGTTAATACCTCTCGTGCTCCAGCTCTGGGTATTTAGAGAGGAAAAATTGCATGGAGACATGGTGGCGTGTGGATAGGTCTGGAGGCAAATGGACAGGAAACAGATCAGGGGCTAGGCATGTGCATGCCTCTAGCTGCCTAATCTTGGAAGGGAGCTGGCGTGTCCGCTGCCAGGCGAGCTTTTCATCACCTGTCCCGCCCCTGTCTCTCGACCCTTCCCCACCCACAAGGGCCTGGGGCCAGAAGCGTTTACTTTGAAAAATTATAATAATTAAAGCAGCGGGGTCGTTTTTGAAATTTCACCTAGGAGAAATGGATACATAGCAAGTTCTATTTTAATAGTTTTTTTCGTAAATGTTTCCATGATTAAGAGCGACAGTATGGGGAATCCATTGGGCTGCAATGATTGCGCACTTCACTCAGTTCTCCCCGGCTGGCACAACAGATCGGGCCGAGTTCCACTATGTTTCTGGGAAAACCTGAACACCTGTATGGAGGGCAGTGAAGTAGTAGTAGATTAAAGGTTGCTTGCATTAAAACTATGTTAGTGTATCTTGGGGATGGGGGCTGGGCGGTCCTGTCCAGGCGAGGTTCTCGCCTGTCCAAGCCCCTGTCTCTTGGCTCCTCCCCCAACAGCATCTAAGAACCTTTTGTATAAGATCAATTAGTAGTGTTCTTATAAGTTTGGTATGGCGGGTGAGGGGAATGTAAACAGATGCACAGAAGCCGTGAAAATAATTCCAGTAAATGATAAATTTTTGCCAGGATATATTTGGAGATAACACGCGGTGGCGACAATTAACAAGTGTGTGTGGGAAGCCATACAAAACACCAAATTCGCTGCCTGACACAGCTCGTTATAGGGGACGATGTATGGAGGCAGTAAGGTAGTTAGTAAGTTATTAAAGGTTCGCAGTTAAAACTATGTTAGTTGGATTTTGGGATGGAGCTGCGGTCCGCTGCCAGCGAGCTTTTGCCTGTCCAAGCCCTGTCCTCTCGGCTCCTCCCCAAACACCACCTTCTAAGAACCTTTTGTATAAGATTAAGTGTAGTAGTGTTCTTATATGTTTGGGTTATGGTGGGTGAGGGGAAAGCAACCTCCATGAGGTTGCGAAAGGCCTCGGTCTCTACCAGCCTATAGGGCAGCATCTCTATAGATGTTTGGAGATGTGGACGTTGAGGGTTTGGGCGTGTGGGTGGGTTGCACTGTACTTCCTCTCGCCTCCAGCGTCTGGGGTATGGAGCTGAACGCTGTGCATGGAGACTTTTGTGCATGCTGTGGAGTTGTGGAGGCGAAGGTGGTGTTTTTTGCACTGGAGGTTTGTTTGGGCCGGGGTCCTGGCAGGGGGCTGACAAGCAAGGCAGCATGATAACACAGGAGGAGAATGGTGTGCCCGGCCCAGAGGTGAACGGCCTTGGTTCCATTGAGTGGGGTGGTGTTAGCATTCATATGCCTGCGCATACTGGTGGTGTTAAGCTGGTATGTGTGGACCCCTGCTGATCCTGGTGTGGGCACAGGTTGCACACCACAGTCTGGTCGTCGTCCATCCGTGTTTCTTTAAAGAACCTCCATACTTCCGAAAATCTAGCCCTCCCACGGGAGCTTCACTACGTGAAACATTTGGCGCTGATGCCCAGCTCTGGCCCCTGCCTCTCCGTCTGGCCCCACCACTGCCTCTTTCACACCTTTTCTCGTCGAGGACTCTCCTCCGTCTCAGAAGCACTGTATTCAACCTGGCTATCAACCCACTTGGGTCTGTCACCTCATCATCCTCCGATCCGTCAGTCTGCTCCCCCCTCGGACTTCCTGCCCTGACAATAACTTCACCACTGTCTGACAACCATGTCCCTCCTCACGTCCGACACCTCTTTACACACACTTCTTCCACTACGTCAACATATGTCACATCACCCACAGACTGCGACCGGTGGAAAACCTTGGCATCGAAAAGAGCTCAGCAGCAACCGACAAGTGGGTTTGTGACTCTGGGAAGGTCCAGAAAACAGTTCCTCAGAGTTGCCGGTTTCAAATGCCATATTTTCCTGGAGGGGGCAGACTGGCGGAAGGAGCTGAGGTGGAGGAATGCTGATTTCGGTGACATGGTGGACTGCGTGGAAGACTGACTGGTGGAAAATGGTTAGAAGCATTGTCGGCAATCCCACGACATCACCTGTTTCGCATGTTCTGGCCTCAACAGTGCTCTACCACGATGTCCCAGTAACTTAGAACATGATGAACCTAGGAGTGCAGCTCTGCGGCATTCCCCTGCTCCCTCATCAGCAGGTGGTGTCTCACTCGGCCCAGGACCCTGCCCTCTTACCCCCTGCAGTAGTTGGACGCCCACGTCCCCCTTCGTCCTCTACCCTAGCCCTCGGTTCAACATTTTCAAAATGTAAGTGTAAACTGTAATTTTTTTGGATTTTTTTGTTTTTTTTGTTTTTTTTTTATTTGTGTTTTTTGTGTTTTTTTTTTTTTTAACAATGCTATCCTTTTGCTATGGCTAGTTTCTCCTCAACCTACCTGACAGCACCAACTGGATTTTTGTGCTGCCTGATGACTTTGAGTTATACAAAAAAATATAAAAAAAAAAAATCAGCAGCTGTGCCTAATTCAATCAACCCCTAATAATTGTCCACTTAGGTGTTTGAGATGTGTGTTCACTAAGAGCTAAATATAACATTCCCAAGTCTCTCTGCAAATTCCTCACATATGGTACAGCTTGCACTACTACTGCCAGCAAGCCAGCCACAAGCAAATCAACAAATATAATGCTATTGTAGGCCTAAGAGTCGTTGGATTCTTGTATCCTAGTTTTCTAAACACACCCAACAACTATGGAATTTTAATTAAGTCACTTTAAGTTTGAAAAAAAAAAAAAAAATCGTCAGCACTGTGCCTAATTTAACAAACCCCTAAAAAATTGTCCCACTTAGGTGTTTGAGATATTTGTGGCACTCAAAGCTAAATATAACGTTCCAAGTCTCTCTCTGCAAATTCCTCACAATATCTACTAGCTGCACTACTAGTGCCAGCAACGGCCACCACAGGCAATCAACAAAATATATATATTTATATATATATACTCTATTGTAGGCCTAAGAAAAGTCAATTTGGGTTCTTGTAGCCTAGTTTCTCCCTACACGGACAGCACACAACTGGATTTTAAGTCACTTTTAAAAGGAAAACCTACCACTTGTAGTGGCAGGTTTCCGAGTAAATACCGGGCACCAGCTCGGGTTAGCTGGTTGCCGGAGCTTATTTTTGTTAGGTGTTTTAAACCGCGGTATCGCGGTTTAAAACACTTTTTAAAACGTTATAGCCGGCGCAGGCAAGGCTGTGACGCGCTCGGCGCTTACCGTGCGCGTTCGGCTCTCTTCACTTCCTATGTAGCCGCGCGCACGGTAAGCGCCGAGCGCGTACCTGCCGCTACGCTGCTATAAAGTTTTAAAAAGTGTTTTAAAACCGCTATACGCGGTTTAAACACTAACTAAAAAAGCTCCGGCACCAGCTCACCCTGAGCTGGTGCCGTATCGCCATCGGAAACCGCACTACAAGTGGTAGGTTTCCTTAAGTTTGAAAAAAAAAAAAAAATCGTCAGACTGTGCCTAATTCATCAACCCCTAATATTGTCCCACTAGGTGTTTGAGATGTGTGTGTCACTAAAGCTAATATAACGTTCCCAAGTCTCTCTGCAAATTCCTCACAATATGGTACTACTGCACTACTAGTGCCAGCAAGCCCAGCCACAAGCAAAGAAAAAAAATAAAATAACGCATTCTAGCCCTAACAAGGCGTGTTGGGTTCTTGTAGCACTCAACTCCTGCCTACACGTAAGCTAATATACACCCTAACGGCTATCCCGCACAGCACAGCAGCATCTCTCTCCCTACCCGGCAAATCCAGACATAGAATGATGCGAGCAGGGCTAGTCGATTCCAGGGTCACCCTGATCAGGCCAAACCAACCACGGCTATCAACGTGTAAGGGTACCACGTCATGCCGGGTGGAGTGCAGAGTCTCCTGGCTTGTAATTGGCTCTGTTTCTGGCCGCCAAAATTCAAAATGGCGGGAGATGCCATTTGCTCGAGCTGGCGAAGTATTCGTCCGAGCAACGAGCAGTTACGAGTACGCTAATGCTCAAACGAGCATCAAGCTCAGACGAGTGTGTTCGCTCATCTCTAGTCGCAAGCCAAGCACTTACATGGACCGGGAAGAAGAAGGTGAACTCTGGCGGACCTCAGCGGGGAGCTACACATGCAGGATATTGGGCGCAGGATCTACGTGGATAGAGGCACAGTGCATCATCGTTGGAGAGTCCAGATCGGGGATAGCGACTCGGAAGGGTAAGTAAATGTGCCCCATTATTACTAATAGTTTACATTTTTAATTACTGGGGATTTGTTCCTTAATTTAACATTTTCAAAGGGATTTATTCATTCCAAATTGTATAGCCCATACACCTTAAAGGCTTTCTCACTGGTAGTTTGAGGAATTGAGTTTTTAACTAGATTGTGATAAGTGACCATTTAGACATGATTTCAGATAAGGAGGCATAATTCAATAGATGTGGAGTTCCTGACAGGACTACTGCGGAGATGTCTCATAATCTATTTACATGTTAAACTTTGAATGTTTGGTTCACAAGTCCTTCCATCTTTTCCAAACTATTTTTTCTCTTTACTTTTACCTTTTTTGTTACTGACAAGTTAAAGAAAAATAAAATATTGCAAAACAAATTGTATTATCTCAAAAAATATATCCCAACAATCACAATAGGCATTGATGTTAATTTACAATATGTGGCACTCTTCTCATTTTGATTCTTTCTTATTAGATGAACCTGTGCTGTGTGAGCGCTAAGGGTTAATAGCTTATCTGCACAGAGGAGGAAACAGCATGAAGAGAGGAGAAACAGAGAACTTTCTGTAGAATCACAGATTGGGATGGAGGGACTGATGTACAAGATCTCCCCTGTTGCCTCTCACTATTCTGTGCAGGAGACATCTGTATCCACTGTACACATCCAGCGCTGCTACATACACTGAAAGCTCTGTCACATGACCTCCTCCCCTCCCATGAAACTGACTGAGAAACAAAGTATACACAAAGTAAAAATACACAGTGCTTATCAGCACATGGAGATGAAGCAGCCATTACAGCAATGAGGTAATCTGAGGGCTATAGCAAAGAAACTACTGAATATAGGTAACAAAGATAATAGGCAAAGTTGTTTTACATCCCAAGAGCTATTGATTTGTGGAAAAAAAACTTTACAGTTACTCTTTAAAATAAAAATTAGTCAGTATTATGAAAAATGTAAACTGATGATCAGGTGCAATTTTGTATATTATAAGTTTAAGGGGAAATGTCTAATAACGTTTGAGTGTGATAGTTATAGGGAACATTCAATTGGATATACCCCCAGAGGCATAAAATGTCATTGACATTAAAGCCTCCATGAACATAGCATGCCTGCTCAGCAATTCTCAGAACTCCCATTGAAGTTAATGAGGATAAAACTAATGCAAAGCCAGCCCTTTTATTCAAAGCAAATGTGTTGCAGATCCTTGTTCTCTAGCTACTTGCAAGACCTCATCGTTTGGAAATGGGTGGCATATGTGGATATGTTCTAAATGTCCGAGATGGGAAGATGTCTTTAAAAATGAACAGAAAAGAGTTCATTCACGGCCCAAAAAAGTGTCAATTTACACACACAATGGATGTTTTCATTACTAGTATTAGTATACTCAATAAGAATATCAATTACAATTAACAGCTAAAAAGCCTACTTACCCAACAAAAGTCTTGTGGCTGAATACCGCTGCCAAGAAAACGCTGAAAGCTATCAAGATCTTCATTTCTCTCACTATTTGGAGGAACAGAACTTGATATGTGAGATCCTGGTCATTTATATTGCTTATTGTGAATCTCAACCAAGGTCTTCTTTTATCAAAAGCTATTAATTATGTCCTGCCATCAGCGTACTACACGTGATAGATAATGCTGTTATTCACAGAAGTTACTTATAAATGTTTTGTGATATAGATGACCTATCCACAATGACAGAATTTGCAACAACACCTAATGAAGCTTTGTGACCAATAGTGCGTTGGGCATAAATTTAATTTAGAATGCGGTTTGTTATAAGTTAGTCAATATGAAGCATCAGGCGAGGAGAAATTGTAATGTAGCAGTAATCTATATAATTTTAGTGTAAAGGATAGGTGTAGAGGATAATTTACAGATCAGAGTTCAAACTCTGGTTCCTCCAGAAATAGGTAGAACAAGGGACTCATAGGCACTCAATTCACTACTCTTAGGCATATGCCATCCTTTTTGCAGATCCACAAAAAAGAGGCTGGTAAATTATGTCAGTTGCTTGTCCTCACCCCTTGGAGTGTCACATTACTGTGTTATCTAGCAATTGATCTGCAAATAGGTACTGCACACAGATGACACACTGGCCCACATTAGTGCAGTCTGTACTATGTGCAGTTTGCCTGTGCAGTGTAAAAAGTGTGGCGCACGTCAGTTATAAGTGTGGCACAATCTCCGACTAAGCATGAACACACCCCTAGGTGCACATTTTTTTCTGTCTTGTGGGACACAGTGAAGCCGTGACACAAAACTGGCGGAGAAATTTTATAAATACATGAACAAGCAGTTTGCACATTCTTTTCAATGCAAAGTCAGACCGAAAATTGGTGCAAACGCTTTAATAAATGTGGGCCACTGTGTGTCAATCTGATTTTTCATAGGTTCACAGACTTTTGTGGGAGGGCAGAGCCTCAAACACATCCAAGAAATGGACCTGCTCTGAGTTTATCTTCAAGGGCAACTGTGTGCATGGGCAATACATGGAGCCATTGAATGGTTCTTCTTTAAAAAAAAAAAAGAAAGTATAGATATAAAAGAGGCAACACAGCCAACAGTTTTTGCTTTTCCATGTGTAATACAGAAATTCACCAAAACAGACCTATCTAGGTATTTTATATCAGGATATCCCATATCAGAGACAGCTCCTACTTATCCGAGAGGTTAATATATGTTTCAGGCCACAGTATGGGCATGAAATATGGTAGGGTAGGCAGTTGATTTGCCAGTATGTTCTAAAGACTGTGAAAATTGCCACAGCTGTTGTTATCATTTCAGGGCACTGAGATAAAACTGTGTTTGTTTCAGTAATTCCCTGAACTGTTTGCTCTCCTCATATTGATAAGGATGGAAGTCATCATATACTATAGTGATTTGGATACAATTCAAACATTAGAGCTTGCAACATAGAAAGAAAAAAAACAACATATTATCGGCTAATACTGTTTATCATTCTACTGGATTTTCATACCCTTAAATGATAGTCTGGTCTAAATCCTGAAGAGAGAATAACACTCAAACAGGGATGTACCGAAAGTAACTAATTATCTTTGTGCCCTACTATGACAAGGCACAGGATGAACTTTTATAGCCTTGGTATTAGGTTATATGTATGGGCTCACACTTGGCCATGATTTCCACTGCTAGTGGGTGAGCTGACAGCCTGAGTCGCCATTTTTGGAGCAGGTCCTATTCCTGTTTCTGCGCTTTCAGGCAGTCATTTTCTACAGTCATTTGCAACATGCAAACGATTGTAACATCTACAGGTGTAACATCTACACCTGGTTGTGCTTCAACCATCCTCTGTCCATAAAGTACAGCACAGAATGGGTTGTCAACTTTGATTTTAGATTTATTTTGCATTCAGTCTGAATGCTGACCTAATATAATCCTGGATGTCTTAATTTAATTCAACCTCACCCGTATGTCTCTTGCAGATTTTGTTCTGGGCTTCAGAGGATTAAGCAAGGTGTGATGGACAGATGTTTTCTCCATTCACATCCTCCCCTGCTGGTCCAATCACATCACGCTCTGATATTAATAAGAAGTTAATTTGCTGTGTTCCTTGTACTTGATTTAAGTCATCTATGGAGTTTGTTAGTGACTTTTGTATTGCTTTATTCTGATCTTTCCTTCTTACCTTTTGTACCGGCTGTGTTTTGAGTAGAACTCTTTCTTTATGCCATATTTGCATAACCTTCCTCCTGTGTTTTGTTTTGTCCTGTTTTTGTGCCAGTGTTTCACTTTGGAAAGGGAAGGAAATGTCACCAACCATCTGTAGCCCGGTTAATCTTTTATTGTCTTATCAATGTGATATACTGTATATGAAATAGACTAATTGGGGCATATTCATCGCTCGTGTGTGAGCGTATGATAGCCCCACCACTGCATGTTCGCAGCGGGTTACATCAAGAGGCCTGGCGTAGAAAAAAACGCAGTCGGCGACTTTTCACGTATGAAAAGTCGCCGGCAGCAGCAAGGGCGCAAGGAACGGGGACGCCCCACTGGCCCACTCCCGGACGGCTGCGCCCTCCCTTCACACCCCACTGGCATGAAGGTGGCGGATTGGGGCAAATAAGGTCCTGATAAATATGCCCCATTATCTCATTTGACTGCTCTGCTGACATTTGTAAGACCTATTTTTGTGTGAACACCCTGTATTGTAAGATAGATTGTAAGACAGGTGGTCAGTGCTGACTTCCCCCATATTCTATTTAGATGTCCAGTTTTGGTCATGGTTAACACCCCCCCTGCCCCTCTCACTGCTGAAATCAGATTTGGTAAAAAGATTTCAGGCTCTATTACATCTATAGCCATATCTTGGCTGGAACAGAACGTGCTGTATCCATTATGGATAAAGTGCTGATTTCAATGTTTAAGCCTGTCATGGAGGTCAGAAAATAAATAAAATCAATAAATGTTTCAATGTTTTTTCCATTAATTGTGGTAGTCCTGCATTACTCAAAGTCATTCTCTTAAATTGTGTTGCAAAAAATCCCCATTTGCCTACGCCTAGGGTGGTATTGGCAAGGAGGTAAGAACAGCTAGGTGGGTTTATGGATACGTAGTGAAGAGGCAGCACTCAATGAATTGTAGAAAAGTGGTGAACTTTTATTCCATCACACAGCGACGTTTCGGTGCTAAAACCGCACCTTTCTCAAGCATGGGTTTATGGATAGGGATCTGGAGAATTGATTAAATAGGGTTCAAATTGTTCCTCCCAGTGTTTTTCATAGCTTTTGTCTGAATGTCAAATGGAGGAGGTCAACCTCCATTGCAATGTTTGCTAATGTTTTCAACAAAAAATATTAGCCTTTCAACTGTGAGATTGATCTCCTTCTAGGCTCTAGGGAAGGATCTTCAGGCTGTCTACTTTTGAGTGTGAGGCAATGTGAGAGTACTATAAACTAGTAGGTAAATGACACTACACCTCACATGTACAGTATTTCAAACCAGGGAATAAGGCCTCTTTATACAGCGACACAATAGTATTCACTCTCCATATAGACTTCAGTGGTGCTCTCTCACATGTAGATCCTCATATGGCTTGAAGGAAGATGAAGAAGAACACAGCACCTGGATGAGGAATCATGAGATGTGAAACAGCAATTGTGCCAATCAGCTGCTAGGCTGTATATTGTACTTCTATGGATTACTTGGAAAAATAAAAAAAGGTTCAACCTATGTATTGGTGAGCGCTGCAAAGGCTGCATTCCCTGTTTATTTAACTTCATGCTGCTAAATTTATACATGGCACGTGGGACGCTCATTTATATGATTGCTTGGAATAGCCAAACGCTAAATTTTAATTATATTTAGTCCTCATGTTCCCTCAAACCCTGGCCAACTAGTTAGCTCCTAACTCCTGTGAACAAAATGTGGAATCAAAGGACTATCCCTATAGTGGCATATTTAGTTGAGAGGAGCTGCAAAAGGATAATTTGATGTAAACTGTCTGCTGAATGACCTAATATACTTGTTTGGCCACAGAAAATGTAGTAGCTTACATAGCGTTGAGAGTGTGACTGATATGAACTAAAAGTATGTAAAGAGTATGTAATACTGTGGAGAGAAGTGCTGCCTTAGGTTACTGAGGAGGTACCCATTACCACAAAGGTACTTGCGCCTGCATCTTTATAAATTGTTTCCCAAACTCCAGTACTGTCTGGTATATGGTCACTGTAAAAAGTGTTTACAGCCCAGTGCCTCTCTCTCCCAACAGAAGTCAGTGATGCTCTGTTATTCTTTGATATTTTGTTAGTCATTGCACTTTTTCTGCATTATAGAGACTTTACTATTTATACAATTTTGGTATTTTACCTTTGTAGCCCTATGATCAGAATTATCCATTTTCTCCTCTGCACCTTATTCCTTGGATATGTGAGGATTGTTACTTATTCATCTCAGTGAGTGCACTCGAGAACCTTATATTTTTTGTAGGAGGATTTGGGTTATGGCTTATCTACACCATCCATTGATATGGACATCCTAGGCGTCCTATGTGTGGTTTTAAGTGTTTTAGAGTATGCCAAATAAAGCTATTTTGTATTATTATCTGTGGTATTATTTACTGGGTCATCTTTATACCAACCAGCCTTTGTTTTTTTTGGCTGTGAATTCTGTTCACCACAGCCATCTCTCTGCATCAAGGCTCTGAAACAGTAGGAGTTAACTTCATGGGACTGTGAGTTCCTGCTCCTACCACCTGGAGCACAGTTCCTCCTCATTATAAATATTATGTATGCAGATCACTGCTCACTGTTCTAATTCATTTACTAGCTTTTACCTAACATGCTGTAATTCTACTCTCCTGTTTTCTTGGTGTTTGATTCTTGGCTTGTTTTTGAGACATGTTTGCAATTCTGTTCCTTGTATGTTTTCTCAGTTTTGACCTGGACTAACCATCCCTTATTTTGCGTTTTTCATCTTGTTTGTCCTGTTACATGTCTGCACTGCAGCCTAGGCAGGAAGTGTCTTCATGGTTGTCCCAGATCTTCATGCTCCATGTTAGGCTGTATGATAATCAAAACCTCTCCAAACCTGGTGGTCCTAATGAGGGTACGGTGGCCAGGGGCGTAGCTACAGTGGTAGCAGCCTTAGCGACTGCTATGGAGCCCGCAGTGTCAGGGGGCCCCGGCATCTGACCTTACACACTAAAGAATGGCAAATGTGCACCATTAAATACATATAATGTTGCAAATTGTACATAATAATATCTATATAACAGTGAAATCTTCTACAGTACACAGTCGGTACTTAGATAAGAATTGTCGGGGGAGTGGACAGCAGGACTTGAAATCTCTCATCTCTAGCTTCCTGCCGTCTACTTCCCCTATGTGGTTTACAGTTACTTGAGTGCCCTCACCCTGGGATAATAAGACTGCCTAGCGTAGGGGGAAGGGGCCCCATTCAGAAGTCTGCTATAGGGCCCAATCTTTCCTAGTTACTCCCCTGTTCGTGGTCCCTCCTAAGACAGGAATATTGTTAAGTCCATGTATGCGTCTTCCTTGATTCACATTGATATATTGAGGAAACACTGACTGTTCATGTGGTTTTCTCCTGTTCATTGGTGTGAATTATGGTCTAGTGGCTGGCTGTGAATTGTGTTCAACTTACTCTGCAGCCAGGCTCTGAATCAGCAAGAGTTAACACCTTGTGACTGTGAACTTTATAAATATCCTTCACACAGTGTAGTTCTCACTTGTCAAATGAATCTGCTAACTGTTGCTGTAGTTCACCTCTCCTTTTCTCCTGATATTTGATTCTTGGCTTGTTGTGGAGACTATTATCTGGTGTTTGAAATTCTACCTCAGTTGTGAGCCGGACTGTTTACTCTCCCTGTGTTTTTCCATTTGTCTTTTTTTGTTACATGTCTGCACTGTAGCCTATGGAGGGATTGTCTTAGTAGTCCTGAGTCCTCATTACAGTATGGGGCACATTTACTTACCTGTCCTGTGTGATCGGCGAAAGTGCATTGTCCGACCGGATCGCACATCAGCCGATTCACTAAGATTGTGCGCCCGGTATGCATGTGCCGCTCAGGTCCGCCAAAATTCACTTTCTTCTTCCCGGTGTATGTAAGTGCATTGTCTTGCGACACAAATTGAATCTTAAATCCCACGCTCAGTTTGAATCAGTCGGATCGTCAGATGGCCCACCTCCCGATTTCTGTTGCATGAAAGCCAGCAAAGTTGCACCACAATTTGATTGCTTGCGACACAATCCCCAGTTAAATACCTGTCAGAGCGGCACAAATCCTGAAAACTTCAAAAATCTGACGAAAGTGTCATCCATGGACATGTGTATATGTCTGGGTAGTGTGTGTATGTATAGTATATATGTATTCTCAGAGAGATAGGGAGATTTTAGATATATGGGTCCTGATCCAAACTTTACATTAGGAATCTTGGAATCTTTTTATGCCATTGATTAGTAGGTAGTAACAGCTGTATGGCAAGGATAACCCACAAGAAATGTCACTTAAAGATCTTCTTTCTCAGTTATTTAGCCATTATAATTTGTTCTTTGTCAAACTCATTCAGGTCCTTGTTTTTAATGTTACAGTTGAGCACTGTTTGTTGTATGCATATTTGTAAGCATTGGTGTATCTTAATGCTGCTGAGACGTGAATGTATAGAATATTATATTTCTTCTTAGATCCTATATAAAATTATTTCATTTCAACCAGGTTTTAGATTAAATGCTTGGGCCCCATATAAAACGGTATGAGAGTTCAGGGTATTACCTGTCAATACTTGCCTAATGTGTGTGCCTAATGAGATCAGACCCATAGATATCCCAGATATCCAACCAAAAGGAAGAAAATAAGTCCAATAAGCAACACTTATGCAATAAAAGACTACAAAATGAACCTACTCCAGCCTTCCCTGATCCTGACTTCTTAATAAGTTACCAAAATTCTGTTGACTAATGTAAGATCATATACTCTTATCTCAAACAAAAGTTGTTTAAAGTAATGACCTCCACAGATGTACCTTGCATATTTACTATGTTTAAATACAAATGTTCAGGTGCATAAACCAGCAAAGAAAATAATCTAATTATCTTTTTATAATTATATGCCATTTATATGCAAACATGGTTAAATAAGATGCATTGGTAATTTTTCCAAACATTCATTTTGAGCTGAATCTATATACATGTATTTATGGGCCTCTTCCCCCCCAAGTGCAGTTACTGTAATTGTTCCAAATATAACATGCAAATGCAAACAAGTTGCTACTATACTAGATGAACATTATAAAGTAAAAATTTAGCAATAGTAAATAATGATGATCCAACATCTGTTATGCTGTTTTTACTACATGTGTCAAAGATAAGGAAAATGGAAAAAAAAAGTAAAAATAATAGACAAAAAAGTTTAAAAAATGTAAAAATTGAGACTCATAGGAAACATTTCAATGTTGTTTTTACGAAGATGAAAATTTAATAAGGGTTGTCTCTTATGTGCTCTAGAATCTTCTTTAGTCCCAACCAGGTCTCCTGTGCTGTTGGCAATATTTGGGTGGCTGGAAGTAGAAAACCATAACGTCCTGTGTCTCTAAGTTCAAAGGCAAATGAGTATTTGATTCCAATGTCATAGGTCCAGTCAATACTTCCACCACTAGATTGATCTGCAGCAAGAAACATTATTAACATATTAAATGATAAAATATGGTCCCCATCTTAAATTCCAATAGTATAGTTACTCAAAACTACTTTGTTGCACTTGTAAGCCAGCATTTTAAAAAAATGTAATCTTTTCTATTATGACACTATGTCATCTATAAAACCTGGGGAGAGTTATGTTGGAGTGCGGGGGGTTTTAGGATAAAGAAGAGAATAAAGGAGCGATGGACAATGCGCCAGAGAGACACAAAACACACATCAACCAGCAACAGAAACTAAAACAGTAAATCATAAGTTATATAAAAGCATCAATAACATTTAAATATAGGGTATGCAATGAGTGTTTGCTTCTGGAAAGGGTGTGTCATTATTAATTTTAAAAACTGTTAATATATTAATTTTTACAACTGTTTTTTGTGGTCAACTGATGCAGTTTTGCAAGAATGTAATAAATAAAAAGTATAACTTAACCTTAACATGCATACTTACATATCGTAGTGCAGATCGTTCCAACTTTGTACTGGGTGCCATACAAGGAACTGATTGCACTAGCAACAGACTTGCCAACATTATTCTAGAAAACATAAAATATATTTAATCAAAGTGAAATTCCTCACTGATTTCTATTATGTGACACCAACAGGAGTAGAGTAATGATTGCTAAACAATTTGGAATAGTAATCGTAAATTGAGGATAAAGATGCCAATACATGCAAGGGAACCTTTGAGCAGAAATGAACCTAATAAACAAATACCAAGAACATTATGACCTTCCAGATCATGTTCATGCTAAGACATTGGGGCAGATTTATCAAGCTGTCTGAAAGTCAGAATATTTCTAGTTGCCCATGGCAACCAATCACAGCTCAGCTTTCATTTTACCACTGCTCATGAATATTTTAAAGGGGAGCTGGGCAACAAGAAATATTCTGACTTTCAGACAGCTTGATAAATCTGCCCCATTGTGTCACAAACCCGACTCACCAGAGTTCACTCACGGGGATACCGACTCTATGGAGTCCCAGAATTTAGCCCTTAAGCTCCACCCACTACCACATAATGGCGTCCTTACGCTAAATTTACTCCACAGAATTTCAGCCCCAGCCAATCCGCACTGCCACCACCCACGGGTTACTTACTCGCCGTAGGCACCTCAACCACACAGATATTGCACCCTGATGATTATTTAGCACATTCACTCACTACTTACACGATAATACAATTATAAATTCACACAGAACATGCAATCGCTTACTACATGGACTATGCTAACAATGACCTCTGGTAACGTGATTCCCTTCAGAGACTCAGATTCTTTAAGGCTACAAGCAGAGACTCATGATAAACCAGGGACAATTACTCATAGATACAGGCACCAGGACTGGGGTAATATTCTTATATTTGTTATCCAATGCTTTCTTTCTTCTAAAGGTCAACTTTTTAAATTATGCTAATGACTCTGAGGAGCTCTGTAGGTGTCACTTTACATTCATTTCCATATATAGAATGACTGTCTTTCAGAGTGTATGAAGAAAGGTTTGCCGTAAAGGTTTTGTAGTCATATTTAGAGATGGCAGACGCTGTGCTATGTCCTGAGCAAGCAGAAATACTAAGAAGATTAAGTGTCTGTGCCCATAAAGCAGCTTAAAACCACTTATAAGTGCAATCTGTATTCCCCATTTTTGTCTTTGACCAGGAAGGCAGCAGTCGGCATACAGCCTGGTCCCTCAGGATGTACAATGTGACCCTCCTTTTTTAAAGAATATGAAATAAAAGAAGATGTTTTAGCAAATTTTGAGTGCCGGTCATACTCTACTTTTTTCTTGGATACAGCCGGCTTGTGCACAGTGGTATACACGTAAATGGCACACTCCTTACATATGTGATACTTCAGTCCGCTGCTTGTAATAGAATATGATGTTATGTATTCATTGTAAAGCATAGCATGCTTTATGTAAACTTTCCCTACAGATTTGTTTTTAACAATCAGTCGCACATGCCCCATTCAGGTAGCACAATGTGGATGTACCCCCAATATGGCACATATGTATTGCAGTCTATTTCATCTTGTACCTATGTGAAATTCTGAGATCATACCCTCTTGGACACTTGTTTGAGCCTCTGTATCTCTGGTACTATAAAGCAGTGTTCCCCAACCACCGGTCCATGGCCCAAGACCGGGCCATGGAACACCTGGTTCCAGGCCGCGCTGGACCTCTGTAAAAACAAACAAAAGAAAATATACTCACCTTCCCCATTCCCCTGCAGCAGTCTTCTCTCCCATTACTTAATTTCCATGTAAATGCACTGTTCTATAGTCGGTGTGCGAAGAGAAGACTGCTGCAGGGGAACAGGGAAGGTGAGTATTTTTTTTGTTTTTAGTTCAGCTGGGATAGTAGAAGGTGGGGGGGCTTCTTCAGGAAATTGGACAATATAAGCTAGGCACACAGGGAGTTATGTGGGGAGAAAATATATGTTTACAGCCGGTCCCTGGGCAAAAAAAGGTTGGGGACCACTGCCCTAAACCACATGTGCAAATTATTAAATAGATTACATTTACTGTATCACAATTGATAAAAGAATTAATGGGATATTCCCAATCTTTTTTCTTTGTTTCATAGTTTCCCTACAGGCTTTGCATTTTTCACAGAAAAAGAAACCTTTTATTCCTTTATTAATACCTCTAGTAACTATTCGTCAGTATATCCTTAATATTGTCCACCCTTCTGAACACAGTTTTTGGTTTTTCAGGGATACATTTCCCTATCACAGGATCACCACTAACAATATGCCAATTTTTCTCTATAATGTTTTCTTTTTAAACTTGTTTATAGAACAAAAAAGAAAATTTGCACATACAAGTGTCACATCACAATATAAGTGCTTACATGTACATCTTTAGTGCCATCTGAAACAAACTGCGTACACATACAAGTTGTGCTCGGAAATTACATAAAAACAAAGTGGTGCACACACGCCAGCCAATCCCATCTCACAAGGCCACATATTACATCAAGCATCTCGGGAGAGTGTAAGCAAATTAGCAAAATACAAATCACATAGTAGTAACAAGTGAGTAGCAATTTAAACAGTACAAATGTACACAATGCAAATCTCATAAGGGCATTAAGCAAGGAGGACATAGCCGGGGAAGAATATAGGTTCAGAGGTGAGTCGCACCATTTACCCCATACTTCTGTAAATTTCTCGGAGCGCTGTATATGCGGGAAGACTACCTTTTCATATGGTTCTATGCCATTAACAAGCAATTGCAGTTTGAAGAAAAGTAAAAAACGCAAGTCCAAACTTTAGCAGACACTAAGGATTTCGTGGAAATTAGTTTTTCTTTCCCTTGCCTGGGGACTATGGTGAAGTGCCTGAGAGGCATTTGATTTGCGACAATCCATGTGTTTTGACAAAAACAGGCTATTATGCTCAATGCCCCTTTATCATGAGGGTGTGCAATCCTGAAAAACCTGTGACAGGGTACTTAAGAGCTGTAATTAAG
Organism: Engystomops pustulosus; assembly: GCA_019512145.1. NCBI lineage: Eukaryota > Metazoa > Chordata > Amphibia > Anura > Leptodactylidae > Engystomops > Engystomops pustulosus. The sequence goes on along the minus strand of CM033644.1, from coordinate 83,761,502 downwards.
GATAAACTATTGAAAGACTATCTGTACAGAAGATCACCTGGAGACTTTTTAGTATAAACAATTTATTGAAAATTGTATGATCTAGGTGCTAGGCTGGTATGAATTCTTTTTTCTAGGTGATAGTCTTGTGATAGTCAAATGTAGTTGTTACCCAGTGCTCGTCTTGTTGATGTCCTGCCATTACGTCGGACTATCCAAACTATAACACAGAGTAGCAAAAGGTAAACCATTGAAGTGATTTGCAAGTTGTTTTTTTTTCATCTTCCCCTCTCCCTGACCTCTTTGCCCCCCCCCCCCCCCTCAATTTTTTTTCCCTTTTTTTCCACCCTCTTCTCCTCTTCTCCGATTGCCCGAATCAATGTTAAAGAACTGGCTGAGGCTGTAGTTAAAAAGATATTACCACCTTTATACAGCGTGATTGATAACACAATAATGAAGACCATGCTAAAGGTAAATGCTGAACTGAACCAGCATAGAGATAAGATTGATTCCTTGGAACAGAAATTTACTATAATGGAGGATGAAGTAGAGAACCTACATGCCCAATTACAGGAGATGCAGAGAGAAAAAGAACAGATTTGGGACAAAGTAATAGACCTAGAGAATAGGTCGAGACAGAATAATATACAAGTGATTGGTATCCCAGGGTCGCAGTAGATGAGCTTAAATCTATCATTGCGAAAGACATCCCGAAGAGTCTGGGTATGTAGAGAGAGATAAGAGTGGAGAGAGCCCACAGATTGGGACCAAAAAGAACGGAAGAATCTGAGGGGACTAAACCCAGAGTAGTGATTGCAAAAACCCTTGACTTTCAAGATAAATTTGAGATTGAGACTATATAGAGAAAAAAGAGATCCGAGATGGGAAAATGAAAAACTTTTAATGTTCCCTGATTGCGCAGTTTGGTCTTCTATGTGGAAAACTCCATAAAAAGGGGGTAAAGTTTTGTTTACAAGCTTCTGCTGTCCTGAAGATTTTTGGGGAAGATGGAAGTGTAAAAACATTTTTTAAGGTCAAAGAGGAAGAGGAGTTCTGCAAAAATGCCTGAAAATTGATGAAGTAGATGGAGAGATTAACAAATGTGGTAGATGATGAAGATGTAGTTCCCCCTCGTGTTTTTAATTTTTTTTTGTTGGGTGGCGGAGGGTAAGGTGGAGGCCGGTGGAGCCGCGATTATGAGACGGAGGGGTAGATGAAGAAGGCATCAGGGACAAAAAGGAAGTTATAATAAAAGGTATAAGAGGGGGTGGTAAGGAAGAGGTGGGTGGGAGGCATGCAACTGGCTCTCGTAGATTTAAAAAAAGATGAGTTAGAAGCACATGGGTAGTAATAGAATAAGAATCACATCCTGGAATGTAAGAGGTATAAATTCCCCCGCAAAGAAGCAGAAAATCCTTGCCCATCTACAGTCATGGCAATTAGTTTTGAGAATGACACAAATATTATATTTTCACATGATTTGTTGCCCTCTGGTTTTTATGTGTGTTTGTCAGATGTTTTTATCACATACAGAAATACATGTGCAATCATATTATGAGTAACAAAAGCTTTTATTGACAGTAAGAATGCTTTAATGCAGCAAGTCAATATTTGCCGTGTTGACCCTTCTTCTTCAGGACCTCTGCAATTCTCCCTGGCATGCTCGGAGTATCCTTCTGGACCAAATCCTGAATGATAGCAATCCATCTTTGCACAATCAATGCTTGCATTATGTCACAATTTGTTGGTTTTTGTTTGTCCACCCGTCTCTTGAGGATTGACCACAAGTTCTCAATGGGGTTAAGATCTGGGGAGTTTCCAGGCCATGGACCCAAAATCTCTATGTTTTTTTTCCCTCAGCTATTTAGTTATCACCTTTGCTTTATGGCAAGGTGCACCATCACGCTGGAAAAGGCATTTTTGATCACCAAACTGCTCTTGGACGGCTGGGAGAAGGTGCTCTTGGAGGACATTCTGGTACCATTCTTTTTTTATGGATGTGTTTTTAGGCAAGACTGTGAGAGACCCGATGCCATTGGCTGAGAAGCAACCCCACACATGAATGGTTGCAGGATGCTTTACAGTTGGCATGAGACAAGACTGGTGGTATCGCTCACCTTGTCTTCTCCGAACAAGTTGTTTTCCAGATGTTCCAAACAATCGGAAAGGGGATTCATCAGAGAAAATGACTTTACCCCAGTCCTCAGCAGTCCACTCCCTGTACCTTTTGCAGAATATCAGTCTGTCCCTGATGTTTTTTTCAGGACAGAAGTGACTTCTCTGCTGCCCTCCTTGACACAGGCCTTGCTCCAAGAGTCTCCGCCTCACAGTGCGTGTAGATGCCCTCACACCTGCCTGCTGCCATTCCTAAGCAAGCTCTGCACTGCTGGTAGCCCGATCCTGAAGTGTAAACACTTTTAACCGACAGTCCTGGTGCTTGCTGGTCCTTCTTGGGCGCCCTGGAGCCTTTTTGGCAACAATGGAAAGGACCGGCATCCTTTTAATGTTTCCTGTGGTGTGATTCTTACTTTATCATGACAGATTGATCTCCAGCCCTGTCCTCATCAACCCCCATACCTGTGTTAATGGAGCAATCTCTGAAACAATGTTACCTGCTCCTTTTAAGGCAGGCCTGCAATGAAGTTGAAATGTGTTTTGGGGGAAAAAGTTCATTTTCTAGGCAAATATTGACTTTAATTGCTGTTAAGCTGATCACGCTTTATAACATTCTGGAGTATATGCAAATTGCAATTATAAAACCTGATGCAGTAGACTTTGTAAACATTAACATTTGTATCATTCTCAAAACTTATGACCATGACTGTACAAAAGGTTAGATACTGATATTGCCCTACTCCAAGAAACATATTTATCAGGGAAAGAAATAGCTGAACTAGAAAGAGGATGGGTAGGGAATTCAGTGGGACAAGGAGTGTGTTCAAAGAAGCTTAAAGGGGTATTCCCATCTGGGCATTTACATTTAATTGGATTAATTTGCCATATGTAAAGATTTCTTCAATTAGATGTCATTAAAAAATATGTTCCTGTGTGAAGATAATTTCTCATAAATGTAGCCATGTTGTCCCTTAGAAACGAGAAAGCTTCCTCAGATACGGCCACCTCTGCTGGAAGGATTGCACAAAGAAACAAAAAGGTTTTTGTATATGAAATGTCCGGGAGTTACTGTATGTCCCACAGCCGTCCTGCAGTAATGATCACTGAAAGCCAGGTGGTCCAGTAGGATTCAATAGTGCAAGTCTGGCCACTGCTGCCAAAATGTGAGGTGGTCGTATCCAAGGAAGCCATCTCGTTTCTAAGGGACAACATGGCTACATTTATGAGAAATTATCTTCACACAGGAACATATTTTTAATAACATCCAATTGAAGAAATGTTTACATATGGCAAATGAATTAAATTAAATGTGAATGCCCAGATGGGAATACCCCTTTAATACTGTTGAATAAAAAGCTAAGAGCAGAGGTTATTTCAGGGGAGTATAGGAAGAAAGCCGGGCTATGAGGGTGTTGATAAAAGTAGGTGATAGACAACTTAGAATGTACAACTTATATGCACCAAATGATAGGAAAAGTAATGAAGACTTCCATAGGAAAATTACAAGATGGATAGCCAAAGATAAAGTAGAGGAAAAAGTGTGAGGGGATGCTTCATTAGTGTTATCGATGAGAAGATCCATCTATTCATAGGAACGGCAAACAAAAAGGGGAAGATCTAGTGATGTTTAACATGCACCAGTCAGGATTGATGATAGACCCTTGGAGGATTCAAAATAAGAAGACAAGAGAATATACGTAATTCTCAGGGAGGCATGAGACGTGGTCAAGAATAGATTAGGTGCTAATATCAATGTCACTGGCAAGAGATGCGAGATCTAGCAAGATATTTGAGGCTGTAATTTCAGACCATGCCCCTATGCAGATTGATCTGCAATTATGGGAGAGACAAAAAGGATTTAATCTGTGGCGATTCCCAGGCAGGTTTTGTAAAGAGGAGAAATTCAAAGACTTGATAAGAGCCAAGTGGGATAATTATGAGAGAGAGATAATAATGCAGGGTATTTAGTGAGAATCCTATATTGCATTGGGAGACAAGTAAATTATTTGTGAGACAAGAAATAATGCTATATGTAGTAAGTAGAAATAGGAGAAGGAAGCGTAAATATCAGAAACTGGAAAAGAAATATAGAGAATATAGAGACCTATAGAATAGTTCAACACATGGAAAATAAGCAAAAGATGATGGAAAGTAAACAAATATTTGAACATTATGTGGATAAGATACAGAGAGATAATGAAGAAAGGGGGAAGAAAAACCTGTTTCGCTTGAGTAATAAGACTGGGAAGATGTTATCAAACATCATAAAAAACGAGAGAGGCGAGGGGAGAATCGAGGGATTGAGGAATGAAAAAGGGGAAGAAGTGAAGGAGAGGAATGGGATAAATGAGATATTGGCAAATTATTATGAGAATCTACACTCACCGGCAACTTTATTAGGTACACCTGTCCAACTGCTCGTTAACACTTAATTTCTAATCAGCCAATCACATGGCGGCAACTCAGTGCATTTAGGCATGTAGACATGGTCAAGACAATCTCCTGCAGTTCAAACCGAGCATCAGTATGGGGAAGAAAGGTGATTTGAGTGCCTTTGAACGTGGCATGGTTGTTGGTGCCAGAAGGGCTGGTCTGAGTATTTCAGAAACTGCTGATCTACTGGGATTTTCACGCACAACCATCTCTAGGGTTTACAGAGAATGGTCCGAAAAAGAAAAAACATCCAGTGAGCGGCAGTTCTGTGGGCGGAAATGCCTTGTTGATGCCAGAGGTCAGAGGAGAATGGGCAGACTGGTTCGAGCTGATAGAAAGGCAACAGTGACTCAAATCGCCACCCGTTACAACCAAGGTAGGCAGAAGAGCATCTCTGAACGCACAGTACGTCGAACTTTGAGGCAGATGGGCTACAGCAGCAGAAGACCACACCGGGTGCCACTCCTTTCAGCTAAGAACAGGAAACTGAGGCTACAATTTGCACAAGCTCATCAAAATTGGACAGTAGAAGATTGGAAAAACGTTGCCTGGTCTGATGAGTCTCGATTTCTGCTGCGACATTCGGATGGTAGGGTCAGAATTTGGCGTCAACAAAATGAAAGCATGAATCCATCCTGCCTTGTATCAACGGTTCAGGCTGGTGGTGGTGGTGTCATGGTGTGGGGAATATTTTCTTGGCACTCTTTGGGCCCCTTGGTACCAATTGAGCATCGTTGCAACACCACAGCCTACCTGAGTATTGTTGCTGACCATGTCCATCCGTTTATGACCACAATGTACCCAACATCTGATGGCTACTTTCAGCAGGATAATGCGCCATGCCATAAAGCTGGAATCATCTCAGACTGGTTTCTTGAACATGACAATGAGTTCACTGTACTCAAATGGCCTCCACAGTCACCAGATCTCAATCCAATAGAGCATCTTTGGGATGTGGTGGAACAGGAGATTCGCATCATGGATGTGCAGCCGACAAATCTGCGGCAACTGTGTGATGCCATCATGTCAATATGGACCAAAATCTCTGAGGAATGCTTCCAGCACCTTGTTGAATCTATGCCACGAAGAATTGAGGCAGTTCTGAAGGCAAAAGGGGGTCCAACCCGTTACTAGCATGGTGTACCTAATAAAGTGGCCGGTGAGTGTAGAAAGTTGTAAAATATAAGCCAAATGTGTTCCACTCTAGTATACTTTACACCAAAATAATTTTAATCTATGACAGCAATAATAAAGTGGAATGAAGTATGAAAAATGTATCCAAGGCATCCAAGGCTAATGAACCATAATACACAGAATTCACACTTGTATACGTACAACAGAGTGGGTGTAGATATATCCATCAGGATTTGTGACAATCAATAGAAATATGTCATAACTGTTCAAAAGCGAGGTTACGGATGCATCCTTTCCATAGTCGGAAGCAAGCTTTTAAAAGAAAGTAAAGGAAAATCATCAACATACAACATGCATATAACAAGTTCCAACTTACTAGTCCATCACTGAAATATATACCTTATTTTCTGGACTATAAGTCCTTATACTTATAGTCCGGTGCGCCTTATGTATGGAGGAGGGCAGAGCACCCAACTAAAGGAGGGCAGCGGACCCTACTTACATAGGTCCCAGCTACCAGAGACCGGAGACAGCAGATCTACAGCGGGAACTGCAGACCACGCGGCACGAACAACAGGCTCCATAGCGCGAACCAACTTCTGCAGTTCCTGCTCGAGATATGCTGTCTCCGGTAGCGGGGACCTATGTAAGTAGGGTCCGCTGCCTCCTCCACCTGAACAGACCCCCTTCCCATTCTCCCTGGGGAGACCGCTCACCTCTTGCCGGGTCTGTGGAGAGTCGCTGGTTGCGACCTCTCCGCTCGGTTTTCACACCACGCCCCGGACCTCCTCCACGCCCCCGGACCTCCTCCACGCCCCCAAACTCTGCGCCTTATAGTCCGGTGTGCCTTATATATGGAATTATTCCATATATAAGGCCTTTATTAGTAATGTGCCTTATAGTCCGGTGCGCCCGGAAAATACAGTAATCGTTTTTTCAACTTCTGAAGTAACTTAATGTGGTAAAAATATGCATTTAGTGAAACATATGGGCCAATTTATGGCAAAACAAGCTTGGAGAGTAAATTTTTAACTTGTGTAACATTTTGTTATCGGTTGGTTCTTTTAAAGAATGTGTTAAAGGGGTTATCCGAGTTTAGTAATAATTTAGGGCCAAGCTGGGATGGGCTATTTAAAAATAATAACATGTACTTACCTTCTCCGACGCTGCTATTGTCCCGCGCCGCGGTCCATCTGATCTGTGCGCTGGTTTGTTTTCAAGGGCGCACAGGGAGCCCTTTAGGGCCGGAAGCTCCCATCTGCCACCATCTCCCAGCGCTTACAATGCTGAGAGATAGGGACGGATGGGAGGAGCCAGCCACATCGCGGACCGGAAGCTCCCTGGGCGCAGCTTCTGTGCCCCTATAAACAAACAGGGGCACGAATCAGACAAACCCAGGCATAGGACATCGGCGGCACCGGAGGAGGTAAGTACACGTTTATAATTTTTAAATAGCCCGCCCCAGCCCGGCCCTAAATTATTACTAAACACGGATAACCCCTTTAAACAATAAAAACTAACTCTCAAAATAAAGCATCAGGCTTCCTCTGCCTTGCACAACTTTTTGATGTCAATATGTGGCTCAAGATAATGCATGATATTTTATTTGGTTTTGGTGTAAGTTTTTAAACTGCCCAAGAAACTCCACAATTTTGGTGCACATCTATTCATAAATTCCCCCAAGTCTTCATATTCTTTGTGTTGATGACAGTTACCTTATGTGCAGTCCAGAGAGCAGTAGCTTGGGTGACCCATTCTCGAGAGTGAATGCCAGCATCAAGCCATATGCCAGGGCGATTGGCACCAGTGCTAAACTGTAATTGTAATAAGCAGCTTTATTAATGAAAGTATTTTAATGTATGGGTAAGGTAAGGGAACACACAAACTATTTATTAAATAACCTGTAACTAAGTAAAAAACTTGGATTGGATCATGAAGGGAAAATAAACAATGAAGAACAGATGGCACTTCCCTTTTTATCACCACCCTGGTATTGGTTTAATTTTAAAAAACTGTTATTGTTAAAGGGGTTTTCCCACAAACACAAGTTAGGCCCTATCCAAGGCTCTCAGTGATGAAAACCCCACAGTTCATGAAAACGAGGGGTCCGATGGGTCCCACGTACCTTCTTTGGACCCCTCGTCGCTCCGTTAGACTATTGGAGCAGACGGACCGCGTCTGACCATTCTGCTCCATTAATCTCTATGGAGCTGACGGAAATTACCGAGCCCCACGCTCGCTGATCTCAACCAGCTCCATAGAGATTAATGGAGCAGAATGGTCATGAGCGGCCGTCTGCTCCATTAATCTCATGGAGCGACGACGGGGACGTGGGACCCTATCAGACCCCTTGTTTTCGTGATCTGTGGGGGTCTCATCACTGAGACCCCCATTAATCAGCAAGTTGGGCCCTATCCAACCCCTTTAATAAAATAGTCCCAAATGGAGATCTGCTTTCAACCATTTTAAAAAGGATTTCAAACTGTTTACCTTAAGAACATACAGAGGACGTCCTTCATATGAGGAACCAATTTGCTGCTTGCTGAGAATTGATTTGTAATCCAACACAATAGCATCAATCGCCTTGTATAGCTAAGACCGAAAAGAAAAATATAGTTAGATAGCACTTTCACATACAACAAGTAAGCATTTAGGTAATATGTGCATACAGCATATCAGTCTCATATATTGTATGTATACGTTAAGAAGCTTCAGCGCTCACACCAGTCCAATGGTCCTTCCACCCAGTTGATCAGCAGGGGTGCAGAAAAGGCCATCAAAATGCAGATCCTGTAGATCCATCTTTACTAGCTGCTATTAAATATTACCTAATTCATTACAGGAAATCATAAATATTGCTCCTTACATTATCTAATGTATGATAAGACCCATAGTTGAAAGATGCAGAGTTGCGTTCCTTCCTTTCATTGATTTCCATCTCCTCTTTTTCTGCATTTAATACTTCCTACAAGATAGAGTAAAATTCATGAACATACTCTTAAGCAGTTTCCTACATCCAAGAGCATTATGTTTTACTAACATACAGTACAAGCAAATTGACCAAATTTATGCATGTGCTCCAATGAAATAAGTTAAAGTCTAGTGCAAATGTATTACCATTTTCAAGATTCACGATGTAAAGAGTCTAACAAGCAGAGAAAATAGTAGATTGCTAGGGAAGTTAAACAGCCACTCAACCAAACACTCATTGCAGTATTTGTGTAACCTTACATTCATAACTTCATCATACAATATTTTACCTTTGACTAGTTTACCTGTAAATCCTTGATCATTATGGAATAATCAATATTGTTGGATTCCAAATAAATCTTCACGGACTGAAGACTATCAAAAGGAACTCGAACGTCAATGGGTCTTTCTGGGTTAGACGGTTCAGTCCAGAAATCCAGCTGCAAATAAGGTAACACAAATGCCCTAAAATGCTTATTTTACTTGGTGAACTTAAATGGTCACTACTGGTTGACATCAAGTCATATAAATAACCTGGTTGATAAGTAACCATGCAAATGAATGGAGACCCATAGATGTTTTTGATAAATTAGTTTTACCTCGAGATGAGCCAGAGCTTGCAGGTCTTGCAGCAGACGTATTTGGTCTCCATTGCTGGCTTTGATCCTAAGGACCTGCTCTCTGAAAAAACAACATCCTAAGGTTTATTTTGTCTCTAATGTACATTTTCCTAATAGCATTGTTGCAGATGTACAATGGTAAAAGTAGATGGGCTGACTCCAGATTGTTTTAGAGAAAACATATGTTTAATATATGTAAGAACATAATGTAATGTTGCAAAACATTAAATGCAAAAAATACATTGGTGCAAAACAATGATACATATGAAAGATCTCAAAGTTTTTAATACATGCGACAGGAAAGTAAAATAGTACACCAAGGCAGCAAAAATCAAACATTTTACAAGGAGTCGCTGCTGCTCTAAACTTACCCTATAAACGTCTTTTCGCAGAACACACCTGCCACTAGGGCAGTGAGGACCACCAAAAGTTTCATGGTAAAAGTGAGATTTTACACACTAGGTGTGAGGTATTTATAAGAATGGATATCAGCATGTGCAACACAGTGAGAAGCTGCAGATGGCCAGGTGACGCTCAAGGTGACTTGCTGAAATAAGACTTGTACATTGCTCAACACTCAGTTTTCTTTTCTGTTTATTTCTGATGCAACTAGTAAATGGATCACTTATAATTCTGGTAAAACAATACATAACTATACATTGCAACCCTAAAAATTTCAAGTCATTTATTTAAAAAAATAAAAAACTAACAGAAGTAATGGGCATCTTGCCAAATATAAGATCAGCATGGAATAAGGCAATTGTGGACTCTCAAAGGCAATGCATCTATCAAACACAATGGAGGAAAATCCACACAAATGGGAGTATATATATACACATATAGATTAAAAAAAACAGTGATACATATTAAAAAGAAGGTTTTAAAACACAGAGTAAATTGATGACTTAATGTAATGTTACCGAAGAAAAAGGAAAAAATCAATTCAGCTCACCTCCCTGCCATATGCGACATAAATTTTCCTTAGGCTGATGCACGGAAAGCTGTGTGGAGACCAGGATTAAGTAACATATACACAAGTTCCAAAGTAACTCATAAAAATTATCACTTTATTCATTGTAGTAGAAAACAAAGAGATAAAAACACCGTCATGTTTGAAAAGGCGAACTTGTTTCAGACAAAAGAGTCCTTAGTCATAGTCTATAACTAAGGACGCTTTTGTCCGAAACATGTCAGTCTTTTTAGACATTATTGGATCCTTATTGGTTTTTGGATGCTGGATTTTCTTGGGAACTTCTGTATATGTAATGTTACTGAACCTACATAGCCCACAAATACACTGGTTGTGTTTCAATCTCTCTGATGTTTCTCAAAGGGTTTCTCAGACACATGCACTTTCTGCCATTAATCAGGGTGCAGAGTTTACTCTACAAACTACAGACAAGATAAGGTCTTTATCTAGGGTTGTGGGAGGCATAGCAGTGCTGGCTATGTGTGTTATAGTTGAGCTGGAGTGTGTTGTTTTGTCTTAATCTCATGACTGATGTTTCTCATCTCTCTTTTCTATGTATCAGATGCTGGTAGACTGTTCAGAAGCTAAATGAAAGTGTAGATAAACCCTGTACCCTAATAATCTAAACACATTGTCAGCACACAGCATCTCATAGCAGAGAGGAATCATGAAATGTCTGCTCAGCTAGTGACCACCCACACTCAAATTTTACACTGACCATGACAGCTTGAGAAGACAAAAAACAGCAAAGTATGAGTAAAGTATGAGTAGTCAAAAAGTATCTTTATTGTGTAAACATCACTATGGGTTTAAAATTTGAGAACTTTCTTTCATGGGCAAACCCATTCAAATAAAAAGTTGCAGGTTTCTTAGAGCCAGAAATCTTGATTGTTTGTAGGTAACCAAATACTTATGTTCCACCATAATTTTCAAAAAAATTGTTACAAATCAGAGAATTTCTAGATTTGTTTTCTGGTGGCTGACTAAATACTTTTTTCCCCATTGTATTTCCTCAGTGATATTGGGTGGTCCATGGATTACGCCAAGAAGAAAGTTCTCAAAGCTCTCCTGGCTTCGAATCTCAACCCACAAAGTTTCAGCCTCCTCAAAAAATAGATGCCATACACCACCGTACCCGTTCAGTTTGAATATATAGAGCCTTATATAGAGTGCGAGAAATACGCAGCGTCTCAAATGACCGTCAGTCTATCCAGCGATTGTTGCTGCCTCTGTGTCTCCCGCAATTACAGCATTAAAGAAAAGACTCTGTAAGTGGTTCAAGATAACCTGCTGCAAACATTTGTATCCATACAAATATTAGAAAGAATAGAAAGCTTTTCAGTCATCACTTTTCATGAATGGGATATGCCGTTTTCCTATAAAAAAAAAAAAGAGAGTCTCCGAGCATATTTCTCTGAGTGTAAAGGATAGTTAGGATATTCCCCCAATAATTAGCATTTAGCAAAAGAACAAAGCTGCACCGAGTTGCACAGAGAAAAAAAAAAGTTTGTTTTACTTATCCTCCTGCTGGTTCACTCGGTCCTCTTTACAATCGCTGTGGTTTTCCTTCTGTGCTGTCTGCACAGCCAGGGGGAGTATCTCCGTGTCTCCTTATCTCATGCCATCAATCTTGGAGGGGATTGCTCAGCTGTTCGGGACTCCAGTGAATATACCGCGGAACAGCACAGCTTCCTTAGCAACCAGGCTGCTCGGCAGTTAGTGTCTGTGCCTCTCTCTTTCTCCAGTGTCAGCCTCAGAGTCTCGATGTTGCACTATGCCTGCATCTCTGTCCCGTCCTCGGATCGTGGCTACGGCGTCCTCGCTCTCTGCATCTCCCCACCACGGGTTCGGCCGGAGGAGCTCACCTGCGTGCAACCATCAGGCGCCGCCCCGGAAGTCCCTGTCTTTCTCTGTTCACTCTGTCTCTGCAGATTGGACCTTGTGGCTCTGTAGAAAGACCATGAGGTCTGGAGGCCTGTGTTCCCACTGCACAGGGGTTTTATTTTCTCCCCTGGTCAGGTGGTAGCGCCTCTCTAATCACACTCCAGTTTACAATACAGCCAACTCATTGGTTAATATCTTATACCCATTTAACTATTGCCTGTTCAGGCAGAATCTACACGTGCTATTACCTGAGATCTCCCTGCATTATCCCTTGGGTGAGTTGCGCAGGCTCACCAGATGGATCCTGACAGGTAGAGGGCCTTATTAGCTACTACTCCCTTGCCTATACATTGGCAGGGGTGTTGCACCTATACCTGCCCTGGAGTTAATTTGCACAAAAAATTGTGCCTTTTTACTGCGATTACACCAAAATTTTCTGTTTTACATGCCCACATCTGAAAACTTTTTACAAATCACTCTCCACTGAAAAAAACAACATGAGGAACTTTTTAAAATGGCAACAAGTCACAAAAAAGAGGCAAAAATGCTAAATAGTCGTAAAGAAGAAAACGAAAAAAATCAAATAAAGTAAATAAATGAGACCCTTAATAAAGGCCCTGCCCAGCATACAGCCCCATAAAGAAAAAAATCACTGTTCTCGCTACTGCCTCCTATATCTGTGTACTATCGCACAGTCTTATGTGCAAAGATCGCTGCGCCCCCTATCGGACAGCCCGGGGTAAAACTTCCCGTACACTGCGGTCACGTGGCTATGATGTCATCACTCCATGCTGGCTGGTACCGGTAGGCGGGAAGTTCTCTCATATACTGTACCGGACAGGCTGCGGGAGGACGATGGTTACCGCAGCGTTCCCGTAGCGCTGTGGCTGGTGCACTGTGTGACAGGGACTCTATTTGTACCGTTCCGGCTTCGGTAGTCGTGAGTGACGTGCCCGGCGTGTGTGTGTAGCAGCGGTTTTAACCCCTCGTGATGGCGGACAGTAACAAGAGCACTTCTTACCTGGAGAACAGGCGAGGTACTGCTGCTATATGTGCTGTGCAGAGTGTGGGGTGGCCCAGCGTGGTGGTGCTCAGGCATGCCGGAAGTTATGAGCGCTGTATATAGAGATATATATTATACCCCAATCACTGAATGTTTCCTGGAAACCTAAGTGTCAGATGACAGTGTTCTCGCTAATATACATTTGTGCTTCATTCACTTGCCTCCGAAGCACCAGCACGTTCTTGACCATCCGTGTACAATAATAACCTTTACATTGAGTGCTCTGGAGCCCCATACTAGTAACTGCTATCACCTAAGTGACTATACAGCTATATCTTCTCCTGTGATGTGGGTAGGTAGATATATAACACTCCTTTAAAGGTTTTATTTTAAAGAAATCATGGAAAACCTCCAAGGTAACAACTATGGGAAAAAAAGTAAAAGTGCGCTTGCCTGGTGGTTCCAGTGTGTGTCTTTGGCGCACCTGCCTTGAAGATCACTGGTTATGACTGGTGGCACTGGTCGGTCTGTAAATATCCAGACACTGCACAGCCTGGGATAATGACATTATTAAAGCACTGCTTACACCAAATATTTATTCAGGAGACGACAAGGAGCTTAAATTGACTGTTTTTCCGTCTGATTCCACACTGACCAATACACGTCTGTTAGGCTTGAACAAGTGTGCATGTGTTCTTATTGGAGATGGAACAAGCTGCTGCATTGATCCTTATATTTTATGACCTGTCATGAGGGGGTTATTGGAATTCGATTTATGCATAAAATGATTGGCCAAACCCCCCCCATATCTGAACCATTGTTTAATGTGTGTGGCTGCCTTTAGAGTTAAAGGGCTGGAAGATAAGTGGCAGGGATTTGTAATTTTTCTTTGGATGTTATTGTGATAATCATTTGGATAAAATAGTATTTCTTGTCTGTTTCGTAGGTGAGAAAACTGAGCAGCAAAGTCCATCTATATCATTTATTGATAATGCCATCAAGATGAGAAGAGAGGCCCATGCCCGAAATGTTGTCCTAGCCTGGGGGCTTTTGAATTTGTCCCTCGCTGGAATGATTTATACAGAAATGTGAGTAAAACCAGCAACATTTTAAATTTGGCAATTAAAACCAGCAACATTTTAAATTTGGCAATTATAGGCTGTCACAGAAATGTCTGAAAAATAATTGAAACAATTACAGGATTCTAGTCAGGTCTTATTCCCTACCACCTTCCCCGAGTCCTGCAGTGTTGACACACAGTCAGTGCTTTAGAGGCATTCAGCGGCAATGTGAGTCTGCACTTATTGTGATTAATCCTGCTCTGTGACCACAAACTGTGTGTGATTTGTTGTTTTCAGACTCCATGGGGTGATTTTATCGTTTTCCCCTACCCTGTGCTCTTTCTGCACATATGTGTTTCAGGGCACTGCTTAAAAGTCTCAAAATTTTGCAAGAATGCCTCAATCCTCCCAAAAAGTCACTAAAATACAAAAAAAAAAAAAAAAAAGCATTGGACTAAGATAAATCTTCCACACTGTGTTTATCATGGTGGGTCCTTGAATCCTGCAGAGGACAGGATTGACAGGTCAAAGTGATATCGTACAAGGAGTCCCTGCTTCTCGCTAAGCAGATTAGTCTCAACGTGGATACCCTACTTTGCATCCATTGTAGTTAAATTTTTTTTTGCGGCAGCGATCAGCAAGAAAACACCCGCCAGTGTTACCGGTAAGCTTTTACTGCAATATGCAGCAAAGACTTAACGGCTATGGAGAAGGTTCAGCCCGTGAGCCCTCTCCATGCACCGGGACCCGACCGCAGTCGTGAACCTGTTAAAGTGCAACAAAAATTTAGGCCAAAATTGCTTACATCCCTCGACGTTTTACAAAAGTTTTTGTCCAGTTTACCCACCCTCTGCTTTTAGGAGTGTGTACGAATCAAATCTTCCTCTTCTATTCACATCAACATCTGATAAAAGGATAGATATATATATATAGGGACAGATAAGCTTTTTATAAGTGTCCTGTGTCATGAACCAAACACACTGCTGGGGACTGGATTCCTTAAATCATATCGGTATACTATATGGGGATTTTTCTGCTTATCTGTAACCATCTGTCCTCTTCATAAACCCTTGTTGCAGGATGCAGTAATAGTACGTCCATTTGCAGTTAAGAACCTACAACATTATTATAGTTGACTGCATCAGCCTCTTTGTGGATGCTGCATAATGTGACTGTGCCCTAAATCCCTCCTTAATAAAGCGGATGTAGTCACTGGTGGTTTAGAAACCCTGATGTTTAGAAATTTTGCTGAAAATTGCATTTAACATCAAATTATTCAGACTAACTACAATGTTCTAGGATTTCTAAAATACCATCTTCCAAAAATAAAATTTTACCCCCAATTTGCAGCTCGGGGCAACCGAGCCTTCTCATCTGCATGTTAACAGTTTCCATCTCTTGAACCAATGGCACCAGAATTGTTTCATTAATCCACTGAATGGAAAAAAAAAAAAGATTATGCTAATTAATATTTCTGACAGAAATTGCCAATTTAAGAGGTTTATGAAGTATAGCATACATTTCGTAATTTTTCTGTCCATGAATCCATGTGGTCCAAAAGTTGGCGGTTCATTGTTACTCTTGCCCAGATCTACAAAGTAATTATATAAAGTTCATTATTGCAACACATTAGAAGTCAATTTTTTGAAAAAACTTTGTTTATGGATTACCAAAACTCCCAAGAAAAACTTAGAAGGCTCCATTCAAAACAAATCAATAGCTCCACCCATGTCCAGCAGTTATCCTCCTCAGTTTGGCCTGTCTCTGCAGTAGCTGTGTCTGAAAATTCATGCATTGCAAAGGCATTCCATCAATTTTAATGTGTATGACCTCATTTCCCCTGCAATGGTGATATACAGAAAAAACCCTGTACGTCTTTCAGCTTTTTTACCGACTGTGGACAGACATGCTATAATCAAGCATCCTAAAATAAAAGGGATGGTGGGGTGTGGGGGACATCCAAACTGAACGAAAGTTTACTCCAGATTACCAAAACACTGCTTTACTAGCTGCAAGGTGTGAGGTGTTTCCTCAGAGACCTCTTTTCTCTAATCATGTGCAAATGCTTTAAAGGTCAGGGCGATATTAAAAAAAAAAAAAAAATACATGCCAAGGCCTCATGCAAACGGGCTACCCAGTTACAAACTGAAAGTTTTTAATGATAAATTTAAGGATTTTTTTTTATTCCAGTTTATTAAAGATTTACAGGCGGTCGCCTACTTAAGGACACCCGACTTACAGACAACCCATAGTTACAGACAGACCCCTCTGGTGAAGCTTTCTGAATGCTTCATTATAGTTTCAGATTGCAATAATCAGCTGTAAGGTGTCTGTAATGAAGCTTTATTGATAATCCTTGGTCCCATTACAGCAAAAAATGTTTAAACTCCAATTGTCACTGGGGCCTAAAATATTTTTGTCTGGATCTACAATTATAAAATATACAGTTTCGACTTACATACAAATTCAACTTAAGAACGAACCTCCAGACCCTATCTTGTACGTAACCCGGGGACTGCCTGTATACTGGAATTTCCAGCAATTCTCACTCTGGCCTTTAGGGTTAATAGTTCATGGGCTTAAAACATAAATATCATACGATATAGATGTTAAACAGCAGGATCCCAGCACAATGTCATCTGAATATAACAGATATGCCAGACCATGGCTCTGGTTTATTTTTCCCAACCCACTCCTTTTCAATTTAGACATTTACTCCAGTTTTATCATTTCACGGTGTGGTAGAAAGATTTATATAGCAATTATATTCAAAAAGTTGCAAATTTTATTCATAAATCCACTTCAGTTACCCATAGGCGAAGAGGGAAAAAAATAAATGAACAACACGTTTAGCATCTGGTTAAATAGCAACAGCTCTTTCTTGATGGCCGTGTTATGAATCGCTTGAATTACATGCATTTTGAGCTCACCGAGTAAGCACACATCCAAATTCAGAAGTTAAGAAAAACACATACCATAGATACTCGTGCATAAGCAGAGTTTTTCGCAAGCAAAATGTGCTGAAAAACTCCAACTCAGCTTATACTCAAGCGTATAAAACAAAACAAAAAAACCTTACATGCTCAGTTTCTGATGCTCCCCCCCAGATACTCTTTCTTCTTCTCTTCACTTGTAAACAGAGTGGGCAGAGACACGTCCATGCACTCTGCCCAACAGCACCCACTATAAAGCGGAAGAGAAGAAGGAAGAGGAGCTGCAGGGAGTATAGGAAAGGGAGTACGTATAGTTTTTACACACCGAGGGGCTGCAGGGCATTACATTAGTGGGGGAGGCTGCGACCAATCCATTTCCACCCGAGGCTTATACTCAAGTCAATACGTTTTCCCAGTTATTTGTGATTGTTATTTTTTTTTACTGGCAATTTCAAGCATATAAAACGTGGCCAAAATCAGTGCATCTTACTTAGGACCATACCTCTTCTGCTGCCTGTTTGGAGCCAAGATCTGTTTCATCCTTGTGTGCAGAAGGAGCCTGAGACCTGGATGCCAGCTGGTACTGGAACTTTCTAAGAGTGTGAGCATAATCTCCCATTGAGCGACTATAATTCCAGAATGTTGGGCTGTTTGATGTTGAACTGGATTCCGGACTCCCTAAATTGGATTGAAGTAAAAAATTAAGACTAAAAGCACTATAAAATAAAAACTGTCATAACTGCACATTGCAAAGTTTGCTTTATTCAAGTAGAATTCCAGAAATGAGACATGTGGTCTAGAAGGTCAATTTCTGCAAAAGATTTACTACTCAGTCACTGTATATTGCCGATTGCCAAAATAAATACTCATACCCAGCTGAGAACGTTGTTGCTTTTCTTCTTCACTACGGATGAACGTATCAAGTAACTTGAGATCAGTCATGTAGTCGTCCTTGCCAGCAGGGGAACTGTAAGCAAACGGTGATGAACGATATCGTGATCTTAAGCCACTATTTTCCAGTGGACCAAGGCTGCTGGGGTATGTTGGAGATCCAGCTGTGGGACTAAAGTTTTGCAACTGAAAAGTTAAAAAAAAATATATATATATAATTATCTTTTATAGTATATACACACACACCCATACCCATAAGTGATCAACTACTACATTATAAATCTCATTTACCCAGTAAGGACTGTTCAAGTGTTGCCCATGGTCCGAGTACACCCATGTTAGCCCTGTGACCCCCCCGCCCCAACCTCCTGGCATTTGCTGGACCCAGAAGAAAAGGAAGTTTGCAGAAACTAGAGCGTGGAAATTTAAAAAATAATAATAATAATAATACAATCAAAGAAATCCCATTTAACTCTTAGACTCCTTAACATGTTCCACAAATAAATAGCTGGTAAATAAGGATTCAAATAACAATCAAATTTACTTAAGTATTTATTGACATTACCTTGGTGAAGCTATTGTTCGGTGAATAGGCTACAGCCGTAGCAAAGGAACCCCCACTGCTTGGTAGCAGAGCCTGCATCTGGGGGCTATAACCACCGATGAAACTGGAAGAAAATTTGGGACTAGTGCTAGGTGACCGTGATGGACTGTAGCTCAGGACACTCTGCCCTTGTATGCTAGGAGAAGGTGTAGAAGCTGGGACTACATGTTTCACAAGATCCTTTGGTGGAGTACACTGTACATCTACAAAATAATGAAAGAGAAATTGAAAAAAAAAAAACAAAAAACACTAATTTTGATTTAAAAGAATATTTCAATGTGGTATCCTCAAGATATATTCAACAATGTTAACACATAGTTTGGGTCAAAGCAAAATTACACAAGGAAGGCTGTGAAGCATTTTTATTATTTACCTCCTTACCAACCTATGACGCAACTGTACATCACATGTCTAATAAGGATGTAAACGGGTGGAGCCTGCTCCATACACAGCAGGTGTAAGCTGCATTATTCAGTTAACACCTGTGGCTGACACCCACGATGAGTGCTGGCACCGATGGCGGATGGTTTTCAACCCCTTCCCGAAGTAATAGTACAGCAGGCGTCGGGGGCATATTGCAGAAAACAGCCACCAGCAGCACCTGTGGCATTTACATGCGTGCCACCATATTGGATTCAATCACCGCCCCAGCAATCGTTACTAGACTTCCAGGCTTGTCATTCAGCCTGATCTTTAAGAGTCTATTGTATTTTAAAAATGTTGGATTGTCATAAGAACCAGGGTTAACAAAGCTTCAGTGCAGACACCTCTGATAATTGTTACAGCTGTTGTAAATTATTAATTACCAGAGGTCCGTTTGTTACTAGGGGTTGTCTGTAAGTCGGGTGATCTTTAGTAGGGGACCGCCCGTACTAAAAATTTATGCTACACATTTGTAAGAGAAATCAAATACTTACTTGAATTTTGTACTCCAAGGAGTTTTTGCTGAGAAGGGCTTAGTGTAAAATTTGGCAATGCCATAGTATATTTAAAATACCTCCAGAAGTCAACCAATGCATTCAGACTAAATAGTAAAGCAAAAGCCAGCTCTGAAAAAGATTAAAAAAAAAACAACAAAAAACTGTTTATATTTATCACTAATAATCGGATGCACATGAATTTTTCTTGCAGAAAACATCTGATGATTTAACATTTCCAAATGTAAATAATTGATTTGTAGATCTGCATGAGGAAAAGTGCATCAAAACTTACCAATGTACCATAAGGGCCAACATGAAATCTTATAATAAGTACTGATCATTTTCCCAGTCCTAAAAGATGATATGAAGCAAAAGATAGTGAAATTACAATATTGCTTTCTGATTTTCTGATTACCAAATACATAAAAACAATAATTCTGAGTAAAATGAGTAAAAATATTTATCCTAGCTCTTGTTCAAAGGGGTTATTTACCTTTATCCCCCCATGATAAGAATTGGTCTGGTGCAGAGCCCCGTCGGCAGCAAACCGATGCGGGGCATAGGGGTCATGTCGGGGGAGCAGTGCCCGGTAGGTTGCCCATCTCTATGGCACTGATGGCATAACCTAAGGAGCGTTGAATAGGGGCTGGTGTTGCCTGAACAGGTTGATCGACCTTACTATCGGATCACTTTCTGTGGTTTACTCCAGCCACCCAGAGATGAACTCCAGGTTCTCTTCCTGCAGTCCCAGACATGCCCAGGAACTTGCTGTGCACAGAGCTATTATTAAAGTGACAGCTACCTGGACTATTTTCTATTTCTGCTTTATTGGTGTCTTGACCTGCTAGGTATCAATGAAAACTGTGACAGAGAAGGGAGTATAAATCACATATTTAATTTCTGTGTTGGCACTTTGGGATAAATAAGGAGGTCTTTGTTGTAGTTTGGGCACTCGGTCGCCAAAAGGTTCGCCATCACTGCTCTATGGGATTCGGTGACAGCCCTTTTATCTAGTATACTGAATATACCACTTCTTCTGAACCCCAAAGTATGCTTGTTAGGGATGCTCCATTAAGAGGCAGCATCACTCACGTCAGCATCATATTCTTGAGAGAATCCCTTTTCTTGGCAAGAAAAGGGTTTGCACTGTGGTTGATGGTGCCCTGTACGCACTTTCTCCTGTTTAAAGGGAGTTTCCCACGGACTAAAGCTACACCCTATCCGAGGGATAGGGCCTAACTTGCTGAGAACCCCACAGATCGCGAAAACAAGGGGTCTCTCGGAACCCTCGCTGCTCCATCAGACTAATGGAACAGATGGCTGCGCAAGACCATTCTGCTCCATTAATCTCCCAATCGGCCATCTGCTCAATTAGTCTGACGGATAAGTGAGGGATTCGACTGACCCCTCGTTTACTCAATCTGTGGTGGTATCAGCACTGAGACCGCCACTGAGCAGCAAGTTAGGGCCTAACTTTAGTTTGTGGGAATACCCCTTTAACCATGTCATTCCCTTAAACCACCTAGTTTGTAAGGGCAGGGGTTGCCCTGATAAATACCAAAAGGTGTGGGGAAGGTGATGCGAATCACCTTTGATGCAATGCTCAGCCGATTCCTTCACCAATCAGGTGCATACTCTGGATCTCGATCTTCTTCCAAGGGAGTAAAGGGAAGGGTACCAGAAAATGTATTCAACTTGGTCTAATGTGGTGTACCCACTTTGTATGTCAATGGTTAGCACCGCTGTCTTACCGTACTGAGCATATGTTGCTGTTTGTTACCTTTGACTATGAAAGTTATTTTGCTCCATACTTAAAGCTTAATAAAAAGGGGTTTAAAGAAAAAAAAAAAAAAATGCGCATCTACAGTGTATATACTGTGTATATGTGCATCTACAGTGTGTATACTGTGTATAAGCACATCTACTGTGTATATACTGTGTATATGCGCATCTACTGTGTATATGCTGTGTATATGTGCATATACTGTGTATATACTGTGTATATGCGCATCTACTGTGTATATACTGTGTATATGTGCATCTACTGTGTATATACTGTGTATATGCGCATCTACTGTGTATATACTGTGTATGTATACAGTGTGCTGTAGAGGAGGAGGAGGTGATGCCTCCTTCCTCCATAGAAAACAGCGGCGCACGGCCGCACACTCGCAAAAAGATAGAGTATGCTCTATCTTTTTGCGGTGTACAGCGCGGTTCGGCACCGTATCGCGGCCGGTCAGCCATTGCCCTCTATGGGGACATATATGCAGCCGCAAACTTGCGGCCGCATGTACGTCCCCCCAGACGGCCGTGTAAATGAGCCCTAAATATGTATATACTGTGTATATATGTGTATATATGCATCTACTGTGTATATACTGTGTATATATGTGTATATATGCATCTAATGTGTATATACTGTGTATATATGTGTATATATGCATCTACTGTGTATATGCGGTATATATATGTGTATATATGCATCTACTGTGTATATACTGTGTATATACTGTGTATATATGCATCTACTGTGTATATACTGTGTATATATGTGTATATATGCATCTACTGTGTATATACTGTGTATATATGTGTATATATGCATCTGTTGTATATATATGTTTATACTGTGTAAATGTTTATATATGTATATACTGTGTATATATGAATCTACTGTGTATATATGTATATGCTGTGGATATATGCATAGATGCATATACTGTATTTATACGCTCATAAATTTATATCAGCATATATGTGTGCACCTTTAAAGGAAACCTACCAGTTATAATGGTCGGTGTAAGCTGTAAGTACCGAGCACCAGCTCAGGGCTGAGCTGGTGCCGGTGCTTAGTTTTGTTAGTGTTATTAACCGCTGTATCGCGGTTTTAACACTGTTTAAACTTTAGAGCAGAAGAGGCTTCGGCGCTGCATGCGCACGATCGTGCGCGCGCCTACATAGGAAATGGTGGAGACGTTGCGTGCGCACGATTGCGCGCAGCACCGAAGCCTCTTTTGCTCTAAAGTTTAAAAAGTGTTAAAACCACGATAGAGCGGTTAATAACACTAACGAAAGTAAGTACCGGCACCAGCTCACCCTTGTTAGTTACCTTTTTTTTTTGTTTAGTTACAAGCAGGAGTAATCACAAACAATATTAAAGGAAACCTATCAGTTAGAATGGCCGGGGTAAGCAGTAAGTACCGAGCACAGCTAAGGGTGGCTAGTGCCGGTACTTACTTCATTAGTGTTAATAACCGCTGTATCGCGGTTTTAACACTGTTTAAACTTAAAGCAGAAGAGGCTTCGGCGCTGCGTGTGCACGATCGCATGAGCGCCGAAGCCTCTTCTGCTCTAAAGTTTAAACAGTGTTAAAACCGCGATACAGCGGTATTAACACTAACGAAACTAAGCACGGCCACCACTTACTTACTGCTTACCCCTGCCATTCTAAATGGTAGGTTTCCTTTAATGTACCATTATTATGGCCACAAGGGTTGGCTAGACCGTCATTCTATGGATCTGGATTGACAGCTTTGTAGTCCTGTGTATTGTAAAGTTTGTATATTAAAATAAACTCACCTTTTTTTTTTTTTTTTCTTTAAACCCCTTTTTATTAAGCTTTAAGTATGGAGCAAAATAACTTTTAGTCAAAGGTAACAAACGCAACATATGCTCAGTACGGTAAGACAGCGGTGCTAACCATTGACATACAAAGTGGGTACACCACATTAGACCAAGTTGAATACATTTCTGGTACCCTTCCCTTTACTCCTTGGAAGAAGATCGAGATCCAGAGTATGCACCGATTGGTGAAAGAATCGGCTGGAGCATTCAAAGGTGATTCGCATCACCTTCCCCACACACTTTTGGTATTATCAGGGCACCCCTGCCCTTACAAACTAGGTGGTTTAAGGAATGACATGGTTAAAGGGGTATTCCCACAACTAAAGTTAGGCCCTAACTTGCTGCTAGGGGCGGTCTTAGTGCTGAAACCACACAGATTGTGTAAACGAGGGGTCAGTCGAATCCCTACTTATCCGTCAGACTAATTGACGATGGCCGATTGAGAGATTAATGGAGCAGAATGGTCTTGCGCAGCCGTCTGCTCCATTAGTCTGATGGAGCAGCGAGGGTTCTGTGGGGTTCTCAGCAAGTTAGGCCCTATCCCCTTTAAACTGGAGAAAGTCTGCGTACAGGGCACTATCAACCACAGTGCAAACCCTTTTCTTGCCAGGAAAAGGATTCTCTCAAAATATGATGCTGACGTGAGTGATGCTGCCTCTTAATGGAGCATCCCTAACAGCATACTTTGGGGTTCAGAAGAAGTGGTATATTCATATTATACTAGAAAAGGGCTGTCACCGAATTCCATAGAGATTGGGCAACTGGGCATTCCATACCATATGCCAGAACAAGAGCTAGGATAAATTTTTACTCATTTTACTCAGATATTGTTTTTATGATTTGGTAATAGAAAATCAGAAAGCAAATTGTAATTTCACTATTTTTGCTTCATATCATCTTTTAGGACTGGGAAAATGATCAGTACTATTATAAGATTTCATGTTGCCCTTATGGTACATTGGTAAGTTTTGATGCACTTTTCCTCATGCAGATCTACAAATCAATATTTACATTTGGAAGTTAATCATCAGTGTTTTGCAAGAAAAATTCATGGCATCGATTATTAGTGATAAATATAAACAGTTTTTTGTTGTTTTTTTTTTAATCTTTTCAGAGCTGGCTTTTGCTTTAACTATTTAGTCTGAATGCATTGGTTGACTTCTGGAGGTATTTTAAATATACTAGGCATGCCAAATTTTACACTAAGCCCTTCCCAGCAAAAACTCCTTGGAGTAAAAATTCAAGTAAGTATTTGATTTCTCTTACAAAGTGTAGCATAAATTTTAGTACGGGCGGTCCCCTACTAAAGATCACCCGATACAGACAACCCCTAAACAAAGGACCTCTGGTAATAATAATTTACACAGCTGTAACAATTATCAGAGGTGTCTGCACTGAAGCTTGTGTAACCCTGGTTCTATGACAATCCAACATTTTAAAATACAAAGACGCGTCTAAAGATCAGGCGAATGACAAGCTGGAAGTCTAGTAACGATTGCTGGGGCGGGTGATGAATCCAATATGGTGGCACGCATGTAAATGCACAGGTGCTGCTGGTGCTGTTTTCTGCATATTGCCCCCGACGCCTGCTGTACTTACTTCGGGAAGGGGTTAAAAACCATCCGCCATCGGTGCCAGCACTGATCGTGGGTGTCAGCCACAGGTTAACTGAATAATGCAGCTTACACCCGCTGTGTATGGAGCAGGCTCCACCCGTTACATCTATTAGACATTGATGTACAGTGCGTCATAGGTTGGTAGGAGGTAAATAATAAAAATGCTTCAGCTTCCTGTGTAATTTGCTTTGACCCAAACTATGTGTTAACATTGTTGAATATATCTGAGGTACCACATTGAAATATTCTTTTAAATCAAAATTAGTGTTTTTTGTTTTTTTTTTTTCAATTTCTTTTCATTATTTGTAGATGTCAGTGTACTCCACCAAAGGATCTTGGAAACATGTAGTCCAGCTTCCTACACCTTCCTAGCATACCAAGGGCAGCAAGTGTGCTGCTGCTACAGTCCATCACGGTCACCAGCACTAGTCCCAATTTTCTTCCAGTTTCATCGGTGGTTATAGCCCCCAGATGCAGGCTCTGCTACCAAGCAGTGGGGGTCCTTTGTACGGCTGTAGCCTATTCAACGAACAAAGCTTCACCCAGGTAATGTCAATAAATACTTAAGTAATTTGATTGTATTTGAATCCTTATTTACCAGCTATTTATTTGTGGAACATGTTAAGGAGTCTAAGAGTTAAATGGGATTTCTTTGATTGTATATATATTATTATTTTTTAAATTTCCACGCTTAGTTTCTGCAAACTTCCTTTTCTTCTGGGTCCAGCAAATGCCAGGGTGGGGCGGGGGGGGTCACAGGGCTAACATGGGTTACTCGGACCATGGGACACACTTGAACAGTCCTTACTGGGTAATGAGATTTATAAGTAGTAGTTGATCACTTATGGGTATGGTTGTGTGTGTATATACTATAAAGATAATAGAATTTTTTTTTTTTTTTACTTTTCAGTTGCAAAACTTTAGTCCCACAGAGGATCTCCAACATACCCCAGCGCCTTGGTCCACTGGAAAATAGTGGCTTAAGATCAAGATATCGTTCATCACCGTTTGCTTACAGTTCCCCTGCTGGCAAGGACGACTACATGACTATCTCAGTTACTTGATAGTTCATCTCGTAGTGAAGAAGAAAGCAACAACGTTCTCAGCTGGGTATGAGTATTTATTTTGGCAATCGCATATACAGTGACTGAGTAGTAATCTTTTGCAGAAATGACCTTCTAGACCACATGTTCATTCTGGAATTCTACTTGAATAAAGCAAACTTTGCAATGTGCAGTTATGACAGTTATTTTATGTGCTTTAGTCAATTTTTTACTTCATCAATTTAGGGACGTCGGAATCCAGTTCAACATCAACAGCCAACATTCTGGAATTATAGTCGCTCAATGGGAGATTATGCTCACACTCTTAGAAAGTTCCAGTACCAGCTGGCATCCAGGTCTCAGGCTCCTTTGCACCAAGGATGAAACAGATCTTGGTCCAAACGGCAGCAGAAGAGGTATGGTCCTAAGTAAGATGCACTGATTTTGGCCACATTGTTATATGCTTGAAATTGCAGTAAAAAAAAATAACAATCACAAATAACTGGGAAACGTATTGACTGAGTTTAAGCCGGGTGGAAATGGATTGGTCGCAGCCCCCCCACTAATGTAATGCCCTGCACCCCCTTGGTGTGTAAAAACTATACGTACTCCCTTTCCTATCTCCCTGCAGTCTCTTCCTTCTTCTCTTCCGCTTTATAGTGGGTCGTTGGGCAGAGTGCATGGACGTGTCTCTGCCCACTCTGTTACAAGTGAAGAAAGAAGAAAGAGTATCTGGGGGGGAGATCAGAAACTGAGCATGAAGGTTTTTTTGTTTTTTTGTTTTATACGCTTGAGTATAGCTGAGTTGGAGTTTTCAGCACATTTGCTTGCGAAAAAACTCTGCTTATGCACGAGTATATATGGTATGTGTTTTCTTAACTCTGAATTTGGATGTGTGCTTACTCGGTGAGCTCAAAATGCATGTAATTCAAGCGATTCATAACACGGCCACAAGAAAGAGCGTTGCTATTTAACCAGATGCTAAACGTGTGTTCATTTATTTTTTTCCCTCTTCGCCTATGGGTAACTGAACGTGGATTTATGAATAAATTTGCAACTTTTTTGAATATAATTGCTATATAAATCTTTCTACCACACCTGAAATGATAAAACTGGAGTAAAGTCTAAATTGAAAGGAGTGGGTGGGAAAAATAAACCAGACCATGGTCTGGCATATGTTATATTCGATGACATTGTGCTGGGTCCTGCTGTTAAACATCTATATCGTATGATATTTATGTTTTAGCCCATGAACTATTAACCCTAAAGGCCAGAGTGAGAATTGCTGGAAATTCACAGTATACAGGCAGTCCCCGGGTTACGTCAAGATAGGGTCTGGAGGTTCGTTCTTAAGTTGAATTTGTATGTAGTCGAAACTGTATATTTTATAATTGTAGATCCAGACAAAATATTTTTAGGCCCCATGACAATTGGAGTTTAAACATTTTTTGCTGTAATGGGACCAAGGATATAATAAAGCTTCATTACAAGACACCTTACAGCTGATATTGCAATCTGAAACTATAATGAAGCATTCAGAAAGCTTCCCAGAGGGTCTGTCGAACTATGGGTTGTCTGTAAGTCGGGTGTCCTTAAGTAGGCGAACCGCCTGTAAATCTTTAAATAACTGAATAAAAAAAATCCTTAAATTATCATAAAAACTTTCAGTTTGTAACTGGGTACGCCGTTTGCATGAGGCCTTGGCATGTATTTTTTTTTTTTTTAATATCGCCCTGACCTTTAAAGCATTTGCACATGATTGAGAAAAGAGGTCTCTGAGGAAACACTCACACCTTGCAGCTAGTAAGCAGTGTTTTGGTAATCTGGAGTAAACTTCGTGTTTGGATGTCCCCCACACCCCAACCATCCCTTTTATTTTAGGATGCTTGATATAGCATGTCTGTCCACAGTCGGTAAAAAAGCTGAAAGACGTACAGGGTTTTTCTGTATACCCATGCAGGGAAATGAGGTTATACACATTAAAATGATGGAATGCCTTGCAATGCATGAATTTTCAGACACAGCTATGGGCAGAGACAGGCCAAACTAGGAGGATAACTGCTGGACATGGGTGGAGCTATTGATTTGTTTGAATGGAGCCTTCTAAGTTTTCCTGGGAGTTTTGGTAATCCATAAACAAAGTTTTTTCAAAAAATTGACTTCTAATGTGTTGCAAAATGAACTTTATATAATTACTTGTAGATCTGGGCAAGAGTAACATGAACCGCCAACTTTTGGACCACATGGATTCATGGACAGAAAAATTACGAATGTAAGCTATACTTCATAAACCTCTTAAATTGGCAATTTCTGTCAGAAATATTAATTAGCATAATCTTTTTTTTTTTTATTCAGTGGATTAATGAAACAATTCTGGTGCCATTGGTTCAAGAGATGGAAACGTTAAATGCAGATGAGAAGGTCGGTTGCCCCGAGCTGCAATTGGGGGTAAAAATTTTATTTTGGAAGATGGTATTTAGAAATCAATTAGAACATTTGTTTATTAGTCTGAATAATTTGATGTTAAATGCCAATTTTCACAAATTTCTAAACATCGGGTTTCTAAACCACCAGTGACTACATACGCTTATTAAGGAGGGATTTGGGCACAATCACATATGCAGCATCCACAAAGAGGCTGATGCGTCAACTATAATAATGTTGTGGTTTCTTAACTGCAATGGACGTACTATACTGCATCCTGCAACAAGGGTTTATAAGAGGGACAGATGGTTACAGATAAGCAGGAAAAATCCCCATATAGTATACCGATATGATTTAAGGAATCCATCCCCAGCAGTGTGTTTGGTTCAGGACCTTATAACAGCTCCGTCCCGTGTTTGTTTTATCACTACTTCTGTGCTTTCGGATGATTGGGGGTGCCCCTTTCGTCTTTGTATTGCTGCTCCTGAGGAGAACTGCTGAGTCCAGCTGTTTACTGGGTCGGCGTGAGAGTTGGTTGCTTTTTCTATAGGGCTTTGTTATTATATATATATATATATATATATGTCCTTTTCGCAGATGTTGATGTGAATAGAAGAGGAAGTTTTGATTCATTACACTCTTCGAAAAGCATAGGGTGGGTAACTGTACAAACTTTTGTAAAACGTCGAGGGATGTAACGCAATTTTGGCACCTAAATTTTGTTGCACTTGAACAGTTCACGCCTGCCCGCGCGTTCACCACAGCGGCGGTCGGTCCCGGTGTCAGTGAGAGGGCTCACGGCTGGACCCTCTCCATAGACGTTAAAGTCTTTGCTGCATATTCAGCAAAAAAAGCTCCCGGTAAACACTGGCGTAACGGTACACTGTCAGTTTGTTTTCTTGCTGATCCCTGCCGGCAGTTTCCAAAAAGGTGGCGCCCCCATCTTTCTGAGGATGGTCGCCAACCGTGACGTCAACGGGTGCGGACATCCTCGCCAGGTAGCCTCTGGTTCCGACTAACCAGTGGGTTACCGCATTTTACCCATTCATGAGCAATGTGACTATAAGCACATTGTAATGAGTGAGGAGTATAAACATCCCATATACTGCCATACTTAGTTATGGCCTATACTGTTGGGTGATCTGACAACCTAGGTTTATACAGTACCCAAACAAACAAACAAGATTGTAAGATTTTGAAGTGTGGGAGTGTAAAACATGGATGAAATAAAACAACCCAGGAAAGGCCCGTACTTAACCGGTTTAAATGAAAAAGAGGGTGGTCTGTAACAGGTAATTGCAGACACCCTACCAGTAATGGAATAGTTTTGACATTTCTTCCTAGAGTCCAGCATTAAGCAGTCTAAACGCACGCCCCTCTTGTAACAGCACAATTGTCACCTTCACTAAATGTTATAGTCCTCATACCTGGACGTCACCAAATCAGGAATACCTCTTTGAGCGTATTAAAGGTAACAACTTCTTTGTCCTAGATTGTATCATAACTTAGTCTCCTCCTAAGTTTCCTTTTCTTTTATCTTGTCTTTCAGCTGCAAATAACAATTTTTGGATCTATCCTACAACCATTTTTATTTTATACATAGTAGGGGCCAAATTCTTCCACTAGGAAAACATGCCACCTAAAAAAACCCATATTAAATCAAAAATAACTTTTAGCCAAAAAAGGAGCTGCATATCTTTTCTATAGATTTTATTAGATTAATCTCTGTGTATGATGGCTGGATGATTAATCTGGTGTGTAACATCTGGTTGGGACTACTTTCCACATCCCTATTGTTTGCTGAACCACAATTATTGAGATTTTCTGTGGCCCTCTTTTTCTATCCTGTCACGCGTCCCACTTTCTTGGATATCGCTGGTTGTGCCCTTGTTTGATGAATGGGAAAACTGCCTAAAAACAAATGTGTCTAAGACTTCAATAAATGGGCACTTGCAGTTCAGTGAGCTTCTACCCTCTTACCACATGGAGTGTGGCCCCGCACTCTACTACTGCCCTTTTGCATCAAATGGATTTATTTTATTGTGGTTTAGTCCCCGTTTGGGATTTACTAAGTTGACGTACTTCCATAACTGCAATAGATGATACAAAAACAGACCCTTAGCAACCAGGCTTTCTCCCCTATTTCCTCAATTCTCCGATCTCAGGTTCTCATTTTTTTTTATGCACTTCACTTTACGGTATGTGCGTAAGGATAATATATGGTGTGCCCTGACCTTTGGGATTCCAATAGGACCTGTGTGCCTATCATCCCTTTGTGGACTTCCACCCGATCTCGATCTCCTTAATATTATGTTTGGATGGTAGTTACTCATTTGGGAACTGCGGGCCACACTGTAATTGGCGTACTTGATTTTTGATGACTGTTTATTGAAAGGGAAAGATGATTATGCAGTTTGTGTAGTTGATATGTGATAGTATATAAATGTCTTACACATACCACTTATTCCATTTGGAGGCATTCTGCAATTTTACCCTTGATTGCTTTGCTTTTGATTTTTGTTTGTTAATGTGTTGCAGAACTGTCTCATGGTGGTTGCAGGACTCTTTTCGGGATGGAATGGAGGTGGAGACTATAAAGTCGGAAATAGGACACTGACCTTCCTACCGATTCTGTGGTAGTGAGCAGCTGGAACTGACTATATTGTGGTTTGTTTAATGCACAAGAGATCAATTGCTTATATATTTGTATATAAATTGTGCAAACAAAAAACACTACAATACCCTATAAACGCGCGAGTTTACTTCATGTTCCCATGCCATAATGATTACATTGTTAAGTTGTTGTCAAGCAATATTTCCTACACTTAACATGGTCGTGACAATGGGGTCCAGTAGGAGTCATCCGACCATATTTGCTGATTTAACTTGATTTATTGACTTATAATTCATAAAAAAAATATCTGACAGTGTGTCAAACCTCAGTCCAAGATGTCAAAATAGTACAGTGTGTCAGATTGGAGAGCCATTTCTGGCAAGTGAGACAACTAATTACAGGTTCCCATAGGAACTTGAATCTTTTATTAAAAACATTGGTTTTTAAAATGCATATATGTCCCCACGGTCACTCAAATCTGCTTTTCTAGGTACTCACAGCCTTGCCTAGTAGGCTTCCCATGACTTTCTGGCAGGGATCCAGATATGGACTTTTATAGCTTACATTAGAAACACTACCTTTTATGGCAGGTTTGATGTGAAATAACGGCACCATCTCAGGGTGCTGCGGTGTCCGGAGCTTATTTTCGTTAATAAACTTTTATAGCCGGCGCAGGAGTCGCGTCGGACGCTACCATGCGCGCGTTACATAGGAAAGTGAATGAGAGCCGACGCGATGGTAAATACCGCGGTGTAAAACACACTAACGAAATACGCTCCGGCACCAGCTCACCCTAGCTGGTGCCCGGTATTTCCATCAGAAAACTGCCACTACAAATGTAGTGTTTCCATGTATATAAACCTTATTACAATGTTTATAATTAATGAAGATTGATCATGGTGTATAAATGCCTATTGCATTGGTGGCGAACCTATGGCACTGTGCCAGAGGCGGCATCGGGAGCCCTCTCTTGTGGACACCCAGGCCACTCACCCAGCAGTAAGTTCACCCGATACAGGACTCAAAGAATCTGACTGCAGAACCTTCCTACGTGATAGATGAATTTGGCCCGTCCTCCTTTCAACTGCATTGGTGTCCTTTACAAGGCCTGAACGATTAAAGTTGGTAAAGAACATGAAACTAAATTACTTGTTAAAATTGCGCGCTCGGCACTTTGCAAAAAAATAAGTGGCTTGTGGGTTGAAGTTTGGGACCCACCCCCTCAGGCTCTAAAAGGTTGGCCATCAGTGCCTATGTGGAACCTGTCACTAGGTCACAAATGTGGAAATCCTGAAGGGTCCTTGGTTCCATTTAATTAAAGCTACAATTGTATTTACAAATCTGTTCCACCTTCTTATTTCGTTTTTTTTTTTTTTTTCCCTCTTTCCCTCACTTAGATATCTAGCATGTTTTGCTCAGACTTGACTCTCGACTGACTCCTATCCAAGTATCCTGATGCCCAAAACTTTACCTCCCAACACTTTGTTAGACTCCAGATAAACCTGGTGTGTATTTAAGCGGTTGTATGGTGTTCAGATATGTTTATTTTTAAATGCCATAATTTTGTCTATCGCACGTAAAAATCTGTTTGTATGCTATATTTAACAAAAACTTTTAGATGTATGCAAGATGTGTATTCGAAAATTCTAACAGTTTTTCATTGCCATATCCCCTATGCAAAAAAGGAGAATCTGACCTAGTATTATAGGCACCTTCCCATACTGACCCTGCTCCGAATATATGGGCCATTATAATCAAAATACACATAAAATATGTTGGCCTAGTGTTTTGTCCAAACTTTCTGATGGTCTTTAAGTGTAATCACTAATGCTGAAAACCATCCATGACACAATGTCATTTCTATGCAATTAAATTTGTTTCCTGTAAAGTGGGCATGAAAAATTTAGATTTGCACAGAACTTTTATAGCTATTATTACATGTATGTTAGGTGTTATATAAAGTAGTCAACCAGCTGAGGTCGCACTAACATATTTCTAGGTAGTAATAAACTCTCTTACTATTTTGAGGAGTATTTTTGCCTGAGGAGTATGAATTTGCTAGTAATTTACAAGTAGTATATAATCATAGCTGTTATAATGTTGTAGCGCTATTATATAAGACAAACATGTGTCAGTGCTTCTTATGTTTTAAATAGCAAATTGAGGCGTTATAGTGATGTTTACAATCATGCAATTGCCCAGACTGGAGGTCAACGCCACCATTTTAGTGTTTTTTTATTATATGATTGTGTTGTCTTTGTAATTTTTACGTGGGTTTTTACTGTTTATGCGTCCTGTTTGCACATACCCTGCAACTACACCCCGCCAGACACAGTCCTACGAAACACACCTGCCACCTCAGCCCCGCCGAGACACGCAAAGTCCTACGTAACATATACCTTATGCCACCTCAGCACCTGTCAGACATGCAGTCCTAAGTAAAATTACACTCATGCCAACTCAGTGCACCTGCAAGCACGCAGTCCCTGTACCGTACAGGGTTTCTGACCTTATCACATCCACTCCTGATCAGTGCCCCCTCACCTCATACACAGTTGTAGCCAACAGTCCTGTCACGTTCCTTGCAGGCACCATAAGCTCGACTCTCTGTGAGATACTGTGTGGTAACACGCCCCTTTCCCAGAGGCTCAGCCCTCCCGTGACATCGATACCCGGAGCAACGCTCCCTTCTACAGACTAACCGTCTTGTTGTAGTGGAGCTGAGCAGTACCGGCCGCGCGCTGCCATGTAATGTCCTGCAAACCATTGCTGTGCGCTCCGAGACCGCTCACTACACAACTACAGGGGATAATTGCCAAGCCTTATTTTACGCTTGGCAATTATTCTGGGGAGTAATGCGTCCTCATCATGCTCATACGCTTGTGCGAGGCGTAATGCGATCTCTGCAACCCAAATAACGCTTTTGGATGGTTTCAATCCTTTGTAACATATAAAAGCATTTTTTATCAGTCCTTACTCTAAGGCAATTTACAGAAAGGACGTCTGCCCGGATCTCAAAACCCCACACTGTCTGCAGCTTAAAAATTGCTGTTGGTCACTTTAATGTTATGCTTTGACACATTATAGACTAAAAGGAATGGTTTCTAGTCCTATGAATTGCAACCCCCCCCCATAACTAAATTTACGTGTTAATTGCAATTTAGAAACACTGATTTTGTAAGTCGTTAGATGGTTTCAAATGAATGTACAGCAAAATCATAGATTATTACTCTCCATTGCCAAATGGTAGGTTTGCTATTACAAATAACAAAATTCATGCAACGACATGACACAGATTTTAATCTTTTTTTTTTATATTATTTTATTTTGCAGATGCTTTTTAGTGCATGAGTCATTCCTCCAAAGCCTTCACTTCTCAATATAAACGTTTTGATACTTGTTTTCTTTTCGATCTACCAATGAGAATGTCTTTTGCATCCAGCAGAGCAGACATAAAACCCTCCAACTATGAACTTGTCTACCAAAAGCATATATATCAAACTTGCCAAAAGGTAACATAGATAAAATAGATAAACCATCTTTTTGAGTAAACTCTGACCAGAGCCATAGCTAGAACCCTTGTTAAACGGCTTTTGGTTTACGAAAATAAAAGTACAAAAACCGTTTTGGCGGCGTGTTCTGTTATGCTTTCGTAGTCATGAAGAACTTCCTGGGTAAGATCTTACTGTAGGGACACCTTCCCTTACCATCTAGTATTATGATGTCCACTTATATCATAACATGAGCTAGCGTGGGAAAAGTATCGTTGCACTCATCTGCTTCTGCCGTGAATGAAGTTGGAGTTTTGCCATGCATGAATGGAACTCCATTCAGGAGTTGGAGCACTGAGTGTATAGTCTGGCATTGTCTATTTGGTAATCTGTATGAAACTGAAAAAATGGGTTTCGACACTGTTGCTGTTTAATATAGTTTCAACATGTTTGTAACAGTTATAGATATTTTCTTGAGCCAGTTACATAATACGCAAGGACTTAATATACTTTTGTTGTTTTTTTTTTTTATATATTTAAAGGGGAGAAACAATTTTTCCATACATTGCTCAGTTTCTCTGTTACATAATAAAGCAAGAATCTGGGATGCTTGGGTAAGTGGAATGGAAGAAAAGAAGAATTATGGATATTCAGTGGCTGATGGTCCTTTTAACTTTTAGTCAGTAAAAATCAAGGAAATAAAGAATTTCTACTCATCCTAGTGAAAACACACCCATACAATTAGTGATATCTGTATTTAAACTCCTTACACCTGCAGCGATCACAGCGTGTTAACCCTGTAAATGCCCTGGAAAGCTGCCGGAGTCATTTAAATCCTGAAGATTATGGCGAGCCTCCCCCTGTGATGTCACCGGGGTGGCGATGGGTTGCCTGACAGCCGTTACCTATTCATACAATTGCGATGTGCATAAATTGTGGAAATATATGCTTTATAAAAGTTACTGTTGCACCACATGAGTAATTGAGCCAAACTTATATAACTCTGTATTTCCGCAATCGCAGCCTATAAAGTTATAAGAACAAAAGTACTGAGGGAAATCTAATTAGGGACACGTCTTACCACAGTAAATGATGGTAAGCTTCTTTAACATTTTCTGTATTGTGAGTGTTAGTTAACTGCTCCTTCTAGTTTTCTATGTCAGGGACCACCAGTGAATATATTATCCCCGTTGATGGCAAACCTTTTAGAGGCCCGAGTGCCCAAAACTACAACAAAGACCGCTTATTATGCAAGTGCACACAGAGAAATTTAATTAGTGATTTATACTCCCTTCTCTGTCACAGTTTTCATTGATAACCAGCACTAGGAAGCAATTAAAGAGAAAGAAGAAAAATGGTCCAGGTTGAGCTGTCACTTTAATATAGCTCTGTGCACAGAAGTTCGGGCATGTCTGGGATGCAGGAAGAAAACCTGGAGTTTCATCTCTGATGGTGGCTGGGTGCCCACAGAAAGGGCTCTAAGTCGCACCTCTTGACCCGTGCCATAGGGTAGCCACACGTATTATACATCCTAAACGGTGCCGATGATCAATGTTGCTTAATTCTGAACAATAACAATTGGGTATTTTTAAGGACTGTCTATTTTACAACTTATTGTTGGCTAAATGGTCTCTTTCCCTTAAAATAACAATGGGGTGGTTTTGTACGTGCGAGGTGTTGGTCAGGTTTATAGCACAAATAATCGCCTAATTATGTAATTTGAATCGAAAATGTTATGGTCACTGTAAGTGGACATCAACGGTTTGGGTTCATTGCCATCAGTATGGGCATTAAGTAGAGCTCCCTAATCTGTCGGGTCATGGACACGAGAGAATCTTACCGACATTTCTAAACCTGTCAGAAGGGCCAATCATTTCCAGCAAGTTTTCCATGATAGGTGAATTGTAAGGAAAAAACCATTCTGTAAATCGTTCTTAAGCCCTTTACTGATTGCAGGTTGATTGGAGAGGGCTCATAGGGACTTAGTTTGTTCTGTACAGTAGCTCTGTATGGCTGCATCTTTCAAGTGATCACCTGAAATCAAATTGTGCAGTCAAGATATTTTTTTATCTCAATATCAAATATTGTACAATCTGATGTGTAAAAAACGGTCTGAGTTTGGATTTTGTTTTTTTTTTTCCCATAGAGAGTCAAACCGCCTTGGTTTATCAGGAGTAAAATATTGTGGATTTTTGTGTTGCTGAACTTGATAATAAATATTGAATACTTTTTTCTATTTATTAAAGGAATCATGGAGTATGGGTTTGCGGTTTGTTTTAATATCCTTTTTCATTTCTTTGGACCGTTATGTAAAGAAAACCCACACTGCTGATACGATATATAACTGTTTTGCCCCTGTTGATGATATTGGGTAAGCCTCGTGAAGTGCATAGAACTAACGTGTAAAATGAATATATCCACTGGTGAAGCCCGGCCATACTGTAATGCTTTTCTCAAAAACAATGGAACTGTAGGTCATTTTGACAATTTTTTTTTTTTTTGAGTAATTTATGCGTTGGCTGGGTTTTATTTTGAAATCCTATATCTGGTTTAAAGGGGAACTCAACATATGCCGGCATAAGTAAATCTTTGAAATAGTGCCCCTAACTAACCTTCATTGCTCATGAAAATACAACTCGATGGAAGGTGGATTAGATAGAAAGTCCTACTGATCTGTTCAGCATTTTGAAATTTTAGGGGACCTTTAAATATCATATTAATAGGATCTTCGTAGAAAGGGGGAGGATACAAATCCTGAATTAAGCCTTAAGGGAATCTTAAGTTAGACTAAAAACAGATAGGCTTGATTCTGACATGCTGGCCAATTTAGTGTATAAAAAAAACAAAACCCTGACAAGTTTTGACAGAACTTGTCCATCAAGGCAGAAGTTAGCATATTCAAAAATCACATGAATGACTGTTTTTCTTTCACATAAAGATTGGAGGAATTGGACGTAAGTAAATGGCTGGAATATTTCCGTTGAGGGCCAGTTACCACAAAGCTCCTTGTTATATTTCACTTCGCAGCAGACTATCTGTGCAGCAGTATGTTTCAGTAACGCAACCTTCATTGTGTACGATAGCATTATTTGTAATCTGTCCCTTGATGAGGTGTATCGTCATTTTATATGGAATTGTTTAGTGAAATACAACTTTTCATTTTTGACTTTCATTCGTTGTACTGATAATGGACGTTAAACAGTGTTGATTGAAGAGAAGACAAGGGTAGATGATTTTAAACAAATAAAAAACAAGGGCAAACCATGATATAACACTGCACTTTGCCTGTTGCAAGAATTACAAGCGCCCCTTGATCAAAGCTGCAGAAGCTTTCGCAGACACATGATTCCAGTAAAAGTCAATTATTTCAACTAATGTACAAAAATAAAACCCTGTGCTCATACTTATTATTATTGGGTTATAATATGTAGTATAGGGATAGATCCCTAGCCATCCTTCCCGATTTTAACATGTATGCATGACTTCCCTGAGTCTCGTGCGTAACATGTTGATATACGTGTAGGCTCAGTAGCTGGTCGATTCTGGAGAAGCTGAGATTTGAAAATTTATTGCACATTTATACGATGCGGCCATAAAATACAGGGGGAACGCTATCGCGTGTGGGGAAACCAGATTGGGGGCATGTTCCATGCAGGAGTGGAGTATTTTGGGCACCAGGGAGAGCATGAGGTCGTTACAAGAGCTGATGTGGAAATAGGATATTTAGATACCAAAAGGTTGCAGAATCCATAAGCGTCTAGGTTAAGGTCTCTAATTTTAAGGCCCTTCTCACATCTAGTGCGTTCCATTGTGATTTCCACGTGCATCTCCTCAGCAAAGCCAGATTCCAATGTGAAAACACCTTTGTTATTGGGATTATTTTGTTATGGTGGGTTTGGGTGTTTGTAATGGATTAGCCGAAAAGAAAAAGAAGTTTAAATGTGGAAATCTGTGGAGCTGCAAAAAAATAAATGTTTCAAACAGTTGTGTTTAGGGAATGCCCATTCCCATCGCTCAGCCATCAATGTTTTTGGTAATTATGATGGGATTAGTAGACCAGCTGCGGTCAAACCAGTCTCATTGGTCGATAACTAGAGGCTTTTGCATGGGATTTTATCACTTGGGGACTCCACCGGTAACTGTAGGAGGTAAAACATTTGTATGCTCATTTTGCTGCTAATCCATGGCGAAATTGTTAATAATTTAACCAGTGTGGGCTACATCGATGATCCTTCTAAGAGAATGCCCGTGGTAAATATTTTTTAATTCCTCCTGGAGAGTGTTTGGAAACAATAACACCTTAATTTCCTCCGGGGCGTTAGGATGGTAACCCCTTGGTTTTATGGTGTTCAAACGACGTTTATGTAATAAAAACAGCAGTTGTGGAAAAAATGACCGTTATGGTATGCAATTGGGTAGAAAAAACAAGAGTACAGGTACCAAGAGACCTACATAGCGGGGTATCACGAAATGAGTTTAGGGAGCACACGCACCATAGGGATGATACAGGGAGGCCCCAATAATTCAGACAATACACACAGGTGTAGGCATTCAAGGGCACCCCGTTTTTACCAAAAAAACAAAGTAGATACGAACAACTGGGGGATAAGTGGAAAGTGGAGAGGACGAGGTTGAGGGGCGAGTGATGAGGAGCTGTAAGGGACGAAGAGGGAAAGGTGGGGCGATGGGGGGGGTTATTACTTGGTGTAGTAAGGGATGGCCCCCTGGCTCCTATGCGGGCGGTCTTTTGAAAAAGATATGTGTATGACGAGGAGAAGAGGGAAGGTAAGGGAAAAATTACAGTAAGTTATCAAGGTAGTTACACGTAAGGCAATGTGGACACTAAGGTAGGGATGTTCCTCATGTGTCAGATTTCGACCAGGTGAAGAAGTAGGTCTCCATACGATTGCATTCCAGAAGACCGCGGAGCGTTGGAATATGCGAAGTAGAAGCGGCTATAGTTAGAGATTACAAAATAAAGAGGGTATAGGGTGTGGGGGTGTAGAGGTTACAATAGTTGGGGATAATTAACTTGTAAGCGCCGCTAAGAGATTGCCTTAGCTACCTGTCTTAATGTCGCGTAGGCAACGATAGGCTTTTCTCTTCTTCCTCCCATCCCTTTCTTACATTAGTGGGGGGAAGGGGGACGATACTCCGCTTGAGAGCAAAGGCGACGGGGGCTTACGCGTAGATCCTTGAGAAAAAGTCCAGGAAGAGATAATTAAAAGAGAATTGATGAGTAGCTTATTCCCTTTCACGAGAAAAAATCGTGATTTTAACCGTGAATTTCCTTTCCTTAAAGATCAAAGAACGATTCCCCTCCGTCCCCACTCCTCGGGAAAACCAAAAGAGGACGAAAAACAATAAGGTGGAGCAATGAGGCTCCACAGGGCGGAGAGGTTCGGTTTTTTTCTTATATTTTGAGATGCAGAGGCAAGCGCCAAGGTGGCTGATGGCTTGTTTTCTTATGGAAACCATGTGTGGAGGCGAATGGGGTCTATACCAACGCCGGGAAGGCGGCGGGTAGGGGCGTCGGGGAGTGGAAAAGAAAAACTGGAAATTGTGTGGGGGTGAGAGAGAAGGGAGTTATGCCAGGACTCTTTGGGGCAGAAAGTGGCGTCCCCAAGCGACCGTGGCCCAGGGCATGTAGACAGGAGATGGTCCTCGGTTCAGTATAGAAAAAGCCTAGATATGAAGGCGACAAAAATACAGGGGGAGGCCCGATTTGTTTAGTGCATAGTTCCTCTCGAACGTGTTTTAAGTCCTTGACCCACAAAACACTCTGGTGTGGGGTTCAGGGAAGCTAAAACAAAAAGTAAGCAAAGGGACCCCGTCTCGTGAAGGGAGCAAACACCTGCAATGAGTTGACTCTTGTCGGTTTGTTTAAAAGCTTAACTTTCACATAAAATGCAGTGAAGGGGGGACGTTTATCCTGATGATAGGGTCAACAATTTTTTTTCGGGGTTTTCCACGTTCAATAGGCTCAGGGTACAGGGGAATGTTCTGTCATTTAGGCAGTGAGGGAAGCGAGGACAAGGGGGGGGCAAGGACAGGGGAACTGAAATGCAAGGATGAGGGCAGGGAGATGGTGAGGACAGGAGGCTGGTATTGTCGTTCAAGAATTGTGGAGTGCGAATTGCTAAAGGCTTTCACTACCCCTGACATTAGGCGGAAAACTCTCAAGACTCCCAGTGGTTTGGGGGGTAGCCAGAATAGCCAGGTAGGTTGCCTAGGTTTGGGGAAAACTCTCGAACCAACCATAGTTTTCTTTGGTGGGGGGGGGAATGGGTAGAGTTGAATTGTTTTAGTGGGAACAGGTATTTTATTATATGATCATGATAGGGGGAAAAATTTGTTTTAGGTGGGTAGGGGCGCACGGGATGTAGTAATTGGGGGGAAAGGGAAGTGGGGAAGTGAGGAAATAACAGAAAAATATTAGTACAAGAACACGAAAAAAAAAAGTAAAGAAAGAGATCACAAAAATAGAAGGCCGTGGGAAAAAACCTACGAGATACACAAAATTCCCGCACCCCGCACACTAAAAAACAACACCCACACCAACCCCACCCACACCCCGCAACCCCCCCCGCCACCCCCCCCCCCCGTCGCTCTTTATGTCAAGTCAGGAAGCTGTATTTTATACTGGGGGAAACAGATCCGTCCAGAGATATGATTAGTGGCAATTTTACGAAGATGAAGAAAGGATCTCTGAATGGGTTCTAGTGGGAGCTCTGATAAAAGACAGTAGAGGATTTTAGCTAACGAGTCCATTAAGAAGTTTATTTCGCCAATAAACAGGAGAGACTAGATCGGGGCTCCAGGATTGAGGTCTTGTTTTCTGTCCTAGAGATCTAAGGAAGAGGGGGAGCGTGAGTGAGGTGTTCAAATAGTCGTCCAATATCGAGGGATCCGGAGACTCCTAAGTATTTATAGGAACCATTAATAGACTGTCAGGAGAAGGGAAGGGAAAGAGAGCGTAGTGAGGGATCATAGATGTCAGGTAGGGAGAAGATGTTAAGGAGTCAGAGTTGTGAGTATAACCTTAAAAGTTAGTGACCCTTCTAATAGCTCGAATTCTTTCAAAAGGTTGGGGAAAAACGAGTGTACAGGGTCTGTGACCCCCATTTTCATAAGAAAGGATCGGTATAAGCGGGATCTGGGGACGATGAGGAGGCGAGCGCGGATAGTTATCTCCTCACGAACTGGCACATGGAGACATTTCTTTCATAATAAACGCACAGGAAAATCAGCTCACGGGTGGGCTATGAGGAGCGGTTATAACATTCGGGAGACTCGGGTAAGAAGAGAGCGGT
Organism: Engystomops pustulosus; assembly: GCA_019512145.1. Lineage (NCBI taxonomy): Eukaryota > Metazoa > Chordata > Amphibia > Anura > Leptodactylidae > Engystomops > Engystomops pustulosus. Next base: position 83,719,857 of record CM033644.1, on the reverse strand, counting down.
TCAGATTCGAGAACCTGTCATGGCCAGATAACGGAACTATAAGAGATGTTGTTCTATGAGCAGGAAAGTCTCGGAGATGGTAGTTTCAATGAGACTGCCCTGAGACGTACTTAAGAAATTGGCAGAGATCGTCTGGGTTTGGGACAGGCAAAGAGGGCTGTAGGGAAAGGATCTAGGATAGGTCACATTGCGAACTATAGGGAAGAGATAATAAGATTGTTTCCTAGGTGGCTCGTGAAGACGAGAACGCAGAACAGGGAGTAATCGAAGAGAGAAGGAGTAAAAATAACTATAGACAGGACAAAAGACTATGACGAGAGGAATGACGAGGAAAACCACAGTGGACCCTGGCGAAGGCCTATTTTAGGATCACTGTCAATAACATAGGGGGGTATCCCCGAACGACTCGCCCAGGAGGAAGGAATGGTATGAGAAACTAAAAGGGGGGGATAGGTGTCGGGGAGATAGAAAGCAAGGAAGGGAAATCAACACGAATTGGGGCCTGGGGTTTTTTTGTTGGGTAGGCAGAGCGGGGCATGAGAGGGAGAGAGAGAAAAACGACGTTGCCGTATAATTTGGCGTACATTTTGACCCTCGTCCATATTCTATTAAGAGATACTGGCCTGTAGCTGGTTGAAGTAACCATATTTTGTGTATCCTTATCGGGTTGGGGAGTTTACCAAGATATCCGAGTAAGGGCGGCTGTGACTTGACGTAGGGAGGGACAGTCGCACGAGACAGCAGGGGTTGGTAGAGAATTGGTTTAGGATTTGGGAAGGTGTCAACCGGACTCTCCCGAAAACTTGTTATCACTAATAACCCGGGGGGGGGAAAGTTTTGGCTCCCGGAATCTACCTATGTACGTTTGTTAATGCGGACGTACGTCTCTCCTCCTCCAGTTGAAATCGGGTCCAATGAGGAAGCCGAGTTCACCCCGGACGTGGGATATGGATTACTGTGGGTTGTGGGATTACCGTCGGTTGATTATAAACGCCGTCCCCCCGCCCGGGTGTTAGGACGAGACATTCCCTATTTATCGAGCGAGGTTACCTCCCTGGACATTTCTGGGTATCGACCTGGTGCGGTAGTTGTTTTTTAACTTGTAGAGAGATGCGTAGTAGTCCTAAATCTCCTGCCGATCAGGCTAGAGGGACGGTCCTCCTGGGCCTGTGATTTACTCTCCCGCTTCTAGCAGGGGGAGTTAGCCTGAGAGATTCATAACAGGGTTCGAAGTGGACGATGGCATGATGGTGAGGGGCTGGGGAGCGATCGTGGAGTGGAAGGCGCCTTTTTGCACCAGGAGCTTTCCATGGCATTTTGTGCATCCATATCATAATATCCTTCTTTGCTTTTGTCCCTGAGGGTAAAAGGAAGACTTTTTTTGATCTAGCCATCTGGGAGAATCTGGTGGCGTCATAGCGGCGGACAATCTCAGCCCGGGGGTGACATCATTGAGGTATTAGTTCGAGGATTCTTATTCCGAACTATAATCATCACAGAAATAGGTGAGAGCAAGTCCGTGCAACGAACTTACTATCTCTTGAGCGACGAAGATCCCATTTGTGCCAAATGAAGGTTTAACACAGACCTAACCTGTTGTTAATTACCAGTTGTCGTAAGCACCATACGCAGCCCTTCCCTGATAAACAGTTACTAGCGGTCAGTTTCCGGCCGCCTGCAGTTCCGTATAAACCGCGCGCGCATTCCCCCTGACATTTCCCTTCTTATTCTCTTTTTGCCCCTCATCTTTTCGACCTTTCTCTTCTTCCGCCCCCCGCCTTTGAAGCCTGTTTTTTCACCTTTCTTTTGTGTCGTTCCTCCCCTCTTTCTGTTTGTCCTCGCCCGGTTTGAGCAACGTACATCTAGGCTGCCACCCACACATGCCCCTCCCCACCCTCCCCCCCTCCCCCTCTCCTATCCTCGTGTTCTAGGGCCAACGTGAATCTTTTCCGGTCGGAGGACTCTGAAGATATAGGGTAAATTAGATACAGGGAACCATCGCCATACGCAGTGGCCCGTCTAAAGAGGAGCTACGGCCCCCTTTGGAGATTTCCACCCGCGTTAAGCTAGCAATGAGCAATACCTTCTGACCCCAACGTTGCCCTATGTGACCCCAAAACCATCTCTGCCCCCCCACCCAAGGTTAGCCCCTACGCTTTAGTTAGTGTGATTCCCTAAATCTAATTATGTCCTTGTGTGCTTTTCATCCACCCTCTGTCTGGCCTCACGTCTAGAGCATATATTCACCCCCATCCTTTCCGACGTTCCTTGCTCTGTTCCCCCCCCCCTTTTTTTTTCATTAGTGACTTATTCCTTTTTTGTTCCGATTTGTGGACCTTTGCCGGTACCTTCGTTACGAGCGCGACAAGATGGTTTTCTTATGCCCTCAGAGTAGCCATTCCCTCCCCCTCTCTCTCCCCTCCCCCCAATCGACCGGCAATGCTTTCCCACCTAATCTACTTATCCCCTTGTAGAATCAACCCCCTTATTTTCGCTCCGCACCGCTATTTTTGGGAGCTCCTCCTTGCGCCACTGTTGGCTTTCGTGCATTTCCCTCTGTTCCCTGCAGTAATGTATTCTCTCCCTAACTTATTCCTCTCCCAAGACCTTTTCTCCGGTTCTTCCGTTATGCCTCTCCCCCCCTCCGTGTTTTCCTTTCCTGTGCTACCTGACTCCCCCCCCCTCCCCCCCCTTCGTTTCATCTTCCCCTCCGCCCGGAAAGGATGGACTCAACCACACTGCACCCATTCGCGCTCTCTCAGTCCCGAGACCCGTGGGGACTCGTGATCCTCCGTATTCTCTGTATTTGTGTCGACTTATCCCCTTTTCTTTGCTTTCCCTTTCTTCCTGTCGTCCCGCCCATTCTGGCCATCGCACTCTGCCCTGTGCCCCGGTATTTTCTGTAGTATCCCTTTAGGTCTCACTGGGACAGTGACCCCCCCCCGGCTGCCGCGGGTAAGTTCCCGAAACTGTCCCCCCCTTTTTCTAGTTCAATATACCATAGCTCACAACCGCTGCTCACTTTTCGCCTCTGAATTGTCCAACCCTGCGACCTCCTCCCTTTTCTCCCCAGTGCACCGTCCAAACTCATTCCTCCACGCTCCCCTTGATAGAGATATCCCCTTTCCTCCCTTCGGGTTCCGACTGGCGGCCGACCCTTCTTAGAATTTGAAGCCTTTGGGTTCCCCTTCCCCCTGGGGGGGCGCTCCCCCCCCCACCTGGATTTGCGGAGCTCTCCAGAGACACCGAACCAGGGATCCTTTTTTAGCGGGTGGGTACTTCCTTACGTGTGTCTTATTATATCTCGAAGAGGATGCACGCTTTTCGTTCCCCCCTCCCATTTTTCTCCTTCTCCTTTTTCTCTTCGACTTCTTTTTTATTTTCTTCCAGTAACATCTTTTTTTGCCCCCGAACCAGATGCCGCGAAGTTTACCGCAGGTTTTCTTGCCTTTCCCTTTTCTGGGCTCTTACTCCTTCGAACGGGATAGTTGAAGCTACCTGAAGCCTTGCGAGGCCCAACCCGAGTCCCGCGGCAGGTAATATGACCGGGGGATCACCTTCTCCGAGGCAAACGTCTCGGTTAACCCTCCTGCAGGAGGTCGTATGGCGCAAAGTGGAGGAATTGGCCCCACTATGGTGTGTTTTGAAAATAAAGCAGTACTGAGTCAAAGGAGACGATAGTGCTCCGTCAGACACATTGGACCAAGGAAATACCCTTGTTTGGGAAAGTCGGCTACAGAAATCTGCGCCATCTGCCGAGCACGTCTCAGACCATAGCATAGTGAGATACTTAGAAGCAGCAGTTAGGCGTAGCATGAGCCATTCAGTTGACTTGTAGATTGATGTTGGTCACTCCAGGTGGTGTACACTACCGCCTCAGACTCGGGCCTTCGCTCATTTTGTGAACTTTGTTTAGTGGGCTCCATTAGCCGTCCCCCCCGCTGGTGCGTGCACCACTTTACTGCTAGACGACCATGTTGATCTGGTTCCAACGGCTATCACTAAACATGTTGCGGTATCGGACACATCTAGGGATTTGTAGCTTTAAGAGTGGTCCCTTGGAAAGTTCCGAGTCCCTGCGTCCACGCATGATTATTTCACATATGTGCGAGTCCTATACGATTTGTTCTTCCCTTTGTTTTTTTTTTTAACTTGAGTCCTTCTCCAGTTGCTTTTTTTATTTGTGGTTGTCGTTATCCTAAGTAGCTGTAGCTAGAGGATACTGTGTGATGCTAACACATAATCGTCTTAGTAGGAACTTTCGAGAATGAGCCCGCGACCGAACATATCGCAAGTAGTCGAACGACACGAAGGTTATAATAGTGAACCAGTTTTAAAGATAGCAGACACGACACCAGAGGACCCAAAAGGGCGAGACTTAGGGGTTGGTTGGTGAGGTTTTTGAGGCTGAGGACGCACCCCCCCTCTCCTTCTCCCCATTGTCTTTCCCCGCGGAGAAGCCTGCGAGAAGACGCCACCGGACTCCCGGAATTCCCCCCCCCCCTGCGACCCACGACAGTTAACCCCCTAGCTTTCATGTCGGAGTGTATGAAGAAGTTGTGAGCCTCACTCGTCTGCGTTCAAGACAGCCTCCCCCAACTCCCCACGCTCGAGAAGAGCTAGGCACATGTTGTGCTGAAGATACCGAACCAACGACACTAAGACAAAACAACATTAAGAGCCACTCAAACTACCATAGAGACAGCACTAGCAACCCCCCCCTTCCAAGACTCCCCCCTTTTTCCCCCCCACCCCCCTTCCTTCGTCCGGAACCGTTTTCCCCCTTCCCTTCCCCCCCTTCGCCTTTTCCATTCGCGGGAACTGTTACATGGCGAAGAACGAGTATTGGATTGTGGGGGGCAATGAGCGGAATGCCGAAGAAGGACGGGGGCACGTGGAGTTTGTTCCTGAGGACAGAAGGAAAGCAATAAAGAAGGGTGGTGCGGGAGGCTAGGGGGAGTTGGGCGGGGCGAAAGAGGGGTGGGGAGCATGATAGGTGGGTGGTAGATTTCCCCTTCTCCGCCACCCGCGCCCTGGCGCCCCCGATGGCCCTCGCAGAGCCCCCACCGGGCCTTGCGCTAAAAACAATGCTTTCGTGTCCCGGTGACACTCCCTCACCCGAGGTACGGTCCTACTTTAGTTGTCCAGGCCCCCCAATACAACACTGGAACGCTTTTTCTGCCCTGACTTGGTAAATATGCCTGAGCACTATTTGTAAAACACATTAGATTCCTGACCAGGCCCACCAAGGGTGCATGACCCTTATACCTACTATAGTTGACTCGGAGCATGGTCTTGGCTCCCTTGTTGTGCTAGTAGCCTGATAGAAGCACCCTCTGCCGCTTTTCACAACCTGGGGGACACCCTATGGATAACCCTGCGTGCAGTAAGGCTGCTTTGATGCTCTGGCTAGGAGACCAGAACCTTGGACCTACATAGTCGGTCCAAAATAGTATTGTGTCCAAATATGGCAGCCGATAGGGCTATCCGACTTAATGCTCCTGACCGTTTGATGCCCGTACGGCCAATTAAGTAGTTACCCTGAACCCTACGCCCCGAAGCTGAGTGAGCGCTGACGCAACGCAAACCGTTCAGCTATCAACAGGAGGCGGAGTCTCACCCTTCCCCCGCCAACTCCACCACGCCGCAATAGCCATGAGCCAAATCAAAGTTGCGGAACACCATTCCCATTACACCGCGGCCTAGTGGGCACGGAGACAGTGGGTTATTTTGTGTTTTTTTGTGAACCGACTGCGAGACACATTGTTATGACCTGGGGAACTTTGGCTTGGGTACCATAGATAGTCCATCTACAGCTTTAACTTCATGTGGATTAGTTATTTGCGACGAAGTCTCGAACCCCTGCTAATCTGAAGCTTGTTGTCTCATGTCTAGTCTAGTTCCGGTTACCGGTTGAAGGAAATGAGTTCGTTGCTGCATTGGCCGCCCCTCTTTTAATCCGTGATGTCCGTTGTGTTCCTTTCCATTGAATAGTGAGGTGTTACCGTTTTCCGCATGGATCACACAAATTTAGCGTCACATGCCTCAAATGGAAGCACAAGTACTGCCTAGAGCCTCCTTAGTGTCAGAGCCAGCCTAGGCCCATGGAAGCACCAGAAACAAGGTTTCCAGGCACACTGTCCCCCGATCTCAACAGACGGGGAGTCCCACGATCCAAAGCGGGGAGGCACACGGTTACCTTACTACTACAGGCTAGCAAAAGTGCCAGGAAGTTGGTTACCCAACAGCACATATGTGTGGTATCTTAGGCTCAAGTCCCACAGAGCCCGTAGGTAACAAGCGCGAAGCTAACTTCGGCGCCGCAGACACAGATCCTGGCGGATTCGTAGGGGATAGTTGTCCCATGGTAATGTGGTTACTCATGATGAAAGCTAGTTTCTCACCACAGAGTAGTACGCCACGCAGAGCCATTTTGCCACACCTGACAAGGGCTATGCCCCGCCTCGGTTTGAAAGACCCGGAGGACGACGTTCATACTGACCGGTTTTGGAACAAGAGGTTCATTATGGCCGGGGGGTAGGGGATGGTGGGAATGTGTAAAATGTCACATGTCCACAGTCTATCCAAGCATGCGATTTGGCGGAATTACCTCCTGCGGCAAATGACCGCATGAGGTCCCGCGGCAGCGGGGGGAATACATATCATAGGAACAGATATGCCCCAGTGTCTGACTGTGTGTAAAGCGTGGCTATACTCAGCGGGTGCATCAGGGAGAAGCTTCACGGAACAGCTGGAGCTTAATCCATCTCGCAAAGTTGCCGATTCCTTCTTATCTCTTCAGCGTTTTTTTTGTTTTTTTTGTTTTATAGCGATTGGTTGTTTTGCTATTAATGTTTTGTTTGTGTACGAACTCAGGTAAGAAGGAGGGCACATGCTTTGTAGGTTCCGCAAGCGGAACAACATCAGAGCTCCTCTAGGCTGATCCTCTATTGCTCTGAGGTAATGTGGCATACTGGAATGCACTGGCAGTGCTACGGATGACGAAACGTGGTGCACTGCTTCCCCCGGCCAAGGCAGCGGTACCTCCTTGGGCCTGGCAAGCATCCGGAAGAGTGCCCTGGACGTGAGAAGTGAAATGATGTAATTGAGGTAGTTTTAAAATAGCAACCCTCATCCAATTTGCATGACCATTGGAGCAGAATGAAAGTGTTTTTAAATATGGAGTGCGCTCTAGACACCCTTGTCAAGAGCCTTGATTATGAAGCAACAGCCACTAAGGCTAACCGAGGAAGGATGACTGTCGAGATAGTTGTGGCATTCAGCAATTGATTTGCTGCTGCAGTCATGTCTCTCATAGTTTGTTGGCATTACACCAGAGGTTGACAACCGCGGTTTAATATGGAGGTCCAGAGTTGAAGGACTTGCTCAGTCATGTTTGGCACATAAGCATTGGATTTTGCAACTCGGAATTAGTCCTTCATACACTAACAGTCCGCTGAACAGTCTACTCGACATAAGAGGGACCCCTGCTGTAAGATAGACTTGGGATTGAGAGGCTTCAAGAAAAAGCCGGGTGAAGTAAACTAAGCCAATTACGCCAGTCCGCCCTTCTGACGAACCGCCGACTGACACTGAGGCCGTGGTTTGTAATGGGTAGAGGCGCCAACCCACCCACTATCTACGATTTATTTCCGACGCCTAGCTGGGGCCGCCCCACCCTGTCTCAGGTTTTTGCACGCCTAATGCCACGGTCGAGCATATACCTGCGATGACTAGGAACCTGTACAGACCGATTTCCGGTGACGACTTATAACATACGTAACCACTCCAACAGCACCTTCACAGCACCCCAACCAATTAGCGGAGAATTAGAAAAAAGGATCGCCACTATCCGCCTCGCACTGCCAGGTAAGTTAAATCCTGTTAGCGGAGGACACGAGCAGAGGAGCTTGTGATATTGTAGTTATCTACTGTAAACCGGTGACGTCAACTTCCGTTATCAAGATTTTTAGGTGAGAGGCATACTCTCATGATCTCGACGCTGAGTTACCCGACACCCTTTGGTCGGACTGAGCAGCTACTCAGCGTCACTCGGGCACTGTAAGTGCATGACGTTGTTAACCAGGATACAGAAGTATACAGACACGCGTATTCAGATTTTAGGTAGACCGAGAGAACCAAAAATTTAGTATGACTTTTATGACTCCCCCTAATCTTTTCCCTCCTCGTCCCTATATAAGTTATTGGATTTAAACCCCTTTGTCCATGTATTACGCCCCCCTATGTCAACTTGGAGTGTATTTGGTATTTCTAATGTGGTGTGTTGATGCAATAGAAATTTATAGGTGACTGTAATGAACAATATTAGAATGACTATCGATGAAGTATCATGATATGATCACTAGATATACCTGAGTATTTATTGTTTATGACGACAGGTTTTCTCGAATGCAGTGCCAAATCCAGAGCTTGCACCCAAAAAAAATATCTGCACCGGTAGGCGGGCCGAGAGAGGACCAACTGCAGGCGGCGCGCGGACCGTAAGGACCTCTCCCTTCGTCGAGGCCTGCACGAACTCGTGATTTGTACCCTGCCCCCCGTTCTTACAGTAGGCCGTCTAACCCCCACCCCACCTTGACCCTTATGGCTTTTCCTTTACCCCCTTCCCCTAGACTTATCTTTCTTCTTTCCCCTTTTCCTCTTCCACCCCCCCAGACCCCCTCCCCCACCGTCATACTTTAGACACTTAGACATCACCTTAAACAATGGATTACACATCTTTCCCTCTCACTTTCACTACCTCGAGTTACCCGGATCGGCTGGGCTCAGGCCACTTTAGCGGGACGTGCGCTGGCAGCATAGCCCTGAGCACTAGCTTCGACCCTGAGGCTTTAGCGTCCTCTATTGTTGACTTGATATCTATATTGTCGTGACGGTGATGCTTTTGATAGGTTCGTCCTCAGGGCCGTGACAAATGATGACACATTGTCTCCGTTAATCGCATATTTTTTTACTATAGAGAGATATGCTGTTATGAGCTCCTCTGTGCGGTCTGCACATTGATTCTACACTGTATCTGGACAAACTGCCTACATTCGCAAGTCATATGCCCGGGTAGGAGATCCCTAGGTCTGTTTTTGCTTAACCAGCCTGGATCTGGCTAACCAGACACCCTGAAGCTAGTTCCCCACAAGTACCTTGGGTCTTCCCCAAGATTTTCACAGCCGCATCTTCGAACAAGAGCTCATTTCAGCTGATGATCTGCAGCCAAGTAGGATATAAGGCGACCCGGTCTTCCTGCCATTGATTGGTGGCATGTATAAAATCGGTTGTTTCAGACCAAGCCGTTGCTAACTTTTTCGACATTCTACATATAGTAGCGAGTAAGAATTCGGCCGTAAGATGACTAACTAAGAATACAAATTTTCCCCACGACCGATCATATAAGGGCCGAGCCTGGCTTCATGAAATTCGGATCAATGGTCATTCTTAGAACCTCTGTTTTGTGTTCTGCTTTTTTGTAATGGTTCTATGTTACTTACCATCTGACGATCACCAAGATCGTCTGTCCATGCCCATTATCATGCTTGACTGTAACCCCAGGTGACACAACAGCACACATAAGTATCGCAGGAGAGCGTAATCTACCAGATTAGAAAAACGGCGGTGACCTCCCCTCCTTTTTGTGAACTTTCCGCACTTCCCCTGTCTCCCTTCCGATACACAAGTAATGCCACAATAAATTGGTCATTTGATATTATTTTTATTGCATATACGATATTTTGTATAGTCGATGTGAAAGGCATATCAAGCTGCCCGTTATCAGGTTTTTTAGCTTGTTGGTCCTTGGTTCGCGTCTTGTGGTTTCGTCGCCCTTTTCCCTGATCACGCAATGAGGACTAGCACAGGTTCCTATTGAGATGGGCAGGAATCTTGTATTGTCTCATTGACAGCAGTGTCAAGCAGAGCATCATCCGCTGGGCAGTCAGTGGAGGGAAGCAAAGGTGAGCGCATTGATGATAGCAGACAAACAGGCTATTGATTTTGTAGAAGCGTTAGTGGAAGGAGGAGACCCAGGCGCGGAGCCTATGCTACCAACAATATGTCAGGTACAGGTCTGTACAGGTAATTGCAAGACCCCTAACAGTAATGAGAATATTTTTGCATTTCTTCCTAGAGTCCAGCATTAGCAGTCTAAAGCAAGCCGCTCTTGTAAAAGCACAATTGATTCCTTCACTAAATGTTATAGTCCAGTACCTGGACGTCACTCCAAATCAGGAATACCTCTTTGAGCGTATTAAAGGTAACAACTTCTTTGTCCTAGATTGTATAACTTAGTCTCCTCCTAAGTTTCCTTTTCTATTTATCTTTGTCTTTCAGCTGCAAAATAACAATTTTGGATCATATTCCTAACCATTTTTATTTTATACATAGTAGGCCAATTCTTCCACTATGGAAAAACATGCCACCTAAAAAAACCCATATAAATCAAAAATATAACTTTTTAGCCAAAGTGATGCAGATATCTTTTTATAGATTTTATTAGATTAATCTCTGTGTATGATGCTGGATGATTAATCTGGTGTAGTAAAGGCTGGTGGGAATACTTTCCACATCCTATTCGTTTGCTGAACCACAATATTGAATTTTCTGGCACTCTTTTTCTATCCGGTCACGCTCCCACTTCTTGGATATCGCGGTTGTGCCCTTGTTGTATGAATCGGAAAACTGCCTAAAAAATGGTCTAAGCTTCAATAAATGTGGCACTTGGCATTTCAGTGATGCTTCTACCCCTCTACCACACTGGAGTGTGTGCCCCTGCAATCTTCTACTGCACTTTTGTCAGTCAAATGGATTTATTTTATTGTGGTTTAGTCCCCGGTTTGGGATTTACTAAGTTGAAGACTTCCATAACTGAATAGATGATACAAACAGACCCTAGAACCATGGCTTTCCTCCCCTATTTCCTCATTCTCAATCTCAGGTTTCTCATTTTTATGCACTTCACTTTACGGTGTGGTAAGATAATATATGGTTGGCCCTGACTCTTTGGGATTCCATAAGAGACCTAGTGCCTATCACCTTTTGTAGGACTTTACCACCCTGATTCTATATCCTTCAATATTATGTTATGGCTAGTCTTTACTCATTTTGGGACCTGCGTGGCCACACACTGTAATTTGCTGTACTTGATTTTTGATGTACTGTTTTATTGAAAAGGGAAAGATGATTATGCATTGTGTAGTTGTATATGTTGATATAAATGTCCTTTACAAAGCACCATTATTACATTTGGAGGCATGTCTGCAATTTTACACCTTGATTGCTTTTGCTTTTGTTTTTGTTTTGTTAATGTTTGCAGAACTGTCTCATGGTGGTTGCATGAGCTCTTTTCGGTGGAATGGAGGTGGAGACTATAAAGGTCGGAAATGGGACACTGACCTTCCTACAGATTCTGTGGTAGGATGCAGCTGGAACTGACATATTTGGTGGTTGTTTAATGGCACAAAGAGATAAGATTGCTTATATATTTGTATATTAAATTGTGCAACAAAATACACTAAAATACCTATAAACGCCAGTTTACTTCATTGCTACCCCATGCCATAAATGTATGACATTGTAAGTTGCTTGTCAGCACTATATGTCCTACATTAACATGGTCCTGGACCAATGGGTACCAGTAGGCATCATCCGACATATTGCTGATTTAATTGATTTTATTGACTTTATAATTCATTAAAAAAAATATCTGACAGTGGTAAACCCTCAGTCAAGATGTCAAATAGTCAGTGTGTCAGATTGGAGAGCCATTCTGCAAGTGATGACAACTAATGACAGGTTCCCATAGGAACATTGAATCTTTTATTAAAAACATTATTGGTTATATTTGGTTTTAAAGGTGTATAAAAGGCTACCTGCCGGCTCAGGAGATCAAGTCATAGGGACTCCCAGCCTTACATATATGCCCCCGTGTCATCATCAAGTCTGCTTTTCTAGGTACTCACAGCCTTGCCCAGAGGCTTCCCATGACTTTGCTGGCAGGGATCCAGCTATGCTTTTATATGCTTACATTAAAACCTACCTTTTATTGGCAGGTTCTGATTGAAATACGGCACCACTCAGGGTGCTGGGGTGCCGGAGCTTATTTTCGTTAATAAACTTTATACCGCGCAGGGAGTACGCGCTCGGTCGCTTACCATCGCGCGGCTACATAGGAAGTGAATGAGAGCCGCGCGCATGGTAAATACCGCGGTTAAACACACTAACGAAATGCTCCGGCACCAGCTCACCCTGAGCTGGTGCCCGGTATTTCCATCATAAAACTGCCACTACAAATGGTAGTTTCCGTTTATAACTTATCTACAATGTTTATTATTAATAAGATTGATAATGGGTATTAAACTGCCTATGCATGGTGTGCGAACCTATGGCACTGGTGCCAGAGGCGGCACTCGGAGCCCTCTCTCGTGGAACACCCGGCCACTCACCCCAGCATGAAGTTCACCAGACAGGACTCAAAGAATCTGCCTGCAGAACCTTCCTACAGTGATAGATGAATTTGCCCTCCTCCTTTCAACTGCATTGGTGTCTTTACAAGGCTGAACGATTGAAAGTTGTCAAAGAACATGGAGAAATAAATTACTGGTTAAATTGCTGCGCTGGCACTTTGCAAAAAATAAGTGGCTTTTGGTTGAAGTTTGGGCACTCAGGCTCTAAAAGGTTGGCCATCACTGGCCTATGGGAACCTGTCACTAGGTCAAAATGTGAAATCCTGAAGGCCGGTTCCATTTTAATAAAGCTAAATTGTATTTAAAAAATGTTCCACCTTCTTCTTTTCTTTTTTTTTTTTTTCCCTCTTTCCCTCACTTAGATACTCATGCATGTTTTCTGTACATACCTTGACTCTCGACTGCCTCCTCATCCCAAGTATCCTGATGGCAAAACTTTCACCTCCCAACACTTTGTTCAGACTCCAGATAAACCTGGTGTGTATTTAAGCGGTCTGTATGTGTTCAGATATGTTTATTTTTAAATGCCATAATTTTGTTATTATCGGACATAGTAAAAGTCTGGTTTTGTATGCTATTTTACCAAAAAACTTTTAGATTACTGCAAGAGGCTGTATTCGAAAATTCTAACATTTTTTCATTGCCATTATCCCCTCATGCAAAAAAGGAGGAATATGACCTATATTATAGGCACCTTCCATACTGACCCTGCTCAGAATATAGGGCATTATAATAAAAATCCACATAAATACTTGTTTGGCCTAGTGTTTTGTCCAAATTTTCTGATGGTCTCTGAAGTGTTTAATGATCACTAACTGCTGAAAATCATCCATGCACAATGTCATTTCTGATGCAAATTTAAATGTTTCCTGCTAAAGTGGGCAGGAAAAATTTAGATTTGCACCAGAATTTATAGCTATCTATGACATGTATGTTAGGTGTTATATAAATGTAGTCTAACCAGCTGAGGTCGCACTAACATATTTCTAGGTAGGTAATAATACTCCTCTTACTATTTTTGAGGAGTATTTTTAGCCGGGAAGGAGTATGAAATTTGCAGTAATACAAGTATATAACTCATAGCTGTATATAATGTTGATAGACGCTAATTATATAAGAAAATCATGTGTCAGTGTCTTCTGTGTTTAAATAGCAAATTGAGGCAGTTATAGTGATGTTACATCATGCATTGCCCAGACTGGAGCCAACGCCACCATTTTTAGTTTTTTTTATTAATTGAATTTGTGTCTTTGTAATTTTTTACGTGTTTTTACTGTTTATGCAGTCCTGTTTCACATACACCTGCCACCTCAGCACCCGCCAGACACGCAGTCCTACGTAACACACACCTGCCACCTCAGCACCCGCCAGACACGCAGTCCTACGTAACATATACCTGTATGCCACCTCCCAACCTGTCAGACAAGCAGCCTAAGTAAAATTACACCTCATGTGCCAACCAGGCACCCTGGCAATAGCAGCGGTCCCGCTGTAACGTCAGGTCTTTGTTTTTTTTTCTGACCTTTATCAATCACATCACTCCTGTCAGGCGCAGCCTTCATACAGGAGGGTAGGGCACGTGACCTCCATACACTTGTACCCCATCCTGTAAACGTTCTAACTATTGCAGGCACGCCATTAACAGCTCGACTTCCTGTGAGGAAACTGTGTGGTAAGCCACGCCCCTTTCCCAGAGGCTCCGCCCTCCCGTGACATCACGGCTACCCACGGAATCAGCTCCCTTCTAAAACTTACAAGTCATTCTAGACTACCGCTGCTGTAGTGGAGCTAGCAGTGCCGGCCCGCGCGCATGCAGTGTAATGTCCTGCACACCATTGCTGTGCGCTCCGGACCGCTCAGCTCACACACTACAGGGTAATTGCCAAGCGTACTTTTACGCTTGGCAATTATCTGGGGAGTAATGCTCCTCATCATGCTCTATGGACGCTTGTGAGGCGTTAATGCGATCTCTGCTAACCAGAATAAATGCGCTTGGAATGGTTTTCATCCTTTAATATAAAAGCATTTTTTACAGTCTTATGCTATAGGCAATTTACAGAAAGGTAAGTCTGCACAGATCTCAATCACCCAACACTGTCTGCAGCTTAAAAATGCTGTTGGATCACTTTAATGTATGACTTTACACATTTAAACTAAAAGGAAATGGTTTTCTAATGTCCTATGAATTCAACCCCCCCATATACTTAAATTTACGTGTTATTCAATTTCAAACAAATGATTTTTAAAGTTGTTGGATGTGGCTTTCAAATGAATGTTACAGCAAAATCAATAGATTATTAGATCAGCCATTGCCAAATGGTCTAGGTTGGCATATACAAATAACAAATTTCATGCAACAGACATGACACGATTTTTATCTTTTTTTTTATATATTTTATTTTGCAGATGCTTTTGTATGCATGAGCATTCTCCAAGCCTTCACTTCTCAATTAAACCGTTTTGATACTTGTTTTCCTTTTAGATACTACCAATGAGAATGTCTTTTGCATCCATCAGAGCAACATTAACCCTCCACACTATGAACTTGTCTACCAAAAGCATATATACAACTTGCCAAAGGTAACATAATTAAAAATAGAAACCATCTTTTTGAGTAACTCTGACAAAGCATAGCATAGAACACTTGTTAACGGCTTTTGTTTACCGAAAATAAAAAGTAAAAACCTGTTTTGGCGGGTGCTGTTACTGCTTTCGGTATCAGTCATGAAGAAATTCCTGGTTAAGATATACTGTAGGGACACCCTTACCATCTAGTATTTATGACTTGTCCACTTTATATCATAAACCTGCGCCTATCGTTGGAATAGGTATCTGTTGACCTCCATCCTGCTTCTGCGTGAAGTTGAGTTTTTGCCATGCATGCATGGCAACTCCATTCAGCTGAATTGGAGCACTGAGTGTATAGTCTTGGCTATTGTCTATTTGGTAATTTGTATGAAACTGGAACAAATGGGTTTCGACACTGTGCTGTCTTCATTATATTTTCACCAATGTAACAGTTATAGATATTTTTGAGCAGCTACATAATACGCAAGGACTTAATATACTTTTGTTTTTTTTATATATTTAAAGGGGAGAAACAATTTGTTCCATACATTGCTTATGTTTCTGTACATAATAAAGACTAAAGAATCTGGGATGCTTGGGTAAGTGGAATGGAAGAATTATGGATATTCAGTGGCTGATGTTCCTTTCACTTTTAGTCAGTAAAATCAAGGAATAAGAATTTCTACATCAATCCTAAGTGAAAACAACACCCATACAATTAAGTGATATCTGTATTTAACTCCTTACACCAGGCAGCGATCACAGGTGTTAACCCTGTAAATGCTCCTGGAAAAGCTGCCGGAGTCATTTAAATCCTGACGGAGTATGGGAGCCCCTCCCCCTGTGATGTCACCAGGGGTGGCGATGGGTTGCCCTGACAGCCGTTAACCTATTCATTACAATGTGCGATGTGCATAAATTGTGGAAATATAGTTATAAAAGTTACCTGTGCACCACATGGTAATTGGCAAAACTTATATAACTCTGTATTTCCGCAATCGCAGCCTATAAAGTTATAATAAAAGAAGTCCTGAGGGACATCTAATTAGGGACACGTCTACCATCAGTAAACTGATGGTAGCTGTCCTTTAACATTTTCTGTATTTGTGAGTTAACTGCTCCCTTCTAGTTTTCTATGTCATGGGACCACCAGTGAATATATTATACCAGTGATGGCAAACCTTTTAGAGGCCGAGTGCCCAAACTACAACAAAGACCTGCTTATTTATCGCAAAGTGCCAACACAGAAATTTAATTAGTGATTTATACTCCCTTCTCTGTCACAGTTTTCATTGATACCAGCACCCTAAGGACAGCAATAAAGCAGAAAATGGTCCCAGGTTGAGCTGTCACTTTAATATAGCTCTGTGCACAGCAAGTCCTGGCTGTCTGGGACTGCAGGAAGA
Organism: Engystomops pustulosus; assembly: GCA_019512145.1. Classification (NCBI taxonomy): domain Eukaryota; kingdom Metazoa; phylum Chordata; class Amphibia; order Anura; family Leptodactylidae; genus Engystomops; species Engystomops pustulosus. The sequence goes on along the minus strand of CM033644.1, from coordinate 83,703,410 downwards.
TACCTGGAGTCATCTCTGATGTTGGCCTGGGTGCCCACAGAAAGGGCTCTAAGTGCCACCTCTTGCACCAGTGCCATAGGTTAGCCATCACTGTATTATACCATCCTAAACTGTGCCTGATTGATCAATGTGCTAATTCTGAACAATAAATCTGGTTATTTTTAAGACTGTCTTATTTTACACTTATTTGTTGGCTAACCTGGTCTCTTTCCCTCTAAATAACAAGGGGGTTGGTTGTAGTGCGAGGTGTTGGTCAGGTTTATAGCACAAATCATAGCCTAATTATGGTAATTGAATCGAAAACTGTTATGGTCCATGTAATGATGGACCTCAACGGTTTTGGGTTCAATGCCCTCAGTAGTTGGGCATTAAGTAGTAGCTCCCAATCTGTCTGGGATCATGACCCGAGAGGAATCTTACCCGCATTTCTATAACCTGTCAGAAGGCCAATCAGTTCCAGCAAGTTTTTCCATGATAGGTGAATTGTAAAGGACAACATTCTCGTAAATCTGTTCTTAAGCCCTTAATGATGCAGGTGATTGGAGAGGGCTCATAGGTGAATTAGTTTGTTGTACAGTAGCTCTGTATGGCTGCATCTTTTCAATTGATCACCTGAACATCAAATTTGCAGTAAAGATATTTTTTTTATCTCAATATCAAATTATGTACAATCTGATTGTGTCAACAACGGTCTGATTTTGGATTTTTGTTTTTTTTTTTCCCATAGGAGAGTCAACCTTGGTTTATCAGGAGTAAATATATTGTGGATTTTTGGTGAACTTTGATAATAAATATTTGAATACTTTTTTTCTAGTTATTTAAAGGAATCATGGAGTATGGGTTTGCGTTTGTTTTTAATATCCCTTTTTCATTTCTTGTGCCGTATGTAAAGAAAACAAAAACTGCTGTACAGCTATATAACTGTTTTACCCCTGTTGCCTGATATTTGGTGTAAGACTCGTGAAGTGCATAGAACTAACGTTGTAAAATGAATATATCCACTTGGTGAGCCCGGCCATACTGTTAATGCTTTTCTAAAAACAATGGACCTTTTAGGTCATTTTTGACAATTTTTTTTTTTTTTTTTTGAGTAATTTTATGGTTGGCTGGTATTTATTTTGAGTCCCTATATCTGGTTTAAAGGGGAACCTCAACATATGCAGCATCAAGTAATCTTTGCAATAGTGCCCCTAACTAACCTTTCTATTGCTCATGAAAATACAAATCTGCTGAATGGTGGATAGAAAGTCCTACTGATCTGTTCCAGCATTTTGAATTTTAGGGGACCTTTAAATCTCATATTAATATGGATCTTCCTGTAGAAAGGGGGATACAAATCCTGACTTAAGCCCTTAAGGGAATCTTAGTTTTAGACCCTAAAAACAAATTATGCTTGATTCTGCACATGCTTGGGCCAATTTAGAGTGTAAAAAAACAACCTGACAGGATTTTGACAGAACTTGTCCCATCAGGCAGATAGCATCTTCAAAAATACCATTGAATGACTGTTTTTCAAATAAAAGATTTGGATATTGGAGTAAAATGGCTGGAATATTTCCGTTGATGCAGTTACCACAATGTGTATATATTTCACTTCAATGCAGATATGTGTGAGCAGTATTTTCATTAACGCAACACTTTCATTGTTGTACAGCATTTTTGTAATTTGTCTTGATGAGATGTATGTATTTTATATGGAATTGTTTATGAAATAAACTTTTCTCATTTTTGACTTTCATTCTTTATTATAATGGACTTTAAATTGTTCCTTGAAGAAAGGTAAATTTTAAAAAAAAAAGGCAAACCATGCTAAACACTTGCTGCCTGTTGCCAAATACAAGCCTGATCAAAGTTTGCAACCTTTCTCAACAAATGATCCCAGTAAATTATGTAAATAATGTACAAAATAAAACCCTTGGGTGCTCTATACCATATGATATCTATGTAGGTATAGGGATAGTACTCCCTAGCCATCCTTCCCATTTTAACATGTATGCAGACTTCTCATATTCTCGGCTTACATGTGCTATACGGAGGCTGTAGATGTCTGAGAAGTGAGATTTTAAATTTATGCCATTTATACTCTGGGCATAAAATAAGGTTGATGTGGGCAACTTTGGGGTGTTCCATGCAGTGAAGTTTTTGGGACAGAATGAGCATGAGGTCGTCATACAAGAGCTGTTGGAATCGATATAGACTACCAAAGGTCTGCAGAATCCATAATGCGTTAGTTAGTCTCTAATTTAGTGCCCTTTCACATCCATGGTTCAGTGATTTCCACGGATTCCTCACAAAGCCATTATTGCCAATGTGAAAACACCCTTTTTTTCTTTTCTTTTCTATTTTTTTTTTTTCATGGATGCAAATCACAGAAGCCCATGGGAATCTGTTGTGCAAAAAAAACTGATAAAATGTTTTTAATGCCATTCCCAATCTCTCCGCTAAAATATTTTTGGTAATGAGCTTTAGATCTGCAGTCAACAGTCTGATTGGTCTATAACTAGAGGCTTTTGATGGGCTTTTATCATACTTGGGGACCACTGTAATGTAGTAAACATTGTGTCATTTGCTCAACCCTGGCGAATTTGTTAAATAATTTAACCAAGTGGGCTAAGAGAAGTGGTAAATAAGTTTTTATTTCCCTCCTGGAAGTGTTTTGACAAAATCCTTAATTTCCTCCAGGGTAACCCCTTGGGGACAAGAATATTGGAATAAATATTGGTCCAAAATAGTATTCATCTACAGATGGTCCGTGGATAATGTAGTTGGCAGGAAGAATAGAGCAGAGTAACAGGAGGAGTTTTCCAACACTAGGCAACCCATAGCCAACATGCGCAAATTGTTTCCTGGGCTCGTGGGAGAAGTGGTTTGTGGGTTTTTTGTGACTAGCTGGAACACTTGTCTATGTACCTGGGCCTTTGGTCCCACAACACAACTCCATCTGCGTCATTCAGAAAGCCATTGGCTCCCCACAACACCATTGTGCCTTTTCCATTTCCATGTGTAGTAGGGAAGTAGATGCCCTCTACTTGTCATGGGGTTCACTTGTCAGGTTTTGTCTTGTTCATCAGTGCATCACACATGTCACTCACTTCCCCCATCTTGAATAACTTTACTCTGGAAGAAAAAAGGCTTCAAAGGAAGAAAAGATATAAAATTTAATTTACTCTGTGATTGGGGGGGGGGGAATGTTGTGGCAGTCTTAATCCAGAGATCCAGTCGTATCCACTGAGACCGGAACCTTGATCCTATGACTTCCCATTGAGAAGCTACAGCTCATCCAAGGTCCTGGAACTGATCATAGGTGGGATGTTCTCAAGAGCCCCCTAGGGGTGTAAAGGGGCGTAACTACAAGAGAAGATCCTCCCACAAACAGCCTCTGAGTCTATGGTTCACTGGTAATGATCTTGTTTTCCATGTTCAGGGGAGCCAACATCATGTTCATTTACCACAAGGAAATACACTAAAGCTAAATAATTTTTAAAAAGGTGGTGTCATGGAGAAACCCTCCCTGTGATTTAGATTGTATGGGTAGGTGCTTTCTGTGGGTTCCTGCACACAATCATGGGTTTTCTATGTCTACAATCTGCAGCTGTAATGGGCATATTTGTGGGCTGTGTGTGATCGGTATTTTACCCATGTCACAAATGTATATCTGCAAAGTTAGTCCATGTGTAAGGTGTGTTTCCGTAACTGAGCTGGGCAGCCCATGAGGTCATGTGATCGCTGCTTAGCATCTAACCACAAAAACAGTGAGAAAACCTTGTACAACCCTGAGCAATATGTTTTTTTTTACAGCCCCATTGACTTCTGTGGGACTGTCTGACCCACAAACACAGATTAGAATAGGACATGCTCTGAGTTTTTACTCACATCACTAGACACGGTACTGGGGAATCCACAGCAGTGAGTGTGTGCCCAGAGCAATACTGTACATGGAGCTGTGAGACCGCCACAAAAAAAACATTGTGTGCAGGAGGGCTTATTCAGAGGATTAAAGCAGTGCAAGAGCCATTGGCCATATGCGTTGGCACACAGACCCCAGCTTACAAGTAGAATGCACCAAATGAACACCATCGTCTTTTCTGCATCCCTATGAAGCTGAGTACTAAATTCAGCTTCATCTAGGTGTCTCCGTGCTTGACAAAGTGAGAACAGCTTGAAACGCTTAGCTTAACCATGCCAAGTGCACCTTTTATAATGCCTATGTATTGGCCAATGAACATTTTATAAAGAAACCTCTTTTGTATTAATAAAGCTTGAAGGTTTTAACCCCTTACCAACGTGTGACGTATCTGTATGTCACAATTTGGCTGTGGTTATATGAACAAACACCCACCGGTGACACCACCTATCACGGGTGATAACCCTGTAAACGCCTCCGACAAAGTTGCCGTAGGCATTTAAATCATGGGTGCCGCCATATTGGACTTGATCGCTGCCCCCTGTGAAGTCATCGGGGGGGGGGGGATCTGTTGTCATGACAGCCTCGGGTCACCATCGTTTTACACCATCAGTTACAATGTGCGAGGTAAATCCTCATATACTGTATATATAATGTTAGGATCAATTAGATAACCCTTTAACATAATTTAAAAACATTTTAGAAGGATAACAAATATATGAAGATTACCACAGTCACTGTACCTGTATATATAAGTTAGTGTCCCTAGTTTTTCAGGATAGTCTAGGAGTAGTACCATGACTAGGCGATAAATCAAATTAAAGGCTCTGCGTCAGAGGTTTATTATGAATCAAGCAGTTATTCACAGTCTAGTCTTCTGATAATGTAGATATATATTTCTAAGAATAAAATAGAAATTATTTAACAATATCTTATGACTCCTAACTAATTGTAAAGTAGTGATCTCTTTTAAGATGAAATGTATCATTTTCTAAAGTGGAATTGATTTGTTACACCATTAAAAAGAAAACTGTCACAAGCTTGGCCCTGGCATTAAGAGACATAAGATACTCATGATTACATGCAAAAGCGTGGTACAACCGTGATTTGTGGTATTCCTGTCATCACCAGTCAGCTATTTATTTACAGACAGTCTGCGTTCCATCCACAACAAACATAATTGTTTCATTTATGTAGAACAAAAAGATGGCATTGTCCAAGCAGTGCAATTATAACAGCAAAGTCTTGTTAACAAATAATAATGTTTTTTTCTCATTTCCCACCACACAATTTATGTAAACAACATTGTGAAATCTCTCTCTCAGATCACTTTTATTTAATTTGTTTAAAGGGAACCCGTCACTAGGGACCTCATTTTCACTTTCCTCATTTGGGTTGAAGAAGCCCTATACAGCTGCATTGCAAATATGTCTTTCTGCCTTTTCTCATCATTTGCATTACAATATAATTGTGTGTTATAACTTACCTTGCATCCTGATAGAATCTTCTGAGTAGTCCCAGGGGTTGGACTTTGGTTTGAATGCATTTCAAAAAAACAACAAATGGAGGACTACTGGTTCCTGTGCGGTCATGTAAGGAGCAGCACCAGCAAACCCCAAAGAACCGAAAGACACAACAATGCCAGGCGATTCCAAGATAGCTACGGCGCCTGAACATCCCAAGGCAGTAGTAAGTAAAACTGAACCAGCTAGTCCTTCTGCAGTGAAGTACAGCAAGCAGCACTCAGAAAAGCCTGGCATTGATTACAAATCACTGGCCATTGAGGTGGCTAGACAACTTGCCCCTGATACACAGAAAACACTGTAGTGTACACTGCAGGCCTCCTGTAATAAGCTAGGGGAAAATATCAAGCAATATTCTGCACATCTTAATACACTGTAAAATAGGGTTCTGACCCTAGAGGGTGACAATGAGGACCTGCAATCTTCTCTTACTAAAGTGTTGGAGGAAATTAAGATATTGGGGCACATTTACTTACTCGGTCCCGAAGTACACCTAAGATGTATTGTCCGACGATAATGCACTGTGCCACTAAGTGCCACTAATTCACTAAGATCGTGCGCCCGATATTATGCATGTGTCGCTTCCCCGCTCTTGTTCTGTGAAGTTCACCTTCTTCTTCCTGGTGTATGTAAGTGTATTGTCTTACAACACAATTTGAAAGTTCAATCCTGCGCTCAGTGAGAATAAATCGGATCTTCCAATGTTACGTCCCCAAATTGTGTCGCATGGAAACCAGCGCAGCTGCGCCAAAATCCGATTGCATGTGACACAATCCCAGCTCAGACAACTTTTAAATACCTGTCAAAGGCGTGCAAATCCCGAAAATGGTGCAAAGTCCGACAAAAGTGCAGATGTGCCACCCTTAGTAAATAAGCCCCATTGTTCCAACGTATAGAAGATCAGGAGAACCAGGTCAGGAGGAACAATTTATGAATAATGGGCCTCACGGAGGAGATCAAGCAGAATGCGCTGACAGTATTATGTGAAAGAGAACTTCTGTATGCACTAGGCTTGGAACACCTATGTAGCATCCCGTTAAAGTCATCCTAGCCTGACAATTGGCATTTTGCTTAAATGTAGGAGACATTCTAACCTGGTCATCTCCATTCACGCATGCACCGGGCAGCATAGCAACGGAACACAGGGCTCCAAACGCATGCATGATAGTTTTGTAACCCTGCGGACCAGTGCACAGTCCTCCAGTGTTGGTCTGTGTTCACATAAACCGTTGGGTATTAGGGAAACGGCAATTACGCATGCAGACACTGCTGATGCTATGGTATTAAGGCACTCTGATGTCCAAACCATCAGCTAGAGATTTACAAATTTTTTGTGGAAAGAAAAGAGAGTGTGGGTATCCTTGAAAACTTCTCAAATACATAGAGACAGGATGTCAGTAAAAGTCATAAAAGTCTTTTACCATAAACATACCTATTGCACGACATACTTGATGGTGAGAATAGTTCAGAGGGGCTAGTTGATGCTAGACCACAGATTTTCCAAAATCTTAGACTTCCACAAATCATTCTCCTAGTGTCAAAAAGGTGTATACTACAAAATTGACAAGACCCAAAACTGCCTGCTATAGGACAGCTGATAGAACAACTAAACTAGTTGCTGAACGTAGACAAACTTGACACATTGCGATATGAGAAGAAGGAGAGAAAAACTATTTTTTCGTCATGGAAACTATTCATTTTCGGCCTGCGAATGTAGTGATGATGGCCTACATTGTGGCTGGGGAAAGGAGGGGCAGGGGGGCTAGCATACACATGCAATTGGGGGAAGTGGTGTTATCGGTTTTCCTTGCCACCTCCAGAGGTGGCACTCAGAGCCCTTTCTCTGGGCACCCAGGCCATCACCAAAGAGGACTCAAGTTATCTACTTGCACTCCCAGGCAACCCAGGACTTGTCATTCTCAATGTTATTATAAAGCAACAGCGCTGCCTGGAGCTACTAATTTCTTCCTGTTCTGGGAACCATTCTATCTACTGTATTGGTGTCCTCAGAACACTGATACGAATGAAAGTTACAACAGAGCGGGAAGCAATATGTAAGGGAATAAATTGCCATGTTGGCACGTTGTGATAAACGGGTGGTTATGGGTTGTAGTTTGGGCACTTGGTCTCAAAAAGGTTCGCCATCACTGCTCTAGGGAATAGAGTTTATTAATAACGTCTGGTGTCCTATGTAACTATCCTTACATGAGCCTTGTCTGGTTATGGGGGTGCGGAAAGTCTGTAACCCGAAGTGTTAGGGTTAGGCAACTAGGCGGGCTTAAATAGTAACAAGTCAGAGTCAGGGTGCTGTTCGAATTACCACTTCTCTAACTGAGCCTTTCAGTGTGCGGAGCACAGTGAGGACTATGTATATGAATCTTGTAAGAGATCTCTCCACCGCTTATACCCCAATACAAGAGGTTAGCCATAGTCAAATAAGGCTATAACAGTGTTTTGTTTTATGACCTTGTTGAAATTATTATGTAAACTGTTTATTCTACTGCATCGGCTCATCACACCCCCTTTAACCCTATAAAATCTGGTACTACATATACTGTACAGAAAAATCTGCTACAAATATGGAAAAGGGTATAGATTCATAACATCTAATGTACATAGTACCAAGGTAGTCTCGTCCTATTTTTCAACCCGTATTATAATGGTCAAAATAATTGATGGCTTTTTTGTGAAATAAACACCTACAGGCACAACCACTAGCAATTTCAATCAGGAAATATACAAAATCTTTATTATTTTCATTAAAAATTACAAAAACCAACCAAGGTGAACGAAGGGGAGTAAGGATACAGGCGGATATGAGAATGTCCACCACAGGAAATATTTAAAAAAAAGGACGACTGGGAGGGTGGTGAGATGTACAAAATAAGTCACATGGAGAATTAAGCTTAATCATGTATCACGTTAGTGTAACAGTACACAGCATAAACAGTATAACAAAAGTTATTTAGGACTGACAATGAAGCCCTTTTGAATGCATAAAAGTGCCAGGCATGTGCAAAAGGATAAAGTATTAACGATACCCATTTTAGTTGATAGCTCCCGTCTGCCTGAAGATCCCGACGCGCGTTTCGGCGCTAAGCCTTAGTCTGCAGGGCACTTTATGCAATTCAAAAGGCTGATTTGTAGCCGAAATACTTTTGTTTAGTATTTTATGGCGTGTGATACGTTACACTTATTATACGGAGTACATGATTAGATTTAATTCCCATGTGACCTGATTTGTACATCAATACCCTCCAAAGTGTCATTGTTTTATAGAAATTCTGTGTGGACATTCTCACCATCGCATGTTTCCTTAATCCCCTCTTTCCATTGTGGTTTTTTGTAATTTTTAATGAGAAATAATAAAGATTTTGTATATTTCTGATTTAAATTGGCTTAGTGTTGTGCTTGTAGGTGTTTACTACATATACTGTGTATGTATATATATATGTTAATATTAATGGTATCAGGTAGAAATAGGGAAATCACCTTATGTCATAAGAAATTAGTATAAATGGTGAATAAAATATAACTTTTACTTTAGATAATTAAAATATGTTCATGAAATGAATGGAAAAATGAACTAGACACAAATGGGACTGTAACTGTTTAAAATTCAGGATCCATATCAGGATTGACCAACTACTGATCCACAAATGCTATGGTTCTAAGTAAGGAAACTCACCATAGAAGTTGATGCTGTGATCAATGCATGGGAAGTGCACCGTCTCCTCAATCGTCTCCTCTTATGTAGACACCCACAGCCATAGATGCATTTGCGGCCATGTATTTTCAATAAAATAGGTGATAAAACAGGGAGAACAGTGTATGTAGACAAAGTTTGCAGATGAAAAGTCAAACTGTCAGAATGAAAAAGGGATAGTGAGTACAACACTGTCCCTGATACACCCTATTCAGATAGCGACTAGTACACCCTATATAGCCTAACTTCGTTATCCGTTATCAACTGCCACCCCGACTGGAACCTTTCCCTGTTTACACTGGCCCTATTGCAGACCTACGGGTCAGGGAAAAAGGTAAGTATATTCAGAGAAATAGCTGGAGCATGTCCTGATATGCCATGTTTCACCTTCCTTTAAGCTCATTGGGGATACAAATGTCAGAACCACCTTACTTATGCATGCAAGGATGTAACAATGTCCTGCTTCCAAAATCACAGTATGGGGACGCAGCGGTCTTGTATGGAGTGCTCACGTTCCGAGCACTACTCCCTATTGTGACCAGTGGGTAATCTTATTATACCAAATACAAGAGGTTACCCATGGCTGAATAAGGCTATAACAGTGTTTTGTTATATGACATTGTTGTTGACATTATTGTGTAAACTGTTTATTCTACTGTTCTACTTTTTTAAAATTTTGATTTGAATATTGAAAACCAAATAAAATATTTTGTGGAAAAAAAGACTTATCTGTGCTATGCACTAACAATGGGTTGCTTGCAAACGAGCCGGCACACTAAGTAGGTTGGTATGGGGGGGGGAGCGATATTTTGAGATTCACTCTAGACAATAATTTACCTAGAAACTGCCCTGGCTGCGGCCATATCTTACTGCGGTACCTTAAGAGGTAAAAGGTCCAGCAGCATTACAAAGGTCCCACAGTGGTACAAAGGTCTAGCATTGGTCCCGGGGTCCAGCAGTGGTTCAAAAGTCTAGCAGGTCCAGTGGTTATCCAGGTTGTTCAGCAGCATTTCAGAGGTCCTGCAGCGCTCCAGAGGTCCAGCAACAGTCCAGAGGTAGAGTAGCAGTCAAGCAGAGGTCTAGCAGTGGTCCATGGGCCCAGCTGTGATCCAGAGGTCCAGCAGTGGTCCAATAGTCCAGCAATAGTCCAAAGGTCCAGAAATGCTTATTTTCCAAAAATTCCCCATTATAGTATAATGGAGTCTATATGGTCTTAAGAAAAAATCATGATATCCACAGCAGTTTTTAAGAAAAATGTTTGTCGGCAGTGTCATTGATGTCCATTTATTATAATCAATGATATAGAGGTCAGTACATACCAAGTAGATTTTGATTCATGTGCATGAAGCAGCTCTGCCATAGGCTTGGCACTGCGAGGATTTCCGCACTTACTTTGGCATATTAAAGTTACTCAACTACCCCTGATCTCTACCCTGCTGTGCCCACTTTTCGTGCCCTGCTCCAGAAATGTTTGCATGCTTTCTAGGTCAGTTTTCCATCACCCCTGATATCTGCTGTCATAGTTTCTCCAGGCCTCTGACTGGATATATGAAACTGCAATATTTTATCATTGTTCTGACACATAAATGAATATTTATAAAATAAACATCACACACCAATATGCTTTTGACCAGCATCAACTAGCAACCCAGATAGAATCCAATTTTTAGGCAGCAAAAATGAAATCCATCCTGGAGTGCGCCACCTAGCGCTTCTAGCTGAAACTGCAACTGAAAATCCCGGCTTGCTTCAAAGCTGCACAACTGCGCTTGCGCACATCAGCGATCCAGTTTCTTAAAAAAGCGCTGGGGAGCCGCGGGTGGCGGGTGTTGCGAGCGGCGGCCGGAGAGTCTGCACAGCCATGTCTGCTGATATGGAGTATGCCCGGCGCAGGAGGTATACGCATGACACCTTTGGTAAGAGTCGTGAATATTGTGACTGGTGCTCTATGTCGTGACCTGCAGGTAATTGGTTACACCTGTGCCTTGTCTACACATGCTGGAAGCGCTGCTGCTGCTTGTCTGTTTCCCTGCACGTTCCCTGTATTGGCTTTTTGTGGGACTACAAGTTACATATTACCCAAAGACTGAGAACTTGGGGAGGAGGCGGCCCAATAAAATGTATCTACCTTCTAGGACCTCACATTATTTATGTGTCCGATCAATGCATGAAACCCCTGGGACAGGATAGTTTAGGGCTTGACTTCCAGGATATCTGATAATAATACTAATAGTAATAATTCCTTTATAGCACAAACAGCACAGAGCTTGCCAAATCTGATGTATCTGGACCTGTCTGACTGGGTTTAACAGTTAACCTTTTTGGAATAAATTAAACTAGATGTCTGTTATTATAGACAACAATGTTATTATAAATATAAACTTGCATCAATGCAAATGTAGTGTGTGTTCTCTATTGTTGCAGTTACATTTATTATTATTATTTTTAATATGTTGCAGAATTGACTTTTGTGCCATGTGGAACCATCTGATCATTCCAATATATATCACGTGAATGCTTTAGTCTTAGACTTTATTAGGTGCAACGTTTGATTGAAATTATGTTTTTTGGTTTTTTTTTTTTAATATTTGCGCCAATTTCTTTTGGACACCGTTTTTGCTGCTTTTAGTGTACCCTCCAAATTACACCTTTAATTTATTATTTGGATTTGATCACAGGGATACGAAATTAACAAAAATTAAAACTCTTTGTATGTCTTAATTCTTAATTTTGTCCTATTCTGACACCAATAGCTTTTTCATACTTCCTTGTATAGACCTGTGTAAGGTGCTTTTTTTGGCGGGACATGATGACCTGATACTATTTTAGGGACTGTACGACCTTTTGGATACTTTTTATGAAAAATTTTATGTGTTACACAATGGGGGAAAAAAGATGCATTTCAGACATTTGGCCACTATTTTCCCTTACGAGGTTCTATTTTGATAGATCAGGACATATGGGAAAGGATACCTAACATTTTTATTTTTATATCAGTTATAGGTAAAAGGAGTGAGGCAGAGAGGGCAATGGCATGGAGAAGTCTACAGTGAATGTATTGGGTAATTTTACCTAGGGGGATGTGTAAATGTATTGGCAAATCCTTGGTTACTTATGTGTGGCATGCTGACCAGACCATAGACAAGTGACAAAATTATCCATGTGTTCAGCTAAATCTGGTGCAGCACTTCCTATTGCTATTAAGTATATGAAGTTTGTATTGCATTTAACACTCCTCCTTGACTCAGAGCTCACACATTCCCCTTCCTCAATGACCGCACCCACTCCCCACAGAAAAGCACTGCACCTTGTCACACAACTACACCCCCCCCCCCCCCCCCACACGAACGCTACACAAGTCTCATATACCCCCCTGAGACCACACTTATCTCTACCCCACTGACAACATAGACACACCCTCATCCTCCCTGGCATTACTCACTCCCTATCCCCCACTGACACCACACACTTGCCTCAGCTTATGAATGTTTTCTCTCCTTGGTGTCTTTCTCATGGAAGCAGCCATGTTGTGGGGGCGGGGCTTCATTCTGTAGGGGCTTAGCAATGTCGGCTCTTTATCTCTGCAGCTCTAAAGCTGCAAGTTGCCGAAGGGGAAGGGCGACCGCACGGAAGAGGAATAAGTCCCTGTAGGCATAGCAGAGGTGGCGCCCTAAGCAGGCGTCTACCTCTGCATAGATCCCTAATCCTGGAAGAGACAGTCATGCTGCTGGTGGGAGCTGTAATCTGACCAGTCGGCAGGCAGGCAGTGGCAGCGGTCCCTTCAGCCTGGAGTCCTTTCCTTCTGTAGATAGACACAGAGCCAGGACATGCCACAGTCATTGTTATTTTAAGGTGGCATGTCCTGTCTTACAAAACTCATACAGTGTCCGACGTCTCTGATTCTGCCACCAAAGGGCGCCGCCCGAGGCAAGATTCTCAACTCGCCTCATGGGTTGTATCTTTTTGATTTTTTCTATATAAGGGCTTGTTATCTGCAGCACTAATTGTACCTTTCAGTTGCATCATTCATTCTGTGCCATGTACTTGGAAACTGGATTTTTTTTTTTATAACTATTACTATGGGGGGACTGATCACTTACAAAATACACTGTTTCTCTGCCAAGTGCACTAATGATTTCTTTAAGTCCTTCAAGACTTTGTATGCCTGTAAAGGAAGTTCACAAAAGTAAACTTAATTTTCTCCTCGCCTTTTGCTGAAAGTTTACTGTTGTGAGAGTTTCTACTAGCTTCCATTCTTGTAGAACATATGCAAAATGGCGAAACTATTTATGTAAATATTTAAACATGTTTCAGGATTCCCCAAGGAACTAATAAATGTGAATGGTTACCAGCATGTTTTAAATTCTGAGATATAATTATTGGAGAAGGTAAAGCATGCCTTGCTTCTAGTGGTAGAGTACAATGTAACTATATGTTCCATCTAACAACTTCAGTTTATAAACTTATTCCAGGATATGATAGCTAGAACTGGTCAGGTCTGCTTACTACTAACTTGTTCTATTTACTATACAATGCACTACGGGCTCATAAATGAGTTTTTTTTGGTTTTTTTTTAAAGTTTTTGTTGTTTGAAGGATAAAACAACTTTTCCTCACCTTGCCTGACAAAGACATTCTTGTTGGCTATGTTTTTAAGGCAACCCATTTCTTAACCCTCTTCCTTTTTCAGACTGGGAATTGTATATTTTGTATAGATATCCTGTGTGACACTAATGTGTTTTGCGTCATGTGCTTCTGTCAAGCAGAATATATGTTAAACCCAATGTAAAACAATAAGTTTAGTCTGCCATGTACCTTCCTACTTTTAGCATTTGTAATAAAAATAATTCCTGTGTTTTGGATGGCTGTTATCATTGTATTAAAGGTACTTTTAAAGGCAGGGAGATAATTTTAATGCAGCCTTTATTCCAGACATTGACACGTGAGTGCACCTCATATGCAAAAAAACATGGACTGTTTTTAGTTTTTTTTTTTTTTTTTTTGTTTAGTAGCCTGTGAAATGCATGTAGCCTTGGGTGGATACATGTAATCAGGTCTAAGAATGCTACCCTCTTAAGCTTTTCCAGAAACTGGTGCAGGAAGTTCAGTTGGCTCATAATTGTTTTTACCAATATTTACAATTATTGATTGTTGATCAGCCCCTTGCTTATTCAGATGGATGGCATTTTGTACTTAGAGGGGGTTATGCCTCTAAGGGAGCTTACTGTATCTTATATGAGGGGATACAGAATAAAGGTTAGGAAACTGCTGGTAGGTTAGAAACTGTGTTCATGTGTTGTGCACTAATAATTTTATTTTTATTGCTAAGGGCAAGATTCATGTTAAAATTCACCAAATGCATGGTGATGAGTTTCTCCCAATGCATTTGCGGAGTGTTTTTAAATGCAGGAGTATCAACAGTGGATAACTCTAAAACTTTAAAGAGAACCTGTTACGGCGACTTAGATCCATACAGACCTGTAGTTGCTTTAGGGCCCTGTGGTTTAGGGACTTGTATTAACCTTTGTATTTGCTTTACGTAACCTCAATTTAAAAAAAAATTTATTTATTAAAAAAAAATTTAATTTATTATACACACATTAAAAAATGTTTATAAATGTATACATACACATTTTTTCTTTAAATTGAGGTTACCTAAAGCAAATATAAAGGTTGATACAAGTCCCTAAACCATAGTTCCATACAGACCTGTAGTTGCTTTAGGGTCCCAAATTGCCCTGATCGGTCCTATTCAAAACTTCATATTTTTACACAAAGCTATGCTACTGTAGTTAATGTCCAACAGAACTAGCATGCAGCTGCTGTTCCCCTGCAGACCAATGTGCCGTTAAATGAAGCATATTGTAGCTCAATTAATGGGCTACAATAACTCTGAAGCTAAGTTTTTACAAGCAGAACACCTAAAAGTTTCTGTTATCTGCTTTAAACGGAACCAACAGATTATTAACTTCTGCTTTGTCAATTGTGCACTATTTTAGGACCCTTTTTACTTGATCATCGCAGAAATTCTGTGAAATGTAAAGTCAAAAATTTTTTTTATGTTCATTGCCAGTTTTTCATCAGTTTTATCCATTTTTCATGTGCTAGAAAAAATGGATGAATTTAGTCTGTTTTCTATAGCAAAGGATCGTCCAAAACTTATGGCACTCGGATGGTGTGCGAGTCTGGACAATTTTTTTTCCGTGACCCAAAGCAAAATTGGCTCATGCTGCCGTTTTTCCACAGCAGTGAAATTGCGTATGGGGAAAAAAAAATACTGAAGACTATATGGCAGTGTGTGATGCGAGGGTCCTTAGTGTTTTTGCATCTCTGAGTAATTTCTTTTTTTTTTCCCTCGCCCCTTTAGACTTTCCACGTGAATATGAACACCGTACTGATCCACACCACCGAAGAGGATCACTATGTGACCGACATTGTGGAATAAATATTCATGGTGAATTGGTAGAGACTCATTCTGGATCTCATCAACATAGCCTTCTCACTCCAAGGCTGTTACCAGGTTTGTTAAAAGGATGGTTCTCATGATTATAAATATATACAGTACAGTGGTGTATAAAGACTACATTGCGACACATTTAAAGGCAGTTTCATCTTTTCCTTTTCAGAAGTACAGATGTCACCTAATACTATATGCTTGTTTACCACCGGCCAAGTTGTAAAATTTTTCATAAACCAGAAAATGGTTACAATTCATGCCCATAACTTTATATTACAGGGGTAAGGCCATGAGATTGTATTTATTGTTAAAAAGCTCTGAACCATGATACATTTCATATGGCTGTAGTGTTGGGTTCCGAATCGACTTGTACATCAGTTTTGGGTGGTCTCAAATAAAAAAACAAAAATAAGTACAAGATGGTGTACATGGAACAAATTTATAAGTCTTTATTAAATAAGTAAATAACATGATTAAAAACAATTTAAAAAGCACTCATAGTGCATGAGACAAGACAAAACAATAGCCCCGGTGTACACAAGAAATCAAAAGATACTTTCTACTTTGCCTTATTACTGTATATCCAATATTCCAATCAAATAGGTAGTGTAAACATCAAATCCGTCTCAAATGGCATGAGTTACGTAATAAGTATAAGCACAATCATAAACCCAATGTTACCTACATAGTCCCTTGTGCTTATGACCAATCAACTTTGATTAAGGAAGCCAAAAACGCATTAATACCTGCCTAGATGTGAGTCAGACGAGGCACATCGGACTCACATCTTCTGCATATTTTGTGCCAATACCACCTCTTGCATTGCAGCAAGTGAAGCTGGGATAATATCCCGGCTTCATCGTTCATGTGCCATACCTACAGCGCTTGTGCATTTGCCACAATGTGGCCAGGAGCTCCTGACACGTTCAGTTTAAAGCAACCCACTGGTTTGTTCCTACTGACTCCCCACGTGAGTAGTATGCTTACTGAACAGACATTTTGAGGTCAGCAGCTCTATCGTGACCTGTAAATTTAACAAGCTTGGCGAGTCTGGTGGCACAAACGCGCTCGTATACTCACATGTGGTTTTATTGAATAGAATATTGCAAAGCTTTAGGAGTATGAGTGCGGAAATGTGGAGAAGATAGATACTCCTGGTAACTGGCCAAGTTGAGATCTGATTTATATAGCAGTGGTCATCAATTGAGGGCTGGATAATAAATCACCCTGACAATGAAAGTGGAAAAAAATTAAATCTAACCAATCCAATCAACTTATTGGGGCAGATTTATCAAGCTGTCTAAAAGTAAGAATGTTCTCAGTTGCCCATGGCAACCAATCACAGCTCAACTTTCATTTTACCAGTGTTCATGAATATTTAAAAGGGGAGCTGTAATTGGTTGCCATGGGAAACTAAGAACATTCTTACTTTTAGACAGCTTGCTAAATCTGCCCCTTTATGTGTTTTGGTAGTGGGGTCCATACAAGCAGGCCATGCTCCTGATGAGTTGGTTTCTTGGGACACTCCTTCCAGACCTTGATAATCTGTGGCACTATAACTGTGCTGGATACACGAATTCATAATATCTTCGAGTTTTCTGATTGATGTTAGATCTGGTATAGAAGAGGACCTTTCAGTGTTACCAATACTCTATCCAGACAGAAATGGCTTACACACTGGGAATGACATTGTCCTTCTAGGTCTGATCACACCAATATAAGATTGAAAAATAGTGCTGCAGCTGACTCAGTAAAACTGGCTATACAAACTGTGTGTGTTATTTATAGGACCTACTGAACTCCTCATATTGGTTTGTTTCAGTAAATCCTGTACATGCGTGTTTTTTTTTTTTTTTTTTTTTTTAATACAATCCACACAGGATTTAATTTATACGGGGATCCCAGTTATCTTTGTATGTTCAGACTATTAAGAATATCAACATGTTTATAATTCTTCCAATGGCTTCCAACTTTGTAGGAGCATCTTCGACACCATTGTGTTGTCCACAGCACTCGGAAGAGCTTCAGCCTTGCAACATCTGTCTTATTAAAACCACCATAACTGCTGAGAATGAGGTGGAAGCTCTTAAACTGTCGAACAACTACAAGGCAAGTCTCCATAATGGAACTAGTAGTATTTTGCTTTGGAGTTTAATGTGGCCCATAAATGCACATAATAACACTTCCTCAAGAGTGATGATCAATGAAAATGTAACTTTTGTATGTGCCATAAATAGGAATTTTCTCACATTGAATTCATCAATCCAATCTGATTTATCTCCTGTAATGCTTGATTTATATGCTTTTTTTTTCTCTCTCTCTCTCTCCTTTAAGTTTGGTTTCAAGAAATGGAAAAGTCATGTAACTGAGAGACCATGGGAGGATCGGTCTGATATAGTGAAGGAACTGTACTCTGAACTAAATGTAGTGAAAACGTCAGTTGGTATGATAAACTTCACATAAATAGTTTCATGGAAACAAATATGTTCTGTCGGTATTTCCGAGTTTTTATAAAGAGTCTGGCAGATTTTTAAAATGTTCTTTTAGAGCTTGCCATAAGGCCGCATTCACACGACAGTATGGGGGCATATGTACGGCCCCATAGACGGCAATGGCGACCCGGCGGTGGTACGGTGCCACACGTGTGGCACAGCATGCTCTACCTTTCCCTGTGTGTGCGGCCGTGCGCCGCTTTTCTCTATGGGTGGGGAGGTGTCATCTCCTCGTTTCCAGCGCACAGCTGTATGCCCGCCTGGCTGTGGCCAGGTGGGCATATGGCTGTATGATTGTACCCCAAGACTGTTTTGATGTTTGCATTACTGAACATTTGTGTGCTTATGAGAGTTGAGCAGTTACTAGATGCATCTGGCACTACTAGTCTAAAGTGGGACTAGATGAGTAATGTGAAATTGTTTTCTTTGCGTGGTCTGATGATTGAATGATTTATGGTTTTCACATAAAATGAAATTAGTTTTTTACTTGGAAGCAAATTGTAACACATAATGTATTGCTGATTGTATTGCAGTCTCAACTTTAACATTTGGAAATATTCTGTATCTTTTCTTATTTGGATGGTGGACCAGCTTGTTCTATCTCTTCATTTCACTTGTGATGTTCATCTCCATTGGAGGATATCCATATGGTATGTTATAGAACAATATTAATATTGTGCATGAAATATTAATTGGTGAAAAAAAGCTCATCTCTATAAACCTGTGATGTAACATTTATTGGCTGCCATTTTTATAGCCAGTTTAGCCATTTAGGACCATGTTAATTTGTTAAGTTGTAAATTTGCAATGGAAGCTAATATTTAACTTCAGTGGGGTATGTATAGAAAAGAAACAATTTTTGCAGAAGCAATTTATTTAGTATATCCAGTCTTCTGGAAGAGCATGGGTAATGACAACAATTGTATGTTAACAATACCAGAGGGTATGTCCCATTAGGTAAATGTGGAATTATGTATGTATATTACAGGTGTGCTATGTTGGAGGCTTGGAAAATACTTTATTTGGCCATTTGGAACTGTTATTTTGAAGGTAAGAGCCTTGTAGAAGAATTCTTTTAATCTTTTTGAAATCTGAGTTGTACTGCAATTATTTTCAGATTTTTCTGGTGTTATGCTAACAATACCGACAGGCTGAATTACCCCTTTCTGTTATCACTGGTCTCAGTGCAACAGATACGTCAGCACAGTCCCAAAAAATGGTAGCCATGAAAATGTGAGCAAAAAATTGACACCTTAGACAGATCTGTAGACTAAAGTCTAAAAAAAAAAAATATAAATACCTTAAAACATGATAAAAACCTAAACGGGCAGGAAACGACTGTAAAGTATAAACTTTTTGCACTAAGCTAAAATAAGCAAGTAATTTACTCTCATTTTGAAGCGGTTTGCCTGCTAGCAGAGGTTTTATCTTGCCCTCCTGGCTGCCTTTCCTGCATTTGTTTTGATCGGTTGCCATGGCAATCTGTATTTGTAGGTGGAGAAGAGGTTGGGTGGATCTTTTAGGGAGGGGGCGCAAGGAAACTGTCAGTCCTCACTATTGCTAGCAGAAAAAAAATTCAATCCTGCACAGCATATTTTCAGTGCAACAGTAATCGGGTGGTCTGCAGATGGGGTAGGGCAGCTACCATGGTGTATAATGTGGAATGTGTGTGTATATAATGTGTGTGTACATGTGCACTGCGCTGTTGAACATGTTTTATATCTTTCTTTGTGATGTAGTAGATTACTGTGTGATCATTTCTTATTATAATGCAGAGCTCCAGTCCTCTGTGCTGTCAGCTCTGTGTCTTCCCTCCCTTGCTCTGCTGCACTAGATCTCTGTACAAGCAATAGCTGATTTTGTGTTCTCATTGGTTGTGCTGCCTGTGCATGTTCATGTGAATACCTTCAGTTTCCTTAGCTGATGTCACAACCAGGAAATCCCACCCACTTCAGGAGAAGCTGAGAGGACTTTACAGATAGTCTTCTAGATCTCTATCAGCCATATCTCAGGGTAGAAAGAAGCAAGATGTATGTATCATTGGAATTGTTGTCAAAGGCTCACTCCAGCTATTTTTTTTTTTTTTTTGTCAAATAACTTACAAATTCAACTTAAATCATAATTTTAATGTTTGTCGAAATAGGTATACACTTTCCACGACGGCCCCCACCTGGAGGGTGCTCCTATATCCTGTAGGGACAGGATGTTGCAAGAGATTAAAAGCTCCTCCCTAGCACCCAACACCAGTGTTTTTCCTGTCCCTACGGGATATAGGATGCAAGAGATCTCCCTAGGGAGATGGGATATTTTTTTTCCCTAAAAAATGTTTTTTTTTCTCTTTTTTTTTTTTCCGCTTCTACATGGGTTGTTAAAGTTGCAGTCTCAACTTTAACATTTGGAAATATTCTGTATTTTTTCTTATTTGGATGGTGGACCAGCTTGTTCTATCTCTTCATTTCACTTGGGCTGACCTCTCCCTCTCACACATACATCTCATATCCGTCCTAATATGGACTGTTATCATGTATGCTTTCTCAGGGAAAGGAACAAAAAGAGCCTAAAGAGAGAGAGAACAGAGGGAGAAAGACCAACTTAAAAACCCTCTAAAAGATGTGGCTTATGTAGTGCAAAAATGTCTGAGGAATATAGAAAGAGTTTATGCCCAGACTGCTTAACAAAAATTCTAAAGGAAGAAAGATTAAAGCTCATTCCACTAGGGCTATGGCAGCCTCATGGGCAGAGAAGAGGTGCATCTCTAGATCAGATTTGCCGGGCAGCAACGGGGTCAAGCTCCTTGACCTTTGCATAACATTACTGCTTGGATATTGCCTCCCAGGATGACCTGGCATTCGGTAGGAAAATCCTACAGGCGGTGGTCCCTCCCTAATAATGTTATCTGGTAAGTCTCCAGGTGGGGGCCTTCATGGAAACGTGGTGGAAATATGGAATTAGTCTTACCGGTAATTCGGTTTCCACTAGTGACCATGACTGCACCCCATTATTTCCCTCCCTTCCTTCTTGGAGATGGGTCTAATTAAATTTTCATTCGCACTTGCATCCTTCCATGTGGTACTTTGGTAGACACTGGTGTTGGGTGCTAGGCAGGAGCTTTTTAATCTCTTGCAACTTCCTGTCCCTACAGGATATAGGAGCATGCTCCAGGTGGGGGCCGTCATGGTCACTAGTGGAAACCAAATTACCGGTAAGACTAATTCCATATTTTATCATTGTAACTCCAGACAAAAAAATTTTAGTTTGTCCCTTTTCAAAAATGTGTGCTGTCATGGGAACAAAGATTATCAGTAACTCTTCATTACAGACCCCCTTACATCTGATTATTTCAGCCTGCAACTAAAGCAAGTCATCCTTAGAGCTTCATCAGAGAACATTTTGCAGAGAGGTCCAACTGTAACTTGGGGTCGGGTGTCCTTGCGTCTGACCGCTTGTATTAATGGGGCTCTGTGATTGTACTGACCCAAAGAATGAAGGGAAATTTGGAAAATTATGAGAGCTGTAAACACAAACCCAATAAGAAAATGAATATACCAGCATTCTATGTCCTGCACATCTGGGCAGCACTCAGACATCGCTCACTGTGCAGCTGCTGCTGTCTCCTTCTATGTCTGTGTTGGCCTGGTACATCCCGCTCTTCTTCCTGTAGGCTCCTCATTGTTGCCACTCCTTATCCATAAGTAGAGAACGTAATGGAAACTTCTCAGAGACGTAACTTATCACTGCAGAATTTGCCACCTTGGTTACTGTGGCCTCTGGAGAATATCTCCACACTCTGTGCCTAAAAAAAAAAAATCAGTCAATATAATGTCCCCTAGATAACAGCTAAGTGCCCCTACATATAAAGAGAATACAATGTGACCCATCAATATACTATAACATATACTACCATATAATGTAGCCCATGACCTCAGTATATAGCCAGCCAATATATATCCAGCCAGTCACCTACCCCCCAGAATATAGCCAGTCTGCCCCCACCCCTGTAGTTGTCTATATACTACAGGAGGCGCTAGTGGGCTGTGACCAATGCATTTGCCACCCTCGGCTTATACTCGTTTTTTTTTTTTTGTTAAAATCAGGTACCTCAGCTTATACTCGGGTAGGGTTATACTCGAGTATATACGGTACTTGACTACCTGCGCTCCTTGGAACCGCAGGCAGCTGTGCACATGCCCCTCATCCCGGCCCTGTGAGGGATCCTTTGCGAGCTGATGTTTTCAATGCTACCATTTTGAGGACTGTGCAAAATTTTGATCACATTTTATTTTATGTGTTATAAAATGGCGAAAAAGTAGCGTTTCGGACAATTGGGCGCAATTTTCCAATATGGAGTTCTCCGCTGACAATTTATTTATTTATTTTTTTCAATATTGTGATCTGGCATTTTAAACGGGGACAAATCTAGTGTTAGTGCGTGTTATTTTTATTTATTTTTTTAACTTTATTTTTTAAATGGTCGGATCGTTTCCACCATATACTGCAATACTACTATATTGCAGTATATGGCATTTTTACACAGTATTCATGACAATGACTGGCTCATTGTAACTAAACTGCAGAAACCAGACAGCCTCGGATCTGAGAGCAGCTGATGACGTTCGGGGAAGCAACAATCGGAACCAAGATGGCAGCTCCGCCGTCTTTTAAATGTTGCCAGCGGCATCGGCAGGGTTAATACCTGCAATTGGTGCTAGCCTGCAAAAATTACACCTTACAAATGTCTGTACATATTTTTAATTTTTTGTGCTAAAGTTTTCATTTTTAAAAATCTATTTAAACATAATAAACCTGTTAAAAACTGAACCCACAAGAGAATGGCACAAATGCATTTTCACAGCATTTGATATTTTACAGCTTCCCAGTACACGACATGGAATATTAAATACTGTCACCTGCAAATAATATTTGTTATGCAGAAGACATGCCTTCATAAAGCTATGTATACAGAAAAATAAAGTTATGGATCTATGAAAATGAAAACTTCAAAATGGGGAAAAAAGGCTGCATCCTTAAAGGGGTATTCCCATGAAGACAGGATTCTTAAATAGACTGGGATAACAAATAAAACCCTCTTAAATCGCTGTAAAAAAAAAATATATATATATATATCTTGTTTGTGTGTGTGTGTGTGTGTATTCGCTCTCTCGCTCGCTCGCTCTCTCGCTCGCTCTCTCGCTCGCTCTCTGCATCATCCCTTCCCAAACCCCCGTGCATTCCAAGAAGAGCTCACACAGACTTCCTTCCTGCAGCGTGAGGGAAGTAAAGCTACAGAAAGATGAGGTCTTTATCCAGGGAAGCGGGAGGGAGCACAGCAGATCTGGTGGTATGTTGTGGCTGACATGTAGCAGAGCTGAAAATGTAATTAAGTGTTATATGCATCTCATGGATCTTATAATCTCTCATCTCTTTGTGTCAGATACTAGTGAATGTACAGAAGCTAAATTTAAGTGTATATAAACCTAAATCACATTGTCGGCACACAACATGTCGCTCAACACTAGAGAAATCATGTGAAATCTGGAGTTTTACAGTAACCAGCCTAGGGAGTGATAGTTCCTAAAACGGCAATAAAACTAAGTAAAATTGTAAAGGGTTAAAAATGATCTTTGTGTAAACATCACTAGGGTATTGAAATTTGAGAACTGGTACACTAGTTACCTGTTGCTCATTTCAACATGTTTCACCCACTCTTGGCAAACAATGCTTCAGTTTACCTGCAGTGTGGGTTTTCAACTTTTAGCCGACTACACAAACATAATGTGTAACGGGACGCATAAGTTTGACCTTTCCTGGTTATGGCTCAAAATAACTAATGCAAAACAAAATTCTGTGCTACAAACTGGTATTCAGGAAAATCCACTGCTGATCCTTCATTATGCCTTCAGGGTGTTGACTCTTTTTATAGTGGTTTTTGTGGTGCCTGTGAAACCACACAGTCAGTATATTGCTTTGTTTTGGTCACAGCATTGTGCCTTGTCAAGTTACTGTATGTTTAAAACAACTGCAGTAAATCAAAATGAATACAAATTTTACTTCTTTTTTTTTTTTGGCCACTCCTAACCTCAAGTACTATTTACACGGAGAGGTTCCTGTATATACCCTGTTTTTACAATGGGCGTGGTTTTTCCATGAATCACGGAACATGTAGTGACTAGTTTCAGAATGTGCGTCATAGTGCTTGTATGATGAATGGAGTGCCCTCCTCCCTGCAAAAAAGTTGCAAACTGTAATGTGATCACCATTACAATTTGGTGCTGCTGTTCCTCATGAAAGTCGACTTTTTTCATCATATATCGCTATAATGCACATTGTATAATGCCCCTAGGTCAGTTTGTGAAACGCCCTTAAACTACCAAAGTCAGTAGCTGCTAGTGAAACTGCTGATGGCTGGATAGATTGGTAAGCTAGTTTTTGATAATATGGATTCTAATGTCAGATAAATTAGAATGGGAATTTCCTAAAAGGACTTTACTCTGAGGAGGTAAGATGATTGTTGTTGTTTTTACAGCCTCTTCCTCCCCCCCAGACCTGCTACACATTTGTGTTTTTAAAGTGTCTACACCTTTCAAAATATTTCATTTTTTTTTTTTTACCTAGAGAGGTAGAACACAAAATAAAAAATGCTGTGTGAGGTTTTCAAAGTGTGAAGCCATACCAGAGGTTGATGAGCTGGAGAAGACTTCTCTAATTGAAAAATGTGAAAGGCTTCCTGAAGATATCCAAGGAAATGAGGTCAACTATTGGGTAAATCTTGCTCTTTTATCCATTTTGTAATTTGCTAATGTTTTACAGCTTTTAGGCAATTTAAAACTAGACGTTCTTGCCATGTTTTGTTTTGTTTGATTTTAATTCTTTTATTTCTTTTGTCTCCCCTAGAAGCGTTTCAGCACTTACATTTGGTTCTTTGGGGGTTATCCTGTGCTTGCCGTCGTTCATGGGCTCGCTTGTTTGCTCTCCTGGATTTTGGTATTTTTCATTCCAGTGTCCAAGATGAATGGCAGAGTTCTATCCACTGTGCTTTTAATGCCCCCAGAGTATGTTGACATCTGCCAGGAAAACAAGGTTTGACATGGGCAAGGCCTACTCTGTAAAAATTTGGGCTTAACAACTCAAGTGCTTTATACTTCTTAGTGAAAAGGTAGTTCCTTACAATGGTCACTAATTATGTGTAGCTGAACTTTTTTTTTTTTTATGCAGAGAGCTATAGCTTTTCTTTTCATCCTGTTGGAGTAGGAGGTAACTTATGTACTGATTTCTATTTGGTAGCCCACTCTCTACAATATGCTGCTTGAACATACCCCAATAATATATCTTGCAGACATTACATATTCCATATTCCAAAAGTAATGTGTTCTCATTTCTAGTATCATTTTCAAGTATTGTTAAGGTCTTTTGACTGCATCTCACTGACGCTCTCATTGAGGGTCAAATGTGGCGAAAAAGTGACATCTCTTTAAAATTGTGTAAGACTATGCACTACATAAGTTTTGTCACTCACTATTGACTGTTGATGTCACCGTATTTAAAAAAAAAATATATATATTTTCTTGGACAGCCCTTTCAAGCAAGTTACAAGACCTGCAGAAAAAACTAAATGTATTGATTATGCAAAGCCAAACCAGTTCCCTACTGTGTAATGAGAAGATGGAACAGTTCTTTTGAAAGGGTCTTCCCAGTTTGGCTGTTATCTTGTGTGATGTCACACAACTTCCTCAATCGGGCATTGATATGTTGTTTGCTGTCTTGTTTAAGGTGGCTCTGGCGGCAGTATCTTTATTCCAAACCTTTTTTGCATCTATTTTCGAACCATGGACTGCAATTGCAATCTTTTAGATTAATTTGTTCCCTGAGCCACGTAGTGGTACTGCCAATAAGGAGTTGAGATTAGGTTGGTCTTGTGAACACTACACAAGTTAGCTTTGATGTTTGATGAGCTTTGATCTTTGATGTTTTTTGGAATGTGCTTGTTTTGTGTATCAAAATTGTATGTATAGTGGTTATGGAATATTTTTTTCAAGCTTTCGGTAAATAGAGATTACTGGTCATGTGTGTCCGCTTTTGGACATGGGCCAGTTTAGGTCCTGTTTTCATTAGTTATTACAGAGATTACACTGTTAAAAAGAGCCTTACTTCTAACAAGTTGTCCTGCATTGTTTAATTCAGACCAACCTTCTCTTTCTATATCTAGAGCATATTTTACATAGTCTTTAAGTTATTGGAAACCATTATTGGGTTTCTTTTATCTCTAAACTGGTCAGTGGAGAACAGGCCAAAAGCTACTTTTAATCCCTTACCAATGTGTAATATATTTGTACATAACACACCGGCTGGGGGTGTATGGAGAGAACTCGCGGACTGAGCCCTGTGAATACAAGGTCAGGTTGGTGTTAACCTTGCAGTGATACACTTTTGAGCGTCTCAGAATGA
The DNA here is from genome assembly GCA_019512145.1 of Engystomops pustulosus. NCBI lineage: Eukaryota > Metazoa > Chordata > Amphibia > Anura > Leptodactylidae > Engystomops > Engystomops pustulosus. Next base: position 83,676,887 of record CM033644.1, on the reverse strand, counting down.
TCAATACTGTTGATAATGTAGTGTGTTTGTTTGTTTTTTTTTTTCTAGGTGGGCGACTATTGTAATAAAGATGTTATTCTCTGCTGCTATTATGCTGTTAATGTTTATTACTACAAGTACACTGTGGATGGCCTCAATGTTTTTGCAGTTAATATCCTTTGCTTTGTGAGTGCATAGTCATTTTATGTTGGTCTGTGGGTATTATTGTGTAAGTTGAAGTTTGCCTGGCTTGAGGTATGGATGTTCATTTATATCATGGAGTGATTGATTTTTTTTTTTTTTCTTATTTTTTTTTTCGATAGTGGAGTGGATTTGCAACATAACTTTGATTGTATAGAAGATAATCTTCTACTTTTCTTTGGTCCTGTTTACTCCGTTAAAGAGCCTTACTCCAAACAATTGTTCAATTCAGATTATCTTTCTATATCTAGAGCATATTACACTTGATGATTCACTAAATAATGAGAGAAATAACTGTCTACAGACCTGGATAGTCAGGAGACCCAGCTCAAAGTGGATATATCTATCCAGTAAACAATCTCTCTGCTGAGTGAACCTTTCATCCTGTATTTAAAGGACACCTGTCAGCAAATTAAACTGAATGAGCTGCACATACTTATAAAAACAGATCCCTAGCCCTCTTCCAACTTTGGATCTGTGAGAAGCCAATCTATATAGGAACATACTCTGAGTCTCACAGAATGTGGCACGTAGCGGTCTGATCGGCAGACCTATCCTTCTGCGGTCCAGTGTATTCAGGAGGGGCTGTCTGAGGAGGCGATGACTGCAGCATCGAACCAGGCAGTCACTGCTGGCGTCTGGTGTGGGAGTGGTGGCACTCAGTGTCTAAAAGGTTTGCCGTCACTGCTATATAGATTGGTTTCTCACAGTTCCACAGTTGGAAGAGGGCTAGGGATCTGTTTTTGTTAGTATGTGCAGCTTGTTTGATTTAATTTGCTGACAGGTGTCCTTTAAGTGTTTTAGAAGTGTGCTTTTATCTACTTTTAATCATAGCCTATATAGCCTCCATTTTTTTGACAACCATGGCGGTTTATACATTTTTCATTCCTGTCCAGGGTTTGACAACCATGGCGGTTTATACATTTTTCATTCCTGTCCAGGGGAAGCTTTTCATGCATGAAAAATGCCTTAACACCTCTTTGTAGATCTCATTGTGTTAGTGATTGTGTCCTTGGTTCTTGGCTATGTGGACAGTCACAACTATTATTCAAGCTCCCCAGTGAAATTCACACTTTCTTTGATCTCCATAATGCCGCTGTCCTATTACATTGGAATGGCTATAGCCAGGTAAGTGTACTTTTTGATCTTCGGCATTGGGGCTGAAGACATTTTTGGTCTTCATATTTATGTACTTGTGTTTTTCAAGGCTTTATATTGTATTTTGCTTGCAGTTCTAATATATTTTATTATTTCCCCCAATCTTGTTGAATGCTTTAGTATCTCGGCTCAAAGTAACTTTGCAGTAGGAGCAGTGGTGAATGCTACATTCGGATCTATTATTGAATTGACCTTCTACATCACTGCATTGATTAAGGGGGCAAGGGAAGATAACAAGTGCTATGAGGAAGTGGTGAAGTCTGCGCTGACTGGCACTTTACTGGGGTGTGTCCTCTTCGTTCCTGTGAGTCCTCTGCAATAAGAATCTCTAACATTGTGTATAGTTGACATTCTTATTAAAAGGAACCTGTCATCAAACAGATCATTTTTCCATTATCTGGCATAATGAAAAGGTCTTTGTCATGCATATGAATAATTCATCTGCTTTTGAATTGTTTCTTTAAAGGGACCCTGTTACCAGGTACCTAATTTTTACTAAAGACTCGCTGAAAAAGCCCATTACAGCTGCATTGCACATCTGCTTTTCTGCTTTCTGAAAACATTTGCAGCGTTGGGGTCCTGGGTTCAAATCCCACCCAGGTCAACATCTGCAAAGAGTTTGTATGTTCTCTCCGTGTTTGCGTGGGTTTCCTCCCACACTCCAAATACATACTGTTAGGTTGTTTAGATTGTGAGCCCCATGGGGACAGGCTTTGTGCAGCGCGTAACCATGAAAAATGAGTGGTGCTCTATTCTCGAAGTTGTGTGAGCCTGAAAAAATTTAAAAATAATTTTTAAAAAATCGACCATTTTGGTTGTAGGTTTTCTCAGTTTCACAAACTGTGGAAAGAAGGTTCCACTGCAGAAGTGCTCCTTAAAAATCATTCCAGTACCTTATTCCACAATGTATTAAAATCCTTACAGGCAATGGAGATCTTGGGAAGGCACACAGTAAAAATATCAGGCAAAGCCTACGCGTTTTGATATTGTTCTACTCATGGCTAAACATACTGTTTGGTGTTTCCTGTTAAAAACCCCTCTCCTCCGGAAGCTTGTCTAATTACTTCAGGACTACGCAGGTGATATGAAGCAGCAAAGCCCGGAACGGGTGGGGAAAGAAAAACTGGTCCTGCTGGAAAACATATAATTATGTCAACACTATTCACATTATCGGTATTCATTATAAGATGTCCCAGTGAAAAATACTCAGTTACTTTTGCAAGATGATACATGAATGTGCTGAAGTTCTACTTAGGTAGGTACATAGATATATAGGATATACACAGATAGAATATACATAGATATAGGATAAATAAATAGATAGATATGACTAGATAGATAGAATGTGATTGGCCCGCAGCCTGCGCTTGTGATGAGGTGACAGGAGGCAGGCTCCACCCCTCCATCTAGCTGAATGTAGCTTTTTTGAGAGCTGGAAACCATGGTTGCTATGGGCCAAAAGAGGTACTAAATGAGGACCGAGGCAAAATACTTTGAGGAATGATTCCCAGGGGCAGAATTGTGTTGTTTTTTTTTTTTTTGTTTTTTTTTAAAGCTCAGAATGACTGTTACACTTTAATGTTATTGGCCAGAGGCTATTGAAACCAGTCATATGTAAAAGATTACCTGCCTGATGACGGGTTCCCTCTTAAATATCTAATTTTTGTACGTAATTTGTAGAATGTAGACTGAAAGTTTGTATGCAATAAATACCACTTGTTCTTACAGGGGCTGTGCATGGTAATTGGAGGAATAAAACATCGTGAACAAAGATTTAATAGTCGCTCGGCTGGTGTGGGTTCTGCTCTACTCTTCATTTCTGTTGGAGGTGAGGATCCTGTAAGTTCCCAAATGGATGATAAATTAAAGGAATACTTAAGTCAAAACTAATTTATTAATTAATTCTGGAGCAGAGCCTGAAGAGGGGCATGAGTCATTTTCATTGTATTCCTTGTTAGGAATAAGAATGCAAAGAGAAAAAAACAGATGCGCTCACCACCAGGTGCTCAATCCAGAAAAGTCTTTCACTTTTGTTGACAAATGCAGACCATGGAGAAAAAGTTGATTGGCACTCACAAACATTTCAGTAGGCAGAATCGGAATATTTGACGGGGGACTTTTACCAACAAATTTTGTACCCATCTCATAATTCTGGCATAGCAGTAATTTCATTTCTACACACCACCATTCCTGAGCAATCTGGTATATTCACCTTTTTAATGGCTTATAGGCAGTTCTAGACTAGTCTGCTGCAGCTCAGGACTACGGATCTAACAGCAGAAACCACAGTATGCTTTTTGCTTACTGAAGCTAGCCTGAAACTATGCTCTTTGGGCCACTGTCAGACGGCTGTTCCTGGGCTGGAGCTATCTGGCATTTTTCCATCTAACAGAGCTGAAAAAAGCATTGATGTTTGAGAACGATAAGGTCTGGAGAAAAATGCATAGAGTTGGATAAGGATAAGCTCTGCCAATAGCTCTGTTAAAGTTTCAGCAAAGTCACGGTTATGTTACTTGGCACCTTATTGGTAAATAGCAGTCTCCATTATTTGTTGGTCAGACTTTGCACCTGAGTTTTGGTTCTCTGTTCTGGTGTGATGCTGGAGACTTTTCTATCCTGTACTACCAGTCCCCTTAGAATAATAAGGGGAGATTGGTCCTCCAGAATACATGAGATTTTCTACTCCACCCACTCACTGGAATTGTTTTTTTTTTTTGGTTTTAATTTTTGTGACTGCTAGTGGTTGATTAGATGTATTCCCCACACATGGCCAATTAGTCTAATTAACTCTTACAATAGGTTCTCGTAAAGAGTACATATAATATCGTTGGGGGGGACATTTGAGGGGAGGGAAGGAAGCCATTTCGTTAACTTTATTTGCTGTTTTTCTATAGCTCATTCTACAGTTGGAAGATTTTTGCTTATATATGGCCTCACAATTGAAAAGTTTTGGAGCAGATTTATCGATTTGTCTCAAACTGTACATGATGATGTTGTTGTGTTTCTTGGCTCCACCATCTAAAAATATGATCACTTGCTGATCACTTTATTTTTGGCATTTGGTGAGCTAATCATTGATGCTATTTTCTATGCAAGCAGTAAAGTTGTAGCAGTACATTATTTCGCCTACCTCTACTATATAGTAAAACCTTAATACATTTTACCTTTTCATATGATCACCTTATCGAAAAACATATATTTTTATTTTTTTGTGTTTTAGAACACCATTTATTATCCTAAAGTCTGATTGTTGTATAAATTGTTATTACTATAGCTGTAGTGATTTTATTGTATTTCAGGTGTGTTTGCACCAACTCTTTTCTCTAAAGTTTATGGGAAAATGATTTGTGGTGAATGTCTGAATTTTGGACAAAATGGAACTGATAAGTACATCTGCCAGAATTGCCATACTGAGTTGGTAAGTAGTAATGTGTAGCAAATGATTGTATTTGTTTAAACTACTCAATAAAAATAATACCTTTGCCATGGATAATCTCAGAAGCTCTCTTTCAAAGACTATAATATACAGAAAATGAAAAGCGGTATCTCAAGACTTGAAATATTCAATTTTATACGTATTTCTTGGTGCATAAAGATTATTGCACTTTCTTGCAGCCATTTTATTTTGTCATTTTCTGTTAATAGGAATGAACTGATTTTCTGAAGGTTTTTCTCTTTACCATGGCTTACATACTGTACCATAATGTGAATATTGTGTGCTGACATAAATTAGAATACAACAAAAAGTACAAAAATGTTTGGAAGGAACGTATAACCTCTAAGTAAACTTGAAAGCTTTTTTTTTTCTTTTGAAATGTTCTGAAACACAAAATCTCTTTGTAGATTGGACAAAATGGCACGGTTTTCTATAGTGGCGTGAAGTAAGTACCAGCATTGTGCAAACCTCTGGTGTGAAGCTTTGGCTATTTGATTTAGCTGAATTACCATTGTTGACTTTATTATATACTTTTTTTTTTTTCAATCCTGTTGTCATGGAGAATTGTAAGGCTGCACAAGTTGAAGATTGTCATGCAGAAAATCTGCATCCAGTATGTGCATGGTTTTTATGTGTATGTTTTATTTTTTTTTTTCAACTCTCCCTGGTTTAAAAAAAAAAAAGCATGAAAAATACTTCAGGACCCACAAGATTACTAACATGATCATTATTTTATTTTCCTTACTGTGCAACAGATTCCTTGCAGAAAAAACTGTGAATCTGCCACCTGTGTAGATTAGCCTAATAGTTGCTTATTTTGTTTTATTTTTATTCTTTTAATTTTATAACATAATGGACAAAAGAAAAACCTTCGACATAATCCAGGAGGTAACAAAGAGATCATAAAAGATGAACCAGTGCATTACACATAACACCATAGAACAGAATAGCTGAAGGCTTTTGTTCCAACTAAGGAATGGATAATCAAACATGGTTGTGTATTATTCTATGAATCTGTGCGATTACTTCACAGTGTGATCATGTGAGACTCTCGGAAGAATTTCATAATAAAAATGTTATAACATATAAAAATGATCTCAAACAGTTAAACTTGCAACTAAAAGCAATGCTTGACCTTTTAGCACTTTTTTTTATATTAATATGTCTTCGTTCACAGTTTTAAAACTTTAATCTTCATAAATATCTTGTATAACTTGTATTGTGCCGATCCTGAGTTACATATTGTTTTTATTGTCCCTTCCATAATGATGATGATGTTTATTTGGCGCCATCAAATTCTGCAGAACTTTACGTAATGACAGGTTCCTATAGCTTGTTTAACACTAATTCCCAATTTGCTTTTATAATTAAAGAGGGGGGGGACAATCTTAAAAATGTACTTGGCTCCCTGCTGGCAAACTTAATTGACTCATTGGGGGTCATTTACGAAGATCGCGAATCGCGATTTTCCGTCGGGTCTCCTGAATATTTCCGATTTGCACCATTTTCCCTGAATTGCCCCAAGTTTTTTGGCACACGCGATAGGATTGTGGCGCATCAGCGCCGGCATGCATGCGACGGAAATCGGGGGCATGGCGGTCGGAAAACCCAATGGATTTGGAAAAACCGGCGTATTTTATTTATTTATTTTTTAAGTGTCGCTTGACACGCGCTTACCTGCAATCATGAAAGGACGGTGAACTCCAGCGGACTTCAGCGCAGCAGCGACACCTGGTGGCCATCGGGCGCACTACCTTAGTGAATCACGGACAGACCCGAATCCGCGTCGTCAAACCCGCCGCTGCATCGGGACTGGACCGGGTAAGTAAATGTGCCCCATTTAACTATCATGTAAACCTCTCGTAAAAAGGAAAATCTGTAGTTTTAATCATGAAATGATGCCATTGTGATCTTCTATTCCTCAGGATCAGTGCAAAAATAGTATTGGATAAATATGTACAGCAGAATTATCTCCTTTATGCCACATCCAAGTAGCATGTGCTTATTGCACCTAATGATACTGAAGAGGGCGAGATGTAGATATATTTTTATAATGTATAGTGTTAAATAATAAGCTTTTGATGGTTTCAATAATTTTATATACTCCTCCTCCTTGATCAGGCCCTTGGTATACACAGTGTCCATTCTTCTGCCTGCTGCCTATGTCATAGGACTTATTTTTACCCTGAAGACACATTCCCATATATATGATATTCACATCAGTGACTGTCACGGTAAGGTGACAAAAAATCTGTTAATTATAAACATGTATTTGACACTGAATTGAAACTAATCGTTGAATGGTGCATTGGGGTCACTGTACAAATGTAGCTATAGCAAACTTCAAGGATGTTAGTGCTCTACTCTGTAAAATATCAGATCATAGTTCCAAAGAACGATCTACCCAAATCCTTGGTAGATTGAAAATTGAAGATTTTCCTTGGTTATTCCTCCATTTCCTGTATTGCATCTTACTGAAGACCCTGCTTGACTCTCGTGCCCGAGGTCAGTAGAAGGTCCTGTACTGGAACGCACGCTTTAACTACTGTTTGAGTATATGAAAATTAAAAAAAAGTTTTTTACTCTTGATCTTGGTGATCCGCACTATCTGTCCGCCAATGGCGAGATCGTTATTTGGAACTATGGTTTGATGATATATTTTAGAGTAGAGCACAAACATCCTTGAACTTTGAATTTATGGCCAATTTGGGAGCGTGCTTAGTTAGCGACTCCTCTGGCTTTGACTCCCATTTTCCGAGTATCAATCTTCTGAGGACTACGTAGTATTGCAAATGTTTTGTATATTCATTGGCCTTTTATAATACTGTATAATTATATACAGTACAGACCAAAAGTTTGTATACAGCTGCTCATTCAAATAGTTTCCTGTATTTTGTTGACTATAAAATTGTAGATTCATACTTAACAAAAAATTGTGAAACTAAAAATATGTCTTATATTCTAGGTTCTTAAAAGTAGCCACCTTTACTGCTTTGCACACTCTTGCCATTCTCTTAATGAGCTTCAAGAGGTAGTCGCTTGAACTGGTCTTCACATCACAGTCAGGTTTAATAAGTGGGATTTCTTGCCTTACAAATGGGGTTGGGACCATCCGTTGTGTTGTGTAGAAATGGATACACAGTTGATGGTCCTACTGAATAGACTGTTAGAAAATATCAAGAAACCATCATCAAACCATACAAAGAAACTGGCTCACGTGAGGGCCGCCCCAGGAAAGGAAGACCAAAAGTCACCTCTGCTGATAAGTTCATTCCGAATCGCCAACCTCAGAAATCGCAGAATAACAGCAGCTCAGATTAGAGACCAGGTCAATGTCGCACAGAGTTCTAGAAGCAGACACATCTCTACAACAACTGTTAAAAGCAGACTCTGTACAGCAAGCCTTAATAGTAAAATAGCTGCTAGGAAACCACTGCTAAGGACAGGCAACAAGCAGAAGAGACTTGTTTGGGCTAAAGAACACAAGGAATTAGACCAGTGGAAATCTGTGCTTTGATCTGATGAGTCTAAATTTGAGATCCTTGGTTCCTTTGTGCGTCACAGAAAAGGTGAACGAGTGGACTCTACAAGCCTGGTTCTCACCGTGAACCTTGGAGGTGTGGGTGGCATTTCTGGTGACATGTTGGGTATTTATTCAAAATTGAAGCTATACTCAACTAGTATGGTTATCACAGCATCTTGCAGCGGGATGCCCATCCAGACCATCCTTTATTTTTCAACAAGACAATGACCCCATACACGCCTCCAGACTGTGTAAGGGCTATATGACCAAGAAGAGTGATGGGGTGCTACGCCAGATGACCTGGCCCACAGTCACCAGACCTGAAACCAATAGAGATGGTTTGTGGTGAGCTGGACCGCAGAGTGAAGGCAAAAGGGCCAAAAAGTGCTAAGCATCTCTGGGAATGCTTTCAAGGCTGTTGGAAGACCATTTCAGGTGGCTACCTGTTGAAACTCCTCAAGAGAATGCTAAGTGTGCAAAGCCATAATCAAAGCAAAAGATGGCAACTTTTGAAGAACCTAGAATATAAGACATATTTTCAGTTTCACATGTGTTAATGCATAGTTTTGATGCCTTCAGTGTGAACCTACAATTTTTTTTTATAGTCATGAAAATACAGAAAACTCAGATACAGAATGAGAAGGTGTGTCCAAACATTTGTCTGTTCTGTAGAAAGCTTAATATGTTTTCCTGGCTTTGTAAATAATGGCCTATCCCTAGACTATGACCATCATTTTTTGAATGAAACTCCTTTTCTTTATGTTGCCCCGTAATTAATACTTTTTAATACTATACTGTAGTATGGCAGTATATGTTAGGATCGATCAGACAACCTAGGGGTAAAGTACCCTAGAGAGTCTGAAAAATAGTAAAAAAAAAAAAAAATTCTAGTAAAAAACCCTTAAAATTCAAATCACCCCTCCTTTCCTAGAACTGATATAAATATTAATCAACAGTAAATATCAAACACATTAGGTAGCGCCGCGTCCAAAAAATGCGCGGTCAAAATATAACTTTTTTCACTGCGTTTAACCCCGTAACGGAAAATGGCACCCAAAGTCAAAAATGGCACTTTTGTGCCATTTTGAAAAATATAAAAAAAAATAAATGAAAAGTGATCAAAAGGTTGCACAGTCCTAAAAATGATAGCAATGAAAACTACATCAAATGTCGCAAAAAATGACACCACCCACAGCTCCGTTCACCAAAGTATGAAAAAGTTATTAGCGCCAGAAGATGGCAAAATAAAAAACAAACTTTTGCACAGGAGGTTTAAATTTTTGTAAATGTATGAAAACATAAAACCTATACAAATTTGGCATCCCCATGATTGCACCGACGCAAAGAAAAAAATAGACATGTAATTTTGGGCGCAGTGCAAGCCGTAAAAACCAAGCCCACGAGAAACGGCGCAAATGCGGTTTTTCACCATTTTTCACTGTATTTGGAATTTTTTTCCCCGCTTCCCAGTGAACGGCATGGAATATTAAATACCATAACTATAAAGTGTAATTTGTTATGCAGAAAACAAGCCATCACAGAGCTCTTTACGTGAAAAAAAAAAGTTTTATAGATTTTTGAAGGTAGGGAGTGAAAAATGGGAGTGAAAAAAACTAAAAAGAGCCAGGTCGTTAAGGAGTTAATACCCCAGCTGTGGATGTTCTATAATTTATGTTACTACTGGTCAAGAATTCTCTCTTTATAAACACACACACTACAGTTTATTATATGGTTCTAGGGCTTTAAAATTCTGTATTTAGCAGTGTGTTTTTAGCTCTTTGCTACTAGTACTTGTATCAGCTTTATTTTTCTATTCTAGTGCCTGGACATCATCACAGCCCTGTGGTCCACTGGTCCAGATTGAGGGCAGTGGTCATTCTGATTGGTTCCACATTACTGATGTCAGCTTGCGCAGATCTAGCTACTGAACATATTAGCCCCATACTGACAGGAGCAACTGTTTCTCAGGTATGACCTTATCGTCCCTGCCATAGGGTAAAAAAAAAACTAATCTGTTCTATACTTTCTTATCTATCCCTGTGACCAATCTTTACTTGACACTTGGTTATAGCCTTCTTCTATTAACACACTTGGGTAACCCCGTTTAGCTAACCTTTTGCTTTAAATCATTAGCCTGTCTGATGAACCCTTAGTTAGTACTGTTAATATGTATGAGTCTTGTGAGTTGCCCATATGGCAGCCCTCTCTTCACATAGTGCCTTTTTAGCCCTGGGCTTTCTATAGAGCGCGCTTGTTATTTCTCCTAATTTTACTTCCACTAGCATGTCTAAACTATTTCCTCCATTTTGGTGGTAATACATGTTCATGTCATGTATTCTGTTGATCTCTTTTACTATTTGAACAAACAAATCGTTGTCCCCTCTCCATACTATGGACTAGGCCTCGTCCACATTGCGTTTGTAAATATGTATTCTAATATGGCCAGAAAGAGGTTGGCATAAGTGCAGGAAACTTGTAAAGTGCATGTAATCTTGCAGAAAAGAAGTCCTTATATGTCCAAATTACCCAAATAAGACATTGTATAGCCTTTAAAAAGTGACGATGCAAATCTGCTCTGAATGGCGCACCTTCCCTTCAATGCCATGACGTGTGCCATGTTACCACCACATATGGGGTATTGTACTCGGGAGAGAGTGGGTCGTCCTTGGATACTACATCACTGCTGGAGTGATTTTTTTCATATGCAAAAGGTATTTGTTTGTGCAAAGTCCAGAAGTTACTGTATGTGCCACAGCTGTTCCGTGGCAATGAACGGTAAATCTAGGTGGTTGTTGGTTGTGAGGGAGTGGGACTTCTATAGTAGATTAGCGAGGGCTTAATTTATCCCATTATGGCCCCTGCAAGAGCATCTATCAATATCCACCCACCGATGAGCATAAACCAGCCTACTCCAAGACTTAGGAGTCTGAAGCCGGATTCTCCCTGCCAATAGAAGGATCAAAGAATGCTGACTTTAAATATTCCTCTAAACTCCTTCTGTTTCAGGTGTGTTGCTGTACAGGAGGGCGGCAAGTATTGCTCTTTTAATGTTTTCCGCATTTATGGCTTCAGTGGGTGAAGTGTCCAGGCAACCCCTTATATTATATTTAATTATATAGTACGCTTGTGATTTCATAAAACACATCTTTGATCTGTTTTTAGTGTATAGTATAAATTTTTATAGTTGAATTCTCTTTTATTTTGTCAGTACTTTATTGGAGTCACTGTCCTAGCAATGATACCAGAACTTCCAGAAATTGTGAATGGAATCCAGTTTGCCCTTCTGAACAACCTGAGTCTAAGGTTGGTAAATAAGAGCAATTATCATTCACCAAAGCTGTACTTTCATAGGGTGTGTTGGAGTTTTTATGAATGTGTGTGGTACATATATTTGAATCCATAAGTTTACATACACTATATAACAACACACAAAGCACACAACACACACACACATGCATGCTTTTCTCTCTATCTCACATGAACTCAAAATAAACCTTTTCCGTTTTTTAGGTCAACTAGGATTACCAAAATTCTTTATGCCAAAATAGAGCGAAAGAATCTTTTAAAGGAAATCTACCATTTGCTTTTATGCATTATGAACCAAACATACCTTGAGAATGCTGTAGTTACTCTGATGCAGAAACATATCTTGTTTATTCCCTGAACTGAGTGGTTTTGCTTAAAAACAATTATAAAATTATGATAATGAGGTTCTGTTGCTGCTCCGGTGAGAAAACGCTGTATTCACTCTGTCGTCCCTGACAGGCAAAAGTAGTCAATCGCTGCAGCTGCTGTGTATCATTGATCCAGCTCAGGTTGATAAGTCCTGTCTGGTCAGTTCAGGAAGCTCTGTGTAATGTGTTAGCCAGTATGCACCCAGCTTTCCCAAGGTCCTCAATTTTATAATTGTTTTTTCAGCAAACCCACTTGGATCGTGTTAAACAAGATATGTTTCTGCATCAGTGTAGCTACAGCATTCTCACAGAGGAAATCTATCATTTGACTTTGCAGAAAGTCATAAAAAGGCCTTAGTGTATGTATGTAAAACTTTGTTTTTATGCATTAAGATTATTATGACTTTAAACAATCTGGGAGAGCCTGTATGTTGATGTCATGTCTTTGGAAGTTTCTGGTTTCCACGTCATCCCCCCACAACGGCCCATCTGGAGCATACCCCTAGACCGATGTAGGTGCAGGAAGAATAAAAGTTAAAAGGCCCCAGTTTGGAGGAGTGAAGACTGACACAGGAACACGCAGCCTGCAGGTGCCCCTCTCTACCCCCAGGGAGGGGGGGGGGCACCACATGCTGCTGGCAGGAAGCCAGGTAACGTGAATAAAACTTTTATATAGACTACTGAAATGCTATGGCATTTTTTTAAATCTTCATAGCGTAGGCTATTGGAACCTGTCAAATATCTTGAAACCCCAAAACTTGAAGATCCTAATCTTTTGGTTCAATTTTAGGGCAAACAGATTTATACCATCTAGCAATTGTTGCTTTGGAAGCTTTCTTGCCTCTACCATATCTGAATGGTCTATGTATCAACATTAAACTATTCCTGAGGGGCTGAGAGAAAAGGAGCTTCACTAGACCAAATCTGTAAAGCAGCTACCTAGTCATCACATCAAACTTTCGTCAAACATTACAGATTGCATATATTCAAAGATCAGGAGACTTCTCCTTTGGGAGGAATTGTTACAGGCCATAATCCCTCCCTAAAAAAAAAAAATCTCTCATAGGTTGGTTATGTCTTCAGGTGGGCCGCCATGGGGGACGAAGTGGAAATCTGGAATCTGACTCAATGGTAATTCAGTTTCCATTTATCCACCTCAACGGCCCCTAATTTCCTTCCCTTATTTTTATTGCTTTGTTTTTCTTTAGGTATGTGAAAATTAACATGGAAATAAAGTTTTTTGCATTCATTTCCGTTGTAGTTATTTGGTAAACACTGGTGGGAGGATGACGGAGGGGCTTTTCCTCTCTTCTTCCTGTCCTTAAAGAAGTGGAGGGGCTTCATCAAGATGGACTAATTGAAACTGAATTACCAGTGACTCCAATTCCAGATTTATTGGCAATTAGATAAAGTTGGAGATTTAAATAGACACACATGGAGATTTAAATAGACACACATGTGGATTTATTTTCAGGCATACCTGAATGAACATAATGTCTAAATAAATCGGCCAATATATCAGGAAGAAAATTGTGGGTTTGCACAACTCTGGTTCATCCTTGGGTGAAATTTGCAGATACCTTAAGATGCCATGTTGATCTGTACAAACCATTATAGACGAGAACAAACAAGATGGGAATGACATCATACAGGAAGGAGGCAGGTTCTGTGTCCTTGGGATGAACGAGCTTTAGTCTGAAACTTTCTTTTATTCTTGGGTTTATATAATAATATATAACATGTGAAGATGCGACTGTGAAATACTGTGTATACTCTTACCATTTTCAGTTGATAATGGCACTGTATCGACATGGGCTGCCATTTTGCCAAGAAGAGGCCATTACTCCAAAAACAAAACACCCGCTCTTTTGCGTATGCCCGCACCGATCTGCGGTGTTAATGCTATAATCGACGACCGTTTGCTGTACATATATTGAAGCAAATAGCCCGGGGACTACAAAGCTGCCAGAGCTCGCTGAAATATCTTGGCTCGTCTGACTTGCACATTCTCTTCTTGAACCGTGGTCAGGGAAGTGCATGTTTTAGAAACTCCCCATCCCGTTATTCGCCGTATAAGACTCCCCGTTGCCACGCAATCCAAACACAGGTACAAAATCAAAATACACCGATTTACTTTAACCACCTGGTCCTTTTTTTTAATGGAAAGTCTTAGACAGCAGGTATCTCGTAGCAGAAAACTGTCGCTCATCACCATCAGGCATACACTACCAAACTTACCAGTTACAGCCCCCCGCGCATCCCCCGGGTCTACACACCTTCAGGTGCCCGTCCTAGTTATTACAAGCTTACACAAACGAAGCCCCTGCCAGCTTCAAAAAGAAAAAACTTATTTATATATATATCTCCTTATATTCCATATTATATTTTTCGTTTCTTTTTCCTTTTCTTTCTTTCTTTTCTCACCTTCCCTTGACTCCTCTTTCCCGTCAGCGCCCTGTATGACGCCCGCTCTGCTACGTCAGTCTAGAGCTCCGCCGGTCAGTTGAAACGCATGGCGGCGCCAGCAGAATGAAAGAATGACGGCGCGGGAAGACCTGAGCTCTCGGCGCTAACGCGGGGCCAACGATGCGTGATTATGCGCCCTGATGTCTTTTTGAGAGGCTGCCGGCAGCCCATCGCTGTGCAACCCTCAGCGGATTCCGCTGCTAGCACCCGATCGCGGGTGGTTATCCGGTACGGCCATTTGCTGCAATATGCAGCAGACTTACCGGTTTGATGGAGATGGCTCGCCCGTTAGCCCTCTCCATGCACCGGGACCCACAGAGCCGCCGTAATAAGAGATTACCGGCTTATAAGACGACCCCAGAGAAGGACAGAAGTTTTTTCTGTCCTTCAAAAGTCGTCTTATACGCCTGTTATATATACGGTAACATTTTGGAGCAGTTCATCTTTACCCATTCAGGGTTCCTCAATAGGCCCACAATCTCACTCCCCTGATTCCAGAAATCTTGGACTCCAGTCACAACTGTTTACTACTGTCTGCATCGGGAGTATTTTTATTGTACAAACTATTATACAGACACGTGACGTTTCGGTCACAATAGACCTTTAACAACCGGTGGAATATAGTACAAAAAAGACTTGCATGACAGGAATGTTTATATTAAACCCCAAACAAGCTATTTACATATATACAATGGTGCACAAATACCTATTGGCGTATATTGACAGTCAACAGTGCATCAAAATAAGAGGGACGCAACACTCCAAAAGGGGCATTTACATACAGCTGCATATAGCAGTTGTCCATGGAGTCCTACAACAACAATGTGTTCAAAGTACAGTGTTCGGTTCCAGATCTATGGTCTTCAGAGGGTTCGTGCAAAGGCATATTTGGCGCAGAGTCTCAGAGAAATACCGGTGGGAAATACAAGGAAAGTGCCGCAGCTTGTACAGGTGCTGGTAAATGTCGAGAACTCGTAAGGGAGGGAGGCCTTTTGGAGTCAATGTGGTCTGCACCCCAGAAGTATCCTGAGTTCCGTGCCGCCGTATTGGAAGGGGGGCGCTGGTTACTGCCGCCGGCTGGCGGCGGCTATTTAAAGCCACACAACGGGTGTGGCTCTGGACTTTCACGTATCGTGACAGCAACTTCCGGTATGACGACAAGTTGTCAACAAAAAAAAAAACCAAAAAATCTGAAAAAATTAGCAATGATGATAGGGGGACTAGTTCGATTGTATAAGAATGGATTTTGTGAAGGTCAGTGGAGGCATGGAAACAAAGGAAATAAAAAAGAAAGAAAAATAAATAAGGTAGATAAAATCCGAAAGATAAAATAGGAGAATTGGCGATTTAGGTGGGGGACACCTTTGAAAACAGTATGAGAGCATACGAGAACAGGCTTATTTTAACCCATCTTAGTAGTGTGTCAACGAGCAGCATCAGGAATTCATCGTCTCTTAAAAAACCCTTATAGACACTGGGAATTTAATAGTCTTACAAAAGCTTTGTATATTAATAGTCTCTATTGAGTCCATTGGTTGTACTGTTCTGTAATGTGTGTAGCCGTGGATTCCACGCTTCTTTATAGTCCACGCGATCCCCTCCTCTCCTTGGCATTTCAACATGTTTCGAAATCTGGAATTTAAGTTGATTTATTGACAATGCCCTGTCTTCTAGGAAATGCAGGTTGGGAGTATGTGTTGTTGAGACGAATAGTGACTTGTGCTTACATACCGATCACGGATAACCTGGGTATTTCCCCATGTACGCTAGGCACATGGGCATTTAATTGCTGAGATAACAAGTAATCAGAGTTCGTCACACGTGGAGTAGCCTCTGTGGATAACGTTTGCCTGACAGTGGATGTGTGAAGGAGTCCTCCCCCCTCTATGTTGTGCATGAGCACAGTGCAAGCACGGGAATGTACCCTCTTTTGGGTGGCCGCAGAAATGAATTGTCTGGAAATTTTGGAAGTAGTCCCTATGTCTGCTTTAAAAACCAATTTGTCTTTCAGTTGGGGTGCCTCTTCAAACAGGAAGGAATGGTTGCTGGAATTCTGTAACAGATGGTGACCTTTGTGTAGATGGGCAATGTTTCCTGATGGATTGATTTGGATTTGTAGGCAACGGATGATATGAGTGTTACAAATGGAAGCGTTGTGCTTGTGTCGTTGTTGTCGTGGCTGTCTCGATTTGTACTGTGGTCTAGAGTGTTATGCGGATGAACCCTATTCACAAATTTAGTCTTCATTCTTCTAACCTGGTCTACAAGTTCAGGTTTACTGACAATGGGGTGTTTAGATGCTGTTCATCAACTCGTCTGTTGTAATTGGTGGATAAAAGTGGGAACGTTTTGCTGGATTCAGGGGGTAGCTGAAAGCTTTGTGAAAGTAAGGTTATTACGGTCTGTGGTGTTTGTTTGGTTCTAAGATATCAGACATAGGTCCGTCCCTCATATTTCTCGTATTAATGTGCCAAGGTCGTGTCGGCCAAGGCTACTGAATTTTCGTAGGTCGTATATGGGAAGCCGGTGAAATTGTATTCGGGCGATTATGACTTGAGGTTGTCAGAAAAAAAAATTCTAAGAGTGAATTCTCTCTCCGGGCCCCTCCTTGCAGAACACATCATCAATTATCCTTTTCCAAATTTGACAATGTTGGATAAACAAGATTATGGTAAATAAGGTTCCTTCAAAATCGGACATATATGTGTTTTCGCCATATGGATGGGGCCAGACGTTGGAACCCATGGGCGGTACCGCCCCTTGCCTTTGGATGAGTAATGCGGGAAACATAAAAAAGTCTCTTTCAGTCTATCAACGAATGTGAAGGTAGGAGGCGCATGTTCAAGGTCCCTACGTGCGAAGGTGGTGGATATTCGTGAGTGGGACTACTGTCAAGGAATTGATCTCGTACTGCTCTGATGCCGAGTTTCATGGCTTAAAATAATGGAGTGTATAGGCTGGTTACATCAATGTACGCAAAATGGTGGTGCACAGGAGCAATAAGGTGTGGTGGATATTCCTGATCAGTTTCAGGAAAGTCGGATGTGGCAAGGAGGACGGACGGAGTAGTTTTGCCGAGTGAGTGAGGAATTTTTCTAGAGGGATGGAGAGTTGGTGAGAGGATGGAATCTGAGGAGGCTACAATAGGGCTCCCCGGAGGGTTGGTTAGGTTTTTTGTGGATTTTGTGGGTAATGTGTAATGACCAGAGTACTGGGATTATTTTTGGCAGAAAGGTGCGTTACAATCCCAATCGATAATGCCACATGTATTGTTTTGGTCAAGGTTTTTTTTGTATGCAGTAGTACTTCTCTGCCAGTAGGATTTCCTCAAGTTTATGGTAAATAGTTGGTGTACCACTGGAGTTGGGACAAGATCTCATTAATGTCTTGTTCTTATCCTGAATCCCCCCGCACCCCCCTTAATCTGCCGTTTGATGATTATTTTCCGCTATTGGACATAAGGTGTAGTAGGGTCTGTTTTTGTCAGTACTAGAAGGTTAATTGGCTCATGCATTCTATTGGGTTGATGTTTGTGTCTGAATTGTACCGTCTCTCTCAACAGGGCGACGAAGGTTCGCTGCATGTGATGTTTTTGGTAGGCATGTAATGGTCGCGCTTTATTTCTAATGCCAGATTTTTTAAAGGATTGATGGGATTGTGTCTGGATCACATGTTCACCACTACCGTGCTCCTGGGGATTCTCTGTGTGGTGTAGCCATCAGAGAAATGGGCTTTGATCTTAAATTCCCTTTAAAAACCTTTGCAAATCAGGTCAAGGGAAAGGTATCATATTTATAAATGGACAAAGGATAAACCTTTTGGAGGGAAGGATTCAGCAGGACTAAGGGTTGGAGGAGATATTTACGATAGTGACCGAGTCCCTTCGGGAGGCTGGTGTATGATGGGTGAAAGGGTCCCTACCGGGGATCGAGTTGCCATTGTGGGTTGGGGGTTGATCCCGTTGTTTTCCTCTTGCCCCTCCCTCGTCTTGTCCCTTGGTTGACGTCCTCGGGACATTTTGTGTACTTAATAATCAGCAAACAGCAAGCCCGTTCTGTGTTACTTGGTATTCCCCGTCCATAGCTGGAAGCTGAAGAGCGTGGCGGGTGATCTGTATCTATCTTCGTCGCTCTTCATTGTATAACTGGGAAATTGTCTATGCCATTTAGAGAAGACTTCTGTATTTCAATAGTACCTCAGCGTCCCTGAAGATTTTTGACGTTTTTTTATCTCTTGCTCTTTCTTGAAATGTGCTAGAGAAGAGTTAAGTTTTGGTCTGTATGGAAGTTAGCTCTCTTTCTGTGGTACAGTTCTTGAGATGAGACTCAAATGCGAGTGACTATCTTTGTCTTCGAGAGTAATGACCTCGCCCCTGCTCTCATTGTTTAGATCTTCAACGGTTGGGTGATCCTAAGGGTGTCCCATTGAACAGCCAATGTTGCTTTCAAAACTCTAGCTCGTATTCTTGCGCAACATCCCCACTTTGAGTACAGTTAAAAAAGTCAGGGTCCCTTTAGGGGGACCGCGCAGTCCCCTGTAGTTATACCGAAGATGGTCAACTCTTGAATTCACCCATGATTTCAGACACTTTTTGCTGGTCCATTCTTTAATTCCCGGACATGTTGTTTTTTTACGTTGCAAGATCATCGGTGTAGATATCCGCAATGCCCTTGGCTGAGAAGCACCCCAGCACATGAATGGTTTGCAGGATAAGCTTACAGGATTGGCCATGAGGACCATTCACTGTGGTATCGCGCATCGACTACTTGTCCTTCTCCAATAAAGGGCGTGTTTTCCAGATGTTTCCAAACATTCGGATGATGGGGGATGCATCAGAGAAATGACCTTAACCCCAGTTCCCTGCAGCCGCAGTGCATATGGCCCATTCCCTGTACCTTTTGCAGAATATCAGTCTATCCCTGATGTTTTTTCCTAGAGAGAAGTGAGCCAATTTCTTTTGTCTGCCCTCCTTGACACCTTAAGGCCTTGCTCCAAAAATGATCTTTCATCTTGATAAAAGGTCCCTCCTGTGGGCAGTGTCCGGTACGATGTACAAGTATGAAATTGGATGTTGGTGGGCTACCAACATTCACATTTTTAAATAGCACCAGAATCTAAGTGCAATATTTGACGTTTGCATATTAATTGCCGTGAAGCTTTGATCACTACTTCTATAAACATATCTGTAAGTCTATCTATGCTCCCAAATTCCCAGTATAAAACCTTGATGCAGTAAACTGTGTAAAAATTAACATTGTATCAGTCTCAAAACTTTGGGCCACGACGTTACGATGAATAGCAGAAAAATAATAATTTGTTTCCATAGCCCTGTGCTATCTAGTGAAAAAGACGTGACATGTAAATACTCGGGGAGATCAGTGGTTGAGAACAAGTCACTTCACATCTAATCGTTCATAGAATATAATTGGGAGATGCTTAAAATGGTGCGGTGGCGGGTACATCAAGTGGGCGCCAGAGCAGTGTGTGTGCCTTTTACGAGGGGGGGGCGGTGGCGGACAGCTGGCTGAGAATATGATGACCTCGAGTAATGGACGTCCAGTAAGAGGAGCCAGTTGGGGCGGAAGTATTAGCAAAACAACTCTGACAACACGAGTATCCTTCGTATTCAAGGCCAGTTACGTTCTGCCATTTGCCAACCTGAGACTGAAGACAGACCTAAACCGCCTCGAAGGTTGTCTTTTCTTTCAGACCACACATATGCTCTTGTGCAAAATCCTGGCTAAAAACAGATAGTGCTGACTGCTCTTGCAATCACTCACCCACGTATGTGTCTAATATCAAGGTTCCGACAAGACTGAAGAGAGCATATAAGTCCAGAACATCCGATGTATCAAACACACAGATGCCTATATGAGTTTTGTGGGACAGATTGAAGATAGCTTAGCTAACGCCTAGAACTGTCCTGTAGAATCAAACCACGATATTGGCACAGTAACAGGACTGCTAGAATACAAATGCGGCCGAAGAACTTATGCCACGGTAATCCGGGAGACTGTATACCACTCGAAAATCGGGATCCTCACCGTACGGAGACTTACAATGGTTGCAGAGTGACAAGGGCTAACAGCAGAGTGAATTCACGTAGGCAGTGAGTGGTCTGCGCGTGACGCCGCTACCCGCGCCTCCAATCGGGTGGACACTGTGCCTGACTTTAGCCCTGGATTGACGGTGCCCGAGCAACAATATAGCTGTGCGCGCGTGCATATAATGGTATTTTGCGGGGCTTTTTTTTTTGGCTAGTAAACAGCAGGAAGAGAGAAGCTTTATGTTATACATTTATTATTTGGGCATTTACCTTTTCAAAGTCCTCTGCTTGCTTTCGGGGCTTGCGGGCCTCCCCCCTTTAGACCCCGGTGGAGGTCCGAGAGCAGCCCAAATAAGGAGAACTAAACCCTGGGGGGCATAGCAGTAATATATCAATAGTGACCTAAGAATCATACCCACCGACACCCAGCTGGACAGAGACTGGGGCAGGTGGAAAGGGTTTAGAGCTGGCCTCCGCACCCAGGGGTTGTCGGGGTCGTCGGCCACCCAGAAAAAACAGAACCTATAGATAGTGACGCGAGACAGGAGGGGACGACCCGTCTTACACGACGGTATCGACAAGTCAAATCAACATTACGGATGGAAAAAGACCCCGGTAGGGAGGCACCCTGGATGTAATGTGAACGGCGCAGGCCGGTTAGGTGTAGGTAAGGAAAACGAGGGACCGGGGAGCGGTCCGGGGGTAGGACTGTCATAACGAGTCGGAAAGAGCCCGGGGACGTGGAAAAGTACGATGGGCGTCGCAGCACACGGGGGAGGGGGCGTGGAGGAGGGCAGGGCGGGGAGCAGGGAGGGGGGGGGGGGGAAAGAAAGACAAGAGCGAGAGGCGAAGTGGGGAAAAAAAAAAAAAAACAAGACAAGGGGCTAAGGATCAAAGGGTCGACAATCAGACCAGATGGGGGGCGGCAAGAAAAGGGCCAACCGACAATGTAGTCGCAGGGGGAAGTGGGCGGGGGGTAGAAAGCCTGGGGGGCCATGGGGCGGCGTGCCGACGCCCTAGAATGACGGGGACATTACAGGTTGGACAGAGGGGAGAAGGCGCAAGGGAGAGAACGTCGGAGGGGGCCGGGGGGAGGGAAGACCCCAGAGGGGGAAGATAAGGGGGGGGGGGGGGGAGCCCCTGAGGACCAGTACAAAGAAACCCCCCCAAGGTGTACCCCAATTTGGGAAAGGGCACCCCTCAAAAATGTATTGCGGATTGGTGTGCAAATTAAGGACCCTCTCTGATTCTCGCGTACAGTGCGCCGATCGCAGTATTTCTGAGAGGGACTGAACAGGGGTGGTGCTGGTGTAAAAATTGTCCAGTGAGGTGGTAGCCCTGTCCAGCAGTGGGTGCACTAATCCCACACTATCTTCCCTGTAACACCCAGGAAGGGGGGTCATTCTGGGGGCACTATTAGGGATCCTTCCCTTCATATACCCTGAACTTGTATGTGTACCCGATGAACTTTCGCACAGCTTATAACATCTCACACCATACCTTGCCCTCTTAGGGGCAGGTACTGTGGGAATTGAAGTCTCCCTTCAATTGTACCAGGGCACTCGTCTAGCTGACATGTTTGGTGGGTATATACGCCTGGGCCAAACTTGGCACTAAAATAGTCCCCGATTGCGGGCTTCTTTACAATCCCCATAAGAAGTATTATGCCCCAATACTTCTAGCTCTCTCTGCTGCAGTGTTCAAGGGTCCACCTGTAAGTTTTGTGCATGAAATAAAGGGTTGTTGGCGCAATATGCATAGAGATTGGTCTGGAATCAAATTAACAGCTACCCTCATTAAAAAAAATAAAATACAGTCCACAGCTCGAGCCCTCCTGTCAAATTAATTCTTGGTTGCCCAAAAAGTCAGGGACCTGAGGGTTATAATTATCCGGGCCACCCATGTGGGTGTCAGTGGAAGGCCCAAGCACAGGAACTCTACAGCGCCTTCCGGGGGTCCTTCGAAGTAACTGGATGATGAGCGGTAGTTGATAATAGGTAAACGGGACATCACTACCCCACTAGTATGACATCTGTGTCAGAGGCAAGCATGTTTTAATGCCTGCAACACATGTGCGTCTTCTGAGACACTGCACACAAAAAAAAAGAACGTTGCACCAGAAAAAAAAATAAAAAACTAGACAAAGCCGCACAGATGGTACACACAAAAATATAAGTGGCACCCCAACTAGGGTACACCTACAGCGCTCTGGATAAAAAAATACCAGCAAAAAAAAAAAAAGTGCAAAAAGGCATTGCCCTAACACCTAACTACGCTAAAGAACTGTGGCAGCGCGTGTTCACACGGCACACCGTAAGTGTGTCCAGTGCAGAACAACGCTAACACAGCCAGAGAAAAGTTGCGTTTAGGTTCAAAGGGACAAGACAGTATATGGGGAAACCGGTAGACATGTGTGATCACCCAAGGTGATCAAACAGAGGAACATTCATAGGAAACAATAGGTAATCAAAGTATTTGTGCAAACATTATTTTTTCCTAACACTAATTTTGCTCCTCTCTCCAGCAGTACCAAAACCAATTGGTGCCGCTGGAGGAAGAGGAGAGCTTAAACTATTTTACAGCCTAAAAATGCTGCGCAATTGGCCGTCTGTCCGCTCGATCATGTGCCTCCCATCTCGATGTCAATCAAGTCACGTCGGTTGACACGAAGAGCCCGGAGTGTGGTTGGAGTTGGTCTAGTACTAGTCAGTGAGCACAATCACGGGAGCCACGCAGTAACTAGTATGGCGCAGAGCGCTAAGAAGTTAACACATCCTGTTGCTTGAATGTCATAAATCGGCAACAGCCACTATGCTCAGCTGAGAGAGAGGTATCCTAATGGCCAAAGCCCATGAATTTCATCCTATACCTCCCAAACCCCAATGCAATGTGGTACCACACCATATAGTAAGGGTGGGAAAAATACCATACTGAGCCAGCCACATCAATTAATAATTTTGAATGAATCATCAGCAAACTGCATTAATTGGAGGATAATCATTCACCATAACTTGAGGACATAAGGTAGTGGAGAAGGGATGTGGCACATATCGGAGGAAGGTGAAGACTAGAACAGGCCTCAGATGTGGCCTCTGCTCGCAATGGACGATCATCAGCCCTGCTTGAAGAGCACATTGCAACAAGCTCCTTGGCACAGTCGGCACCTGGCAGACATTGAAAACCCACAGACTGAATATCTGTGGATTAGAGGTTCCTCAGAAGATGTCCCCCTCAAGCTTGACTCCGTGGTCAACCCACTTTTCCAGAACTTCAGGCCATTCCACTTCTCAATTTGAAATGGACAGAGTTCATGCAGCACAGGAAAAGTTTTTGTAAAATTCATTTTTACAAAGAGTAGGTCTCTTGAGAGCGTCGAGAGAACAAGTTTATTTACCTTGCTTTTTTGGCGACTTTAGTTGCCACAATTGCATTGCCAGAATGACCTGCTCTAATGGGTTCTGACACCTATGCCTCCACAGGCTGTTTGGAAGGTGCACTGTCAAGTGGCATTGAAATCCCTCTCTTTATTTGTCGATTCCTCCAGGCCCATGATTGGGAAGGCAATTCTGCGAGTGTGGGAAGTGCCCTGCTGGGGGATTGGCCTTGTCCTTCCCTGGTCCACAATTTCCTATGTCCCTACAACTCGAGAGTTTCTCTTTGGGGCCGGCGATCTTGATTCTTTGAGTTCACCCGAGACTAAAGTGATCCAAATAAGACATTACTGTCACAACTGCCTTAAGCCAATGGGAGATATGCCTCCGTGGGACTCCCCCCGAGGTCCGTAGGCGGTATCTATACTATACACCAGGTCAATAGCTCTGCAAGTCCTGGCACCAAACCTACATTTGAGGACTGTTGTTTATATGCTTCCTCTGAACATCCGTGTTTATTCGGGTTGACAGGTTGGGAAGTGCTATAGGGGCCTCGAACTGGATTCCTGTTGGCTGCTTGCCAGAAGGTTTTCCAGAGTGGGAGTGATCAAGGGCCAAGGCCTTTCACCCATAAAGCTCCAGTTTATTGTCAATTTTCACAGAGGAGTTACAAAATCTTGTTGCAAAAGGTACAAGACGCCTGCTCTCCTCCACAGTATTATCCTTCTGTGCCCAATGGCCCCCGAAATATTAAAAAAAAAATATCAAACGACCCACCTTTGAACCAACTGGATTGTTCCAATGTATAAACTGCCTATATAAATATGAGTCTGCTAGTTGTTGCATGAATACTACAAAAAAAAAAAAATACACTCTCCAAGAAAAAGAATGTTTAATAACTTATAACTAAACAATACATATTAACCAAGGGATTCTAGTAAATCACTGTATTAAGATACATAACATGTAAACAGCGGTCACCCGGTATATGGGGCACAAACTGACAAGCATAGAAGATTAGTGAAGATTTTAGAGACCATACAAAAAAAAAAAAAAAAAAAAAAAACATAAAAAGGTCAAAAAAGTCCATCTAATGATGTTTTAGACTCTTCTGCATGTTATATGAACAAAAAGAACTTTGATTTGTATATTGTAGGTGTTACCCAAGTATCTGTACCATTAAACCCCCATATTTATTTTTCTAGACCTCAGTGCAAGGTTTCCAGCTTTCTAATGGTGTCCATCAGAAACCAAAATGGAACAGGTCCGCTTCATAATGGTCAGAGGTGCACATGGTCCTGGCAGCTCTATTGGATTTGTTTTTTTTTTTTTTCCGTTTCTATTAATGTGCCCATTTATTATCAGATTTCCCCTCCATCAGTTTATGTATGCCTTCAATGGCTGGCAACCTTCAGAATGGATGATTAGCAACCAGCAGAGACGGTGCAAAGAATACATGGCAAGAAGTATGAGGTAAACCATTACTCAGAGCAGTTCCTGCCAAAAAGAAAAAAAGTGTTATATAAATGTTCACATTGGATTTCTACTATGCAGTCCTCTGCCACCGGCTTCACTTACAGAGTGCTGGCCTGGGTATGGTTGAATGCATTAACCAAAAAACGATTTTTTAAAAAGGTGGTTTCTGTTACTGCTGGTATAACCATGATGATTAAAATTCTAACCCTATTGAATATTTAGTTGTGTTTCAATAGTCAAATATTTGGCTTGTTTAACCGTGTTTCCTGTCACTTGATAGTGTTCTCATTCCAACCTGCCTTTTCACATCCACATTCAAAGACCTTAGAACATAATAGTAATCTGCCCCTCACTCTATACACAAAGCTACAGTGAGAACCTTACCTGAAAATAGTCACCCTTCCCATCCATAAATATGTAAATCATCAGTATCACACTGAATATACTGGCCCCACAGTGAAGATCACAAATATCATGTAAATCCTGTTGGCTGCATGGAAAAAACAATATGTTAAGAATGTCTCTGATAAAATCATTTTTTCCCTATCTAGCAAAAAAAAAAATATTCTAATACACGTACTGAATAAAAACCACAGCACCACAAAAACAAATCAACTATGTTCCGAAAGCTCATCAAACGGTAGGGGAGCTGAGGATAGGGCAACTGGTTGGAGTGCCACTACTAAATCCTGTGCCCCATTAATGTCAAATCCAAACAAAAAAATGATCATCATTCAAAACATATTAATAAAATCGATAGTCTTCACAAAAGGAAACTTAGTATGATCATAAATCACCAACAAGACCAAAAGAGCGGAGAGGTAGAGAGAGAATGAATCCCTGTGAATAAAAATGCAATATATACAAAAAACCTAAAAAAACCCTTAAAAGATCCACCATCAGACCATAATATCCAATGTGATTACAATACAAGATCATCATAAGTATAGTAACCTCATAAAAGTGTAAGGATGATAATCACAACCAATAGAGTGACGTTTAATACAATCGAGCCAACCATAGTGTTTAAATTTCTGTGCAAAATTATGCAAGTGTCAATAGTCAAAGAGGACATAAAAATAAACTACGGTGGTGTAACAATTAGAGACGTGATGTTTAAAAAAAACAACTAATATAAAGTACAGAAGAACCTTACATAGTAACCTTGAGATAATATACCAAGAACAATAAAGTGAACGTTTGTAGTAGGACCACTATAGGTGGTCTAAGACAATCTGTGCAAATTATGCAGGAATGTGGAATAAAAAGTGAAGATAACAAGTGAGGGAAGTGCTCAGGACAGTGGGTCATGTGTGTCAACTGAGCCTTCCCTCGTCAACTTTTTCACTTCACTTTTTTATCCACATTCCCTGCTGTGCACTGTTTCCCACACTGTTTTGTGTAATGCAGCTTTCTGAACATATCAAATCCAAAAGTCTTATATTCTAGCTACTGTGATATTGCAGCCCTCAGCTTTTCAACACTTGAATGGGAGCAGGCGCAGTAAGTAAGACCTCCACAACACAGTAAAATAGAACTTCAATTGTAGATGACCTGCCTATGGTTGAAAAAACAAACACCAGCAATTGGGACGTATGGTCCAAACAACTTGCATAATTAGTCCAAGTTCCATTTTATGTATTTGAGATATGTTATGCAGTACTCTTAAAGTTAAAAAACAAAAAAAAAGGCGTACAGTGGGTTAACTTGGAGGCATTATGCAATAAAGGAACCATGCAGACAGTAAAAAACCGTGGATGATTGGATGATCATATGCCGCATTGGTCCACACGTATGCCCCCTCTACTATACTCGACTCCAAACAGTTTTTCTTTCATGAACTTGAGGAAGGCGTGGCAAGTTTCCAAGACCCAATTTTCCACCTTTTACCAATAAAACTTTACTGTTCACACCAAAAACCTCAACCAAGTCAGACAACCTGTCACCTGTACCTTAACGTTTTCACTCATTTTCGTTTCTATAACTGAACAAAGGACGTCCCAAAAGTCAGTAAAAAAGGCTAGGAAACGTGTAAGGGAAGATTGCACTGGGTTGGACGCATCGTGACTATGTCGGCAATTTTAATTATTAGACAGGGGTCAAAGCACTGTCCAGTTAAATTCTTTTATAATTCAAACGTCAGTTCTTTTTGTTATTTAAGATCTGCCTGTAAGGAGTTCTTTCTCTTGTCTCTGAAACTTGTTATACGTAATCAGGCCAACATTAATGGTGTGGCCACTTCACAACAAGCTTTTGGAAGTATATAGCCTGCCACAGCCCCCTGTAGTATATAGCCTGCCAGCCCCCGTCGTATTAGCTGTTCGCTCCCTGTAAATACAGCCCCAGCCCTTTAGTATACAAGCAACCACCACTGTAGTTATACAGCCAACCAGCCCACTGTAGAAAAGGTCCCACAAATAATAAAACTTCATACTTACCTCACCTTCCCTTCCAGTGATCCCACAACGCTGCAGGCTCTTCCTCCCCTCTTTGAGCAGCGCCAGCCACTGAAGACACAAGCTGCCATCCTGGGTGAGATCAGCCCGAGGCACTGTTTTGGCGGACAGCAGTAGTGATCGGAGCCAAACAGTGTTCGTTCACACTCCGCCAAGCAGCGTCCCCCCTACAACCTGCTGCCGTCCCAAAATCCTAAGAGAGTGGAGGCTGTGTCTCACTGCCACAGTGACTGGTGAAAACTGGTGGGGGCCACCGGCTACGGCCCCAGGAGTCCCCTCCTTTATATCCGGCACTGTACGTAATAGTGCTCCCTTATCTTGTTCTCTAGCATGTGTTTATCTCTTTTTTATGGTTATCAAGAAGCTTTGGAGCATTCTAGTACTTTTGTCAGCTTGGATAAATGAGATGTTGTTATTTATAGTGTACAAGACCCTGAATAACTGAGCAAAAACAAATTCATTACTTTTGTAAAATGTATAGAGAGCGGTTTTTGTTATACATTTAAACTAAGACCTATAGCCTCAAAGCACCTTAGGGGGTCCTTGTCACGCCCCACGCGAGAGAGATTTTCGGTCTTTTTTAATCATGCAGCTGTGATTTAAAACGGGGGGGACAGAATTCGTTAGATACACTAAGAGACTGACGTGTCTTTGGTTTTAGTTTTTAAGTTCCCTGCGTACCAAGGACAACCATGAAAGGTTCATTCGAAATCACTGTACAACATGAAGTAGGACTGTTCTATTTTTATCTAGTACTTCAAAAACATAAACAAAACATAAATCTCCCTAAAACACAAATACCACAGTAAAAGTACCCAATTTATACCTGAATACTGAGTCACTACAACATAAACAGGGCCAATGTAAAATGTTCCTTACATAGAAAACCGGAGAGAGCGCACCAGAATAGGGAGTCTGTTAGCACAACCTAACTGCAGCAATGCAGCTTCCAATTTTCTTATGCTGCAACAAATAAAATAATAATAACAAAGATAATTTTTTTAGCACATACTGCCATAACCTTCTCCTTGTTTCCCGTCCGCCGGCCACTTAAAACTTCCCTCCGACTCATCACTCCCCCAAACGTCATTGGGGGGGGGAGGGGGGGGTTTGGCGATCAGTTGCCCTGGCAGCCTCGGGTCTTCGTCAGAAAAACCCGAAGATAATTGGTTTAAAAAGATTCGTTACAATAAGCCAGTGGCTCATTGTAATGATCACATGCAAGACTCCATATGCTTGGCAATACAGTTGGACAGCAGTCCCCGGGTTTTTTTTTACATACAAGATAGGGTCTGGAGGTTTGTTCTTAAGTTGAATTTGTATGCAAGTCGAACTGTAATATTTTAATAATGGAAGTTTTAAGATCAAATTTTTTTTTCTTTTTGCCCCCGTTGACAATTGGAGTTTAAAAATTTTTGTGTAATTGGACCAAGAATTATCAATAAAGCTTCATGTACAGACACCTTATGCTGATCATTGCAGTCTTGGACTATAGTAAAGCATCCAGAGAGCTTCAGCACCTAGAGCACATGGGGCAGAGGGGTCGTCTGTAACTATTGGGTTGTCCTGTACGTCGGTGGTCCTTACGTAGGTTGGAACCGCCTGTATTTTGCCGTATAATGTAGGAACAATCTGACCACTAGGGTTTAAAGTACCCTAGAGCAGTGGTGGCGACCTATGGCACTGGGTGTCAGAGGTGGCACTCAGAGCCCCCTCTCTGTGGGCACTAGGCCATCACCCAGAGATAACTCCAGTTATCTATCTTCCTGCAGTCCCCAAGACCGCCCAGACTTGCTGTGCAACAGATCTATTTTAAAGTGACATGGCTACCTGGGACTCTGAGAAGGATTTCTGATATGGAGGATCTGAATTATCAAGAGCTCCTGCTCGTGGCCTGACAATTCTCCTGTTTTGGACCCTGGAGGGAAGCTACAATGATCTCCAAATTTTCTGTCTTGCTTCAGGTTAAATCCTTTATTTTGTCTTCAGGTGCTGTTATAATGAAAGCTGTGACAAGCACGAGTTAAGTCCCGCTAATTACATTTCTTGTTGACACTTGCGATAAATTAGTGTGGGTCTTAGATGTATGTTGGGCACTTGGTCTCTAAAAGGTTCCGCCATCACGGCCCTAGAGGTCTAAGAAATTTTGGGAACAAAAAAAAAAAAAAAACGTCACAAAAATTTAAAATTCAATATTACAATTCCACTCACTCACCCCTACCGGCCCTGCTCTAAAATATCATACACCTTCAAATCCCCAACCCTTAGGTATCTTCCCTCGTCCCCCCTCCCCCTTCCCCCTCTCAAAACGTTTATCCCTTGCGGTGACCTCGAGACGGAATGGCGCCCAATGTCCAAAAAAAAAAAACCAGAAATGCAACTTTTACAACACCTTTTTACAATGACAAAAAATTTAATGAAAATAAAATCAAAATGGCAACAAGGCATTAGATCATAATGATAGCAATGAAAACGTGCGAAATGATCCGACAACACACAGCTCCATACACCAGTATGAAAAAGTTATTAGCGTCATATTTTTTTCCTTTGTCGTACACATTCGTTTAATTTTTGAAAGTGTATTAAAATGCTATAAAACCTGTATATTTTGGGTATCGCCCATCAGCGATTCTACAGAACCAAAGAATAAAGTAGAGGTGTTATTTGGAGCGCAGAGTGAAAGTCATAAAAACTGAGCTCACAAGAACGTGACTTTTTTTTCAATTTTTCTTCCTGCTTCCCAGTACAATGCATGTTATAATAAATAACATCACGGGAAAGTAAAATTTGTTGCGCACAAAAATAAGCCCCTCCAGGGTGGACAGAGAGCTCTGTACATGAAAGTGAAAAGTTATGGATTTTTGAAGATGGAGAGCGAGAAATTAGCAAAAAAAAACCCTGCATCCTTAAGGGGTTAAATTCTGTTTCCGTGTGGTGTTTCAACAGTAAGCTGGCATTTTGCCCCTCCCCCCCCCAATGACGTTTGGGGGAGTGATGATCGGAGGTAAGTTTTAAGTGCCGGCGGCGGCAAAGAGAAGGTTATGGCAGATATGTGCTAAAAAAATATCTTTGTTATTATTTATTTTATTTTGCAGCATAGAAATTGGAAGCTGCATTGCAGTTCAGGTGTGCATGCTACAGATCCCTATTCTGGTGCTGTTCTCGGTTTTCTATGTAAGTAACATTTTACCATTGGCCCTGTTTATGTTGTAGTGCTCAGTATTCAGGTATAAATTGTTACTTTACTGTGTATTTGTTTTTAGGGAGATTTTATTTTTGTTTCTGTTTGAAGTCCTAGATAAAAATCTAACAGTCCTTACTTCATGTTGTACAGTGACTTTCGAATTAACCCTTTCATGGTTGTCCTGGTACCAGGAACTTAAACATAAAACCAAGACACGTCAGTCTCTTAGTGTATGTAAAGATCTTCCCCCGTTTAATCACAGCTGCATGTATAAAAAGACAGAAAAATCATCATCGGGGGGGCGTGACAAGGAGATAAGGTGCTTGGATGCTATAGGCTTAGTTTAAATGTACTACAACCGCTCTCTCATACATTTTACAAAAAGTTAATTAATTGTGCTCAGTTCTCAGGGATCTTGTACACTGATAATCTAAACAATATCATTTATCCAAGCTGCAAAAAGTACTGAGAATGTCTCCAGAAGCTTCTTGATAACCATAACAAGAGATAAACAATGCTAGAGAACAAGATAAGGAGAACTATTACGTACAGGGCCGGATTAAAGGAGGGGCTCCTGGGGCTCGAGCCCCGGGGCCCCCACCAGTTTTCACCAGTCAGCTGTGTCAGTGAGACACAGCCTCCATCTCTTAGGGATTTTGGCGGCAGCAGGTTGTGATGGGACGCTGGTGGCGAGTGATGACGTAACACTGTTGGCGTCCGATCACTACATGCTGCCGCCAAAACAGTGCCTCGGCGATCTCACCCAGCGATGGCAGCTGTGTCTTCAGTGGCTGGCGGCTGCTCAAAGAGTGAGGAAGAGCCTGCAGCGTTGTGGGATCACTGGAAGGGAAGGTGAGGTAAGTATGAAGTTTATTATTTTGTGGACCTTTTCTACAGGGGGCTGGTGGCTGTATACTACAAGTGGTTGGTGGCTGTATACTAAAGGGGCTGGTGGCTGTATTCTACAGGGAGCTGAAAGCTATATACGACAGGGGGCTGGCAGGCTATATACTACAGGGGGCTGGCAGGCTATATACTTCCAAAAGCATTGTTGGAAGGGCCACCACCATTAATTTGGCCCTGATTACGTATAACAAGTGTCAAGGAGAAATCCTTACAGGCAGATCTTAAATAAAAAAGAACTGAAGTTTGAATTATGAATTTAACTGGACAGTGCTTTGACCCCTGTCTAATAATTAAAATTGCCGACAGTAGTCACGATGTCGTCCAACACCAGTGCAATCTCCTTAACAGTTTCCTAGCCTTTTTTTACTGACTTTTGGGACAGCCATTTGTTCAGTATAGAAACGAAAATGAGTGAAAAGTTAAGGTACAGAGTGACAGGTTGCTCGGGTTGAGGTTTTGGTGTAACAGTAAAGTTTTATTGGTAAAAGGTGGAAAATATGGGTTTTGGAAACTTGCCACTGCCTTCCTCAAGTTCATGAAATAAAAACTGTTTGGAGTATAAGTAGATGGGGATACTGTGTGACAATACGCCATATATTCATCCCAATCATCCAGGTTGTTTACTGTCTGCATGTTCTTTATTGCAAGGTACGCCTTTTTTTTAACTTTAAGAGTACTGCATAACATATCCCAAA
The DNA here is from genome assembly GCA_019512145.1 of Engystomops pustulosus. NCBI lineage: Eukaryota > Metazoa > Chordata > Amphibia > Anura > Leptodactylidae > Engystomops > Engystomops pustulosus. The sequence continues at coordinate 83,644,316 of CM033644.1, read as the reverse complement.
TACCATAAAATGGAACTTTGGACTAATTTATGCAAGTTGTTTTGGACCATACAGTCCAATTGCTGGTGTTTGTTTTTCACCATAGGCAGGTCATCTACAATGAAGTTCTATTTTCTGTGTAGTGGCTGGGTCTTACTTACTGCAGCTCCGCTCCCATTCAAGTGTATGAAAGCTGAGCTGCAGTATCACAGGTAGCTAGAATATAAGACTTTGTGTAAATTGCCGCCAGAAAGCGGCAATTTACACAAACAGTGTGGGAAACAGTGCACAGCAGGGAATGTGGATAAAAAAGTGAAGTGAAAAAGTGAGAGGGAAGTGCTCAGTGACACACATGACCCACGTGTCACTGAGCACTTCCCTCACTTTTTAACTTCACTTTTTTATCCACATTTCCTGCATAATTTGCACAGATGTCTTAGACCACTTATAGGTGGTCCTACTACAAAACGTCACTTTATTGTTCTTGGTATATTATCTCATATTTACTATGTAGGTTCTTATGTACTTTATATTAGTGTTTTTTTTATAACATCACGTCTCTAATCTTTACACACGTAGTATTATTTTTATGGTCCTTTTGTACATATTGACACTTGCATAATTTGCACAGAAATGTTAAACCACTATGGTGGCTCTATTGTATTACGTCACTCTATTGTTCTTGTGATTATCATCCTACACTTATTATGTAGGTTACGTATACTTATGATGATTGTAATTTATATCACATTGGATATTATGGTCTGATGTGGATGTATTTTTAAGGTTTTTGTATATATTCATTTTTATTCACAGGGATTCATATTCTCTATATTTATATATATATATATATATATATATATATATTTTTTCATGTTCGTGTATATATATGAAATTGATATGCGAGATAAGGAAAATGTGGAACGGCACCGTGTAGAAAGCGGGTGCAGGTCTTCACACAGGGCCCGACATAGCCCTATACTGTAGATAGGAATGAAGAGGATGAAGCTGCTTCATCCTCTTCATTCCTATGAAATTGATATGTTTTAATCCATATTTATATGGCTAATTTATGAGAGGCTCCCTACAATAGGATTATTATTCATAGTAGCGGTCCCTATATAGTTCTCCTTTTTACTTACCTTGTGCACCTTTTTTCTATTTTTATCGGCACATGCACAATCGCCTCTCACTTTTAGCAATGCAGAGGCTTCTCTCGCGATAGCCGGTACTTTCTCCAGCATCCCGCGCATGCGCAGTGCCGTCCCCTACCGTGGACCGCGCACACGCGGCACAAACATGCTCCGTACTCTTGCGATTTCAGGGAGTTGGCATCCTTAGCCGCGCGCATGCGCAATGTAACTGCATCCACGGTCGTGAACGCCACATAGGCGCAATCAGCTGCCAGGTATCTTAATCCTTCTTCCATTGTCGTCACCCCACTAGGTACTCCCCTTCTCAATCATTCCTCAATTCTTATTGGTTGATAGCGATATATTACCCACAACTCACTTTCACCTGATACTCCCCTTGAGAAAGCCAGTTGGCGAAACACGTGTCGGGGTTGCACTGTGCACACCGCCTATCCTGGTATGGTAACGACCTTTGCTACTCACTGAGATTGCATATTCTATAGCTGAGGCTTGTACTCTACTGCTCTTTGGTCTAAGTGATTTTATGGATCCCATACTAAGTTTCCTTTTCCTTGGTGTTCTGCTTTTGTCTTATGTGGCTGTGCACTGTTTTTAACTAAGTGTTCCCATTTTATAACTGCCCTTTTTCGTTTTTTTATGATTATCCTTTTGTGAAGAACTTCTTATGAATCAAATCGATTTTATTAATGTTTTTGAATGTAGTGATCATTCTTTTCTGTTTGTTTGGATTTGACATTAATGGGGCACAGGATTTAGTAGTGGCACTCCAACCAGTTGCCCCTATCCTCAGCTCCCCTACCAGTTTCTGAACATAGTTTGATTTGTTTTTGTGGTGCTGAGGTTTTTATTTTTCAGTACGTAGAATATTTTATTTTTTTGCTAGATGGGGAAAAAATGATTTTATCAGAGTAACATATTCTTAACCTATCTTGTTTTTTCCATGCAGCCAACAGGATTTACATTGATATTTTGTGATCTTCACTTGTGGGCCAGTATATTCAGTGTGATACTGATGAATTACATATTTATGGATGGGAAGTGTGACTATTTTCAAGGTAAGGTTCTCACTGTAGCTTTGTGTATAGAGTGAGGGGCAGATTAACTACCTTATGTTCTAATGTCTTTGAATGTGGATGTGAAAAGGCAGTTTGTGAATGAGAACACTATCAAGTGACAGGAACTGGTTAAACAAGCAAATATTTAGACTATTGAAACACAACATAATATTCAATAGGGTTAGAATTTTAATCATACATGGTTAATACAGCAGTACAGAAACCACCTTTTAAAATCCGTTTTTTGGTTAATGCATTCACCATATACCAGGCCAGCACTCTGTAAGTGAAGCCCGGTGCAGACTGCATAGTAGAAATCCAATGTGAACATTTATATAACACTTTTTTTCTTTTTTGCAGGAACTGCTCTGGTAATGGTTTACCTCATACTTCTTGCCATGTATTTCTTTGCACCGTCTCCTGCTGGTTGCTAATTCATCCATTCTGAAAGGTTGCCAGCCATTGAAGGCATACTAACTGATGGAGGGGAAAATCTGATAATAAATGGGCACATTAATAGAAACAGAAAAAAAACAAATCCAATAGAGCTGCCAGACCACTGTGCACCTCTGACCACTTATGAAGCGACCTGTTCCATTTTGGTTTCTGATGGACACATTAGAAAGCTGGAAACCTTGCACTGACTGGTCTAGAAAATAAATTATGGGGGTTAATGGTACAGATACTTGGGTAACACCTACAATATACAAATCAAAGTCCGTTTCTTGTGTTCATATAACTGGCAGAAGAGTCTAAAACATCATTAGATGGACTTTTGACCTTTTTATGTTTTTTTTTTTTTTTTTTTTTTTTTTGTATGGTCTCTAAAATCTTCACTAATCTTCTATGCTTGTCAGTTTGTGCCCCATATACCCATATAGTGGTGACCTGCTGTTTTACATGTTATGTACTCTAATACAGTGATTTACTAGAATCCCTTTGGTTTAATATGTATTGTATATAGTTATAAGATTATTAAAGCATTCTTTTTCTTGGAGTGGTATTTTTTTTTTTTTTTTGTAGCATTCATGCAAACAACTAGCAGACTCCTAATTTTATATAGGCAGTTTTATACATTGGAACAATCCAGTTGGTTCAAAGGTGGTCGGTTGAATTATTATTTTTTTTTAAATTTTTCGGGGACCATTGGGCACAGAAGGATAATACCTGTGGAGGAGAGCAGGAGTCTTGTACCTTTTGCAACAAGATTTTGTAACTCCTCTGCTGAAATTGACAATAAACTGGAGCTTTATGGGTGAAGGCCTTAGCCCTTGATCACTCCCACTCTGGAAAAACCTTCTGGCAAGCAGCCAACCAGGAATCCAGTTCTGAGGCCGCCATAGCACTTCCAACCTGTACACCGCAGAAACCGGATGTTCAGAGGAAGCATTATTAACACAACAGTCCTCAAATGTAGGTTTGGTGCCAGGGACTTGCAGAAGCTATTGACCTGGTGTATAGTATAGTAAACCGCCTACGGACCTGGGGGGAGTCCCACGGAGGCATATCTCCCATTGGCTTAAGGCAAGTTGTTGACAGTAATGTCTTATTTGGATCACTTTAGTCTCGGTGAACTCAAAGAATCAAGCATCAGCCGGCCCCAAAGAGAACTCTGAGTTGTAGGACATAGGAAATTGTGGACCAGGGAAGGACCAGGCCAATCCCCCACGCAGGGCACTATCCCACACTCGCAGAATTGCCTTCCCCAATCATGGGCCTGGAGGAATCGACCAATAAAGGAGTGGGATTTCAATGCACATTGACAGTGCCACCTTCCAAACAGCCTGTGGAGGCATAGGTGTCAGACCACATAGAGCAGGTCATTCTGGCAATGCAATTTGTGGCAACTCTAAAGTCGCCAAAAAAGCAGGTAAATATAACTTGCTTCTCTCGACGCTCTCAAGATGACCTACTCTTTGTAAAAATGAATTTTACAAAACCTTTTCCTGTGCTGCATGAACTCTGTCCATTTCAAATCTGAGAAGTGGAATGGCCCTGAAGTTCCTGGAAAAGTTGGGTGACCACGGAGTCAAGCTCCTGAGGGGGGACATCTTCTGAGAACCCTCTAATCCACAGATTATTCAGTCTGTGGTGGTTTTCAATGTCTGCCAGGTGCCGACTGTGCCAAGGAGCTGTGCAATGTGCTCTTCAAGCACGGGCTGATGATCGTCCATTCGAGCAGAGGCCACATCTGAGGCCTGTTCTAGATCTTCCACCCTTCCTCCGATATGTGCCACATCCCTTCTCCACTACCTTATGTCCTCAATGCTTATGGTGAATGCTTATCCTCCAATTAATGCAGTTTGCTGATGATTCATTACAAAATTATTAATTGCATGTGGCTGGCTTCAGTAGGTATTTTCCACCCTTACTATATTGTGTGGTACCACTATTGCATTGGGGTTTGGGAGGTTATAGGATGTAAATTCATGGGCTTTGGCCATTAGGCTACCTCTCTCTCAGCTGAGCATAGTGGCTGTGTTGCCGATTTATGACATTCAAGCAACAGGATGTATTAACTTCTTAGCGCTCTGCGCCATACTAGTACTGCGCTGGCTCCCGTGATTAGCGCTCACTGCAGTACTAGTACGCAATCCAACCACATCCGGGCTCTTTCGTGTCACCACGTGACTTGATGTGACATCGAGATGGGGGAGGCACATGATGGAGGCAGACTGGCCAATTGCAGCATTTTTAGGCTGAAAATATGTTTAAGCTCTCTCCTCTTCCTCCAACGGCACCAATTTGGTTTGGTACTGCTGGAGAGAGGAGCAAAGTGTTAGGAAACAATAGGGATCAGATAGTATTTTGATGCAAACAGTATTTTCCTATTGATCCTTACCTGTTCCCTCCTGTTTGATCACCTTGCGTGATCACACATGTCTACCGTTTTCCCCATATACTGTCTGTCCCTTCTGAAAACATAAACGCACTTTTTCTCTGCTGTGTTAGCGTTGTTCTGCACTGGACACACTTTACAGTGTGCCGTTGTGAACAGCGCTGCCACAGTATCTTTAGGGAGGTAGTTAGTAGGTGCTCTTAGGGCAATGCCTTTTTGCACTCTTTTTTGCTGGTATTTTTTTTTCAGAGCGCTGTAGGTGTACCCATAGTTGGGTGCACTTATATTTTTTGTGTGTACCATCTGTGCGGCTTGTCCCTAGTTTTTTTTTTTTTTTTTCTGGTGCACGTTCTTATTTTTTTGTGTGCAGTGTCTCAGAAGACGCACACTGTGTTGCAGGCATAAAACATGCTTGCCTCTGCCACAGAGTCATCTAGTGGGGATGATGTCCCCTTTTACCTATTATCAACTACCTGCTCTTCATCCAGTTACCTTGAAGGACCCCCGAGAAGGCGCCGTAGAGTTCCTGTGCTTGGGCCTTCCACTGACCCCACATGGGTGGCCCCGGATAATTACAACCCTCAGGTCCCTGACTTTTTGGGCAACCTAGAATTAAATTTGACACGGCAGGGCTCAGAGCTGTGGACTTTATTTATTTTTTTTAATGAGGAGCTGTTAATTTGATTCCAGACCAATCTCTATGCATATTGCCCAAAACCCTTTATTTTATGCACAAACTTACAGGTGGACCCTTGACACTGCAGCAGAGATGGAGAAGTATTGGGGCATAATACTTCTTATGGGGATTGTAAAGAAGCCCGCAATCGGGGACTATTTTAGTGCCAAGTTTGCCCAGGCGTATATCCCCACCAAACATGTCAGCATAGACGAGTCCCTGGTACAATTTGAAGGGAGACTTCAATTCCACCAGTACCTGCCCAATAAGAGGGCAAGGTATGGCGGGGGTACAAGTCTACAGATCAGTGGCATAAGTTATTCTGGAGCCATCTTGCTATCTGCAGTCCTGTTACTGTGCAAATATAAGTGGTTTGATCATACAGAAAGTTCTAGCGTTGCTTAGCTATCTTCAATCTTGTCCAAAACTCATATAGAGCATATGTGGTTTATATTTGTGACTCATTTGTATATATGTAAATAGCTTTTTTGGTGTTTATATAACATTCCTCATGCACTTCTTTTTTGTACTATATTCCACAGAGTTTGATAAAGGTCTATTGTTGACCGAAACGTCACGTATAATAGTTTGTATCAATAAAAAACTCCCTGCAACCTATACAGTGTGACTGGAGTCCAAGATTTTCTGGAATCATGGGGAGTGAGATTGTGGGCCTATTTAGGAACCCTGAATGGGTAAAGATGAACTCCAAAATGTACCGTATATACCGGCGTATAAGACGACTTTTGAAGACAGAAAAATCTTCTGTCTTCTCTGGGGTCGTCTTATACGCCGGTAATCGTCTTATACGGCGGCTGTCGGGTCCCGGTGCATGGAGAGGGCTCACGGGCTGAGCCATCTCCATATCCGGTAAGTCTTTGCTGCATAGTGCTAGCAGCGATTGCGGGCGTTTGCACAGCGATGGCTGCCGGCAGCCTCAAAAAGACATCAGGGCGCATACTCACCCTCCGTTGGCCCCGATGTCCGCGCGGCTCGTCTTCTGCGCCGTCTTCTTTCTTCTGCTGGGCGCCGCCATGCTTTTCCCCGGGGCGGCGCCTAGTATGACGTCAGCAGCGGCGCGTCATACTAGGCGCCTGCCGGGAAAGAAGGAAAGAAGGAAAGAAGGAAAGAAAGAAGACGGCGCGGACATCGGGGGAGCATCGGGGTGAGTATATAAGTTTATTTATTTTTTTTTAATGCTGGGCTGTGCTGTATACTACTGGGGGCAGTGCTGTATACTACTGGGGGCAGTGCTGTAATGGTAATGTTGTTGTTGTATGCCTTATGTTTATGAGCGACAGTTTTCCTGCTATATACCTGCATGTCATAAGAATTTACATTAAAAAAAAGGACCATGTTAAATTCAAATCTGTTTTAATTTTTACCTGTGTTTTGTATGCGTTGGAAAAGGGGTAGTCTTATACGGCGAATATATCTTAAACGCTATATTTTAAACAGGAAAGTAGGCGGGTCGTCTTATACACCGGAATATACGGTATGTGGAGTTTCTAAAACAGCACTTCCTGCAATGGTTCAAGAAGAAGAACTGTGCAGTCCGCAGAAAGATCATTTTCATGCAAGATAATGCACCGTCTCATGCTGAAAATAACACATCTGCATCTCTGGCTGCTATGGGCATACAAGGGTACAAACTTATGGTGTGGCCCCCATGCTACCCTGACCTCAACCCCATTGAGAAGCTCTGGAGCTTCATCAAGAGGAGTGTCTATGATGGCAGGAGGCAGTTCACATTAAGCAACAGCTCTGGGAGGGTATTCTGTCCTCATGCAAAACACTTGAAGCAAAAACCATCCAAAAACTGGAAAATTCAATGGACAAGAGAGTTCAGAAGCTTCTTTCAAATGAGGGGTCCTATGTGCAAATGTAACATCACCTAGAACAAATTTTTGACTTGAAAACTGATTTCACTTTGTAATCACCTGCTAATGCTTATAATGTCACAAATAACCATTTTTTTGTTCTTAATAAAATAGGTTAAAAACTTTGCTGTGCATAATAATTTATCATAGGCAGTTTGTTCAAAAACATTTCAATTACTCGAATAGTTGATCACTGGAAAATTACAATGACTGCAATTCATATAGGTAATTTTGGAAAATATGAGAAAATATTATTTGCATAATAATTTGGAACACAGCGTATATACAAAATTTAGGACAGACAATTTCCAGATGGCAACACCATTCCCTTCCTTTCATAGGTAGGGCCAATATACTTAAGATGATAGAATTCCAGAGGTTAGTATATCTCATGCAATCCCTTCCCAATGGTCATTAAAAGAACAAAACTCACAAAACTATGCACTCCTCCAAGCACAATGATCTTATATTCATGAATACTATTCAGTTCCTGGCAGGGTGATTGCAGATGGGGGGGTCCTGTGATCTCTACCTGTCCATGAGCAGTTATATTATGGTCAGGAATGTCTGGCTAATGGAGGTAAAAGACAGAAGTTCTGCACCACTTTCTTGATATGTAAAGTGTAAAGTGGTATGTGAAGCCCCCAATTACATGTAAATGACCAAATATTTTCCTCCCCCACACTTTCACATTACAAAAAACAGACCCCTTTAATAGAAAGCATTGATTTCTAGACATACAGCCTGCAAATAATTCATATAGGATGCCCTTTACAAAGTCTAATACAGGCAGCTTTATAGCAGCCATTGGAGTCTCTTAGAGACTTCGCTGTAATAGCAACAGATCACCGATTCCCAACAATGCCATGAAGGGGGTGGCAGTAATCCAAACCAATATGGCATCACTTAAACAGTTAACACCCATAATAAATGTCAAGTCAGCATAATGCAGAAAACAACCTCCATTTAGAGAGATGGCTCATGGGGGTTCAGCCCATGAACCCTATCCAAAACCTCCTGTTGCTGTGTGCAGACAAGTCCATGGCCCTCAATAACAGTAAGGTCAGAGGTAATACCTCAGGCAGGCTCAGGGTTGCTGTACTGTCTGGGTAACGTAGGCAAAAAAAACCCTGCTGAATGATCAATATATGATTTATACAAAGTTTGCTAAAGGAATGTACAAAATGATCATACGTGAAGAATACAGCCATTTTAGGAAATACAAATTTTTCAGTGCCGCACTTCCATAAGTGTCTTGCACCAACCCGAAAATCCAAACTTACCAAAAAAAAAATAATAATAATAATAATAATAATTATTATAATTATTCTTATTATTATTATAGGTTTATAGAGGGACCTCCTTTGTTCTTCAAAAAAAACTTTAATATTGATTACAAAAATATATTTTTTTGTTTTATTTACACCTGGTGAACACTTAAATTTCTTCTCCAAGAATAAGCCGACACCATCCAGGCCATAGGTAATGTCTGTTTCCACCTCTTCAACCTTTAATTCCTCAGCTTTTCAGTAACATAATTTTTTAATTATTTTTGTATTAAAAGCTATCATGTGATGAAAAATGCAAACCATCAATACTAAGAATGGCTGCGCCGCTACAGTAAAAAAACAAAAATAGGTTAATATCACTCTACCCCTTCACGACACACCTGAAAAGGCTCTAGTGACTGGGGCATTTTATCAAATTTTCGTACGCGGTGGTTTAAGGGACATAACTTTTTTTCCGGACACAGAGCTAGTTTAAACAGAATACAAGTTTAAAGACTTTTTTCATTTTTAGTTTTATTTCGGGTTAAAAATTTGGGGGGAAAAAAAAAGCGCCTTTTTTTGTAATTTATGGTACTTTTTTTAATTTTCAAATTAACTCAAATATTTTCACAGTTTTTTTATTTTACAACTTTACCCTGTAACTGGGACATCTAAGAGCCTGAGTTACAGGGGGAACCGACCACCTGTGACTTGGGGTTAATCAGACCCAGTACAGTCTAACATCACTTTAGGCACGGCGGTCACGCGACTGCCGAGTCTATAGAGCCGCAGTGCCGGCTCTGCTCCTCTATGGATTGCTCCTCACAGAAGTAGTGCAGACTCCAACCTTATGGTAAAGCAGCGTATTGGTGGTGGTTTTGGGTGTCACACCCCCATGATATTGTGGAACTGTAATTAAAAGTTCTGGGGCTGGAAAAAAACACTTTTAAAATGTTAACTTTTTTGTTTGCAATAGTAAACAAATGTGTACAAAAACATTTTACATTTGAAAAAAAAATTTAATTTGGTTTCAGAAAAATAAAACAAACAGACATGTAAAATGACAATGCATTATATCATGCAAGAAAAAGCTAAATATTGCACTTTAATTTTTACAGGAAAAAAAAAATAAAATAAAAAAAAAGTACACCTATTAAAAGCCGACACACGCAAGTCTATCATATACTTTATACATCATGCCAAGGAGGTGAGAGTTTGGGTAGCACATTGACTTGCCCATTTCACAGCAGAGTACTTATCATCCCAGCTTTGTCTTGTATGGTTTCAGTATGTGTTCCAAGATATTTGGGTTAAGGCAGAAGAATCAATTTTAGCAATTAAAAACTTGAATGTTTTCCAAAAAGAATTGGTTCATGTTAGTTACTATACGAAGTAACTTGTGATATCAACATATAAGATCTCACCGCTTTTGTGACCAACAGACCGAATGTGGCGATTAAGAAATTGAAGAGGGGTTGGATTACTGCCAACTATTGCAGGAACGCGGCCATACTCATACACTACAAGCCACCGTTTAAGCAGGACAATAATTCTAGCATCTTGGCTCATTGTCTTGAGCTTCAAGTAAGCAGTTCTAAAACACTGATGGTGTATTATTCTCCAAGAAAATGGTTTCATGATACAAAAATATAGATATAAAATAATGACATCGCCAGCACCTTAGCATTGGACAATACATTGCTATAAAACAAAGGATCATGGAAAACTATTTTAGCGCCCAGGCCATGAGTACTAGACCGATTATTCGTTTTCTAGTGCCAATTGAGAAGGTCAAGGTGCATTAATAAGAATTTATATTAGTTGGATGGAGGCAGAAATTAAATAAATATATTTGGCTTTCTCACAGATAAAATGTTATTGCTGAGGCAGTGCCTTGCTTGGAAAATTATATAAAAAGAACAGCACATTTTTGAAAGGCACTAAAATTGTATAAAATACATTCAGAAACTGAACCAATATACTACAGCAAGAGAAGGCAAGAACAAACCAGGCCTTAAAACCATATGCAATTTGTAAAGCACTTCCTTACAATATATCAAACTCCTCAGTTGGCTGAGATAAGAAATGGGTTGTTCAGTATAGAGGAGCAGTTGAGGCAATCCCAAACTACCTACAATAATAACTTCTAAAAAGGCAGCCATAGAATGGGTGATCATACAGCGACATGCCACCTCCCTTTAGGTCACCAAGAATGGCTACTAGAAGAATTGCTTCCATTGGGAGAGGAAGTCTGAACTAGAAGATTTTGGCAAGACATCAGAAATCGAATCCATGAAAGCATAAAATGTAAATATAGGGGGAAAAAAAAAATAAAAGCCTAAAAGTGTAGCAGAGAAGTATAAATAAATTTATAGAACACGCCCCTTAGAGATGGTGGATTTTCTGGGTAAAGTAACCCGAGACTGGAGAAAATACTGTTTAACTAAGGAGCCAGTCACACGAAAACAGAAGCCAAGCAAACATTTTAGTGCATTTCCAAAGAACTTGTCAATACTCCTAAGCAGAATAGCCCACATTTTAGGTTGAGGAGCTCGGGCCTCCTTGCTCCTAGGATCGGTCCATCCTACTAGAAAGCAGTTGAACAATTCAGAAAACATAGCTAAGGTGGTAGCGGGCCAAAGCATGCAGACACCATGCTCACAGGCTGTAAGGAGTATAAAACTGTATAATTACTCATCGTGAAGAATAGTACAGTCATCCTAGATCAGCATGAGGAGGACAATGAGATTTAACCCTATGCTTACCAAAGTCAACCCTTCTTATCATCCAGAGGGAGAAAGCAAAAAAGCAGAAACGAGAAGACAAGAGAGTCAACGACAGATGAACTCTGTGTTCTCCATTCTGGAGCGGCTTTGGCCAGTAGTGTAAAATATAGACATGAGAATTCGATATCTGTAGAATAGCAACAGGCAGCATGAACAAGACATTACAACTACAATATTCACAGATTCAGCATACAATGTACCTTCTACAACCTGAAAGCTAGAAGAATAATTCTGCAGTCAGTTAACCTCAGGCAGCCAAGATATCCAAGTAAATTCTACAAAAGCAGATGTCAGTTTAGCTTCTACATATAGGCCACGCCTTGTTTAAGCACTGGTGGCCTAAGTCCGTGGATGAGTGAGGATGAATGCATGACCTGCACAGATTGTGTGCTTCATACAGCAGGTGTAATGTTTCAGGCAGCTTGAGCGGCTAGGATGAATTTCACAATACATAGATCATCTGCTATGGACTTGTGTGACTGAAGGAGCAGACAGTTCACCAACAGCCTGGCTTGAGCTGGTAGAATCCAAACCAACCGGGTACAAATAATTTAAATTAAAAGCATGTACAGAAGCATCAAGATACTTCACTGAATAAAAAGTTAGAATGGCCAGCAAAAGCGTCCAACTTAAAACTGCTGATGTTTGCGCTGGTATAGTTAAAATGTGAAAAGGATTGAAGGCCACGTATTATCTGTGATAGTAAGGTCCAGGCATCCAGATCTCTTTAGCAGCGTACTCCTGGGGAGAGGATCCTTAAACACTTTATTTTAGTCTCTCTATGAGTCCCTGTGATAGTCCAAGCTGGAGAAGCTGATTTGTGGGAAGGTGAGCAAGGTGAGGGAAGTATTTTAGCAAGTTCTCCCAGCACAGTTCTAGAAGGCTGGGGACAACGAGCCAGATTTTGAACAAAGATCCAGTCCGCTTGTTCTGCTGGATATTCACTACTCCTCCATGGATATACATACATCCAGCCTAGGATAGAAAACAGATGCATCAGCTTGCTAGTAGAGGTTATTCAACCACTTGTGCATCACATACATGGGGAAGGGCGGCTTGGGAAATAAAGAGTGACTAAACTTGTTTGCGACTCAAAAAATAAAATAAATTGTTGGGCATACACTTTAGCCTGGTAATGCAGTGCATAAGGGTTAGTCAATCGTCCACTTTTAAAGTAAAATGGAACTTTGGATTACGAATAACCTGGTCTGCAAATGTTTTTGCAAGACAAGCTTGTATTTTACAAAAATTGGAACATTTTACAAGCAAAATTACATAATACAAGAATAATGTGAGCCCTCCCCACGTCTAATGTATTGTACGCCTGTTCACAAAATCTTGAAGTAGTACAAGAAATAAAGGGGTCAGATGTTGTACTAGACATGACTAAATATTTTTAGGATGTGGAACAGATCATTCGCATTTCAATGATTTCCTATGGGAATACTTATACAAGGGATTTGGATTAGGGATCCCGGAACTACCGGTAATTATGCTCGTAATACAAATTGTTCAACTGTACTACTAGGTATTATAAAAAATGTGCACAATTTCCCCCAACAATCCACCCAAGTGAGGACATACCGGAGTTACTGCTGCACAGTGGAAGTATGCTGGTTCAGGCATGACAGCAGGAAGTTTTGTCCACTGGAAGGTCTGCAGGTTTAACTTCCAGAGGTCACCTAGTATAACCTCTCCATTATAACCACCACATATAAAAACTTCTGAAAAAACAAAATTACAAATTTAGAGAGAAATCATGGTTACTTCCTTCCTGTGTGCAGATGGTGGGTTGTCACCTCTGCTCTAGAAGGGTTTTGACATGGCGTTGGTTCTCCAGCCAAAGTGCTGGAGTGTTTATAAAAGAGCTGCAAATGAATTTTGCGGTAGACACTTCTAAACAAACGTTATATCACTGCAGGAGTGCATGACATAAACCGCATTGAAATGGGCCAGTGACTGCTTACTTTATTTACTAGGCCAATGCAGACAACTGCATTTCACTGCAGAGAGCTCATTTTTAAACAAGTCTCATATGGGAACAAAGCAACACTAAATATCTTCATCATGTTGATCATAATAAACAACCTTCATACACGGTGGATGGAGAGGGGTGCGCGCTTCTCTTCTCATTATCACTGGTAATATTGCAAGAAAGGCAACAAAACGCAAGATCACACCATTAACCCCTTAAGGATGCAGCCACTTTACAGCTTAAGGCTCAGACCCATTTTTTGGATTCTGACATGCGTAGCTTCACATGGTTATAACTTTTGAACACTGTTACTTATCTAAACGATTCTGGGATGTTTTTTTCCTCACCTGTTGTACTTCATTTTAAAAATTCGAAATAATTGCGTTTTCAGGCAGATAGATTTACCACCTAAATAAGTTGTTGAATAACATTTCCCATATGTCTACTTTACATTTTCATCATTTTTGAAATGTCTGGATAATTTATTTTGACGTCACGCGGCTTACAAATTGAATATCGCTTTTCCCTATTTTCAGAATTGACTATTTTGAAGATAAATACTGTTTTGAATCAAATTTTACATATTTAACATCAAAACCCCCTATAATCAGTGATGGCGAATCTTTTAGAGGCCGAGTGCCCAAACTACAACCAAGACCCGCTTATTTATCGCAAAGTGCCAACATAGAAATTTAATTTGTGATTTATACTTCCTTCTCTGTCACAGCTTTCATTCATACCAGCACCCTGAGGACACCAAGAAAGCAGAAAATGGTAGAAATTTGGATGATCATTGTAGCTTCGCTCCAGGGTCCCATAAACAGGAAGAATTGTCAGGGCCAGAGCAGGAGCTACAATGATAATCCAGATCTGTCCACACCTTCCCACTCCTCCAGTAGTCCCAGGTTGAGCTGTCACTTTAAAATAGCTCTGTGCACAGCAAGTCCTGGGCTGTCTGGGACTGCAGGAAGATACCTGGAGTCATGTCTGGTGATGGCCTGAGTGCCCACAGAAAGGGCTCCGAGTGCCACCTCTGGCACCAGTGCCATAGGTTCGCCACCACTGCCCTATATAATCAACCCATTTTCAAATCTGCACCCCTCAAACTATCAGAAACAGCTTTTAGGAAGATTGTTAACCCCTTGAGATCTTCATTGTAATTACATCAAAATTGAGGTGAAATTTAGAATGGTCAAATTTTGTTGCTTATACGTTGACACATTTCCAAAAGATAAAAAGAGAAAACCCACCATACAATTTGTTCTGCAATTTCTCCCGAGTGCAGAAACCCCCCAACATGTGGCCGTTATTTGTTTTATGCACGCACGGCGAGGCGCAGAAGGGAAGGAGGGACCTGCAGCTGCCACGATTTTAATTTCCTCAATGGCTCCTTTTGTAGGCTATAAAATTTTCACATTTTCGTTATTGGGGCCATGTGACGCCATTTTTTTTGCAGGATGAGATGCTTTTTCCAGTCTTGGAGTTTTCTTTCGATTGTTCTGGTTTATAGTGTTAGGTCCATCTTGATGCATGTGGGTAAAGATTTGGCACGCACCACGCCTCTGTTAGTACAAACGGAGACCAACAGTGACTGCAATGTGTGCAAAATGGCTGCTTGTCCCGGACATAGCGCCTATACACGACAAATATGTTTGAGCGTAAATACATATGTAGCGACCATATTCATAGCGTACCCATAAATATAGTGAAACACAGCTGCCAAAGAGTTTTTATAGTAAAGCTGCTTCCTTTTCCTTTTCCGAAAAAAAGTCTGATCAAAGTTTACCTTCGTATGATGAGCTTGTCCCTAGTCCTCATGTGAGTGGCCAGTAGGAGGGGTGGTTCCCCCCTCCACCTTACCTCGGTTTCCGATTAGCGCGGCTCCATCATGCATTGATTTCAAGTTATTAAACAAAAAAAAAAAACAATCCCATGTTCCCAGATATCCTCCCAATTCGCTTTCCCCTGAGGATGTCGCATATCTGCCCCCACCCAAACTGGCCACTTCCATGAGTGATTAGAGGAAGGATACAGAAAGGTAAACTTCATCTAACTTTTACTATAAAAACTCTTTGCAGTGTGTACACTATCTCTATGGGGACATGGGGTGTCCAGAAAGGGCTCCTGATGGACAGTTCCCTTTTAAGGCACTTTCAGTCAGGACACTACAGTGGTGGCCCAAATATTGGCACCCCCTCGCAATTATGTCAATAATACTCCATTTTTTTTCCAAAAAATGATTGCATTCAGAATTCCTTGGTATTATCTCATTTAATTTGTCTTCAGTGGAAACCACAAAAAGAATTGTCAAAAAGTCAATAAATTGGATAATTCATCCACACTGTGCGCAGTGTCCATCAAGAAGTTTAAAGCCCGGGCACTGTGGCTAACCTCCACTGCCCTAATGTGACCAATTTTCACACTCTTTTCTTGTTTTCACACTTTGACCCCCCAACATCTCCCCCCCCTCCTACCCTGACCTAAAACGCTAAAACGTTTTGGGTGGAAGAATGTTCTTGTCAGATTGAACAAGGAGAGCTTTTTGGGAAAAGGCATCAACATAGAGTTTATATGGAAAAAAGGAGGCTTCAAAGAAAGAACACGTTCCCTACAGTCACCATTTCCTTCCCATTTGCTCTTTCATATTACTGGTCCTGCTCCTTTTCTTTTCCGTCTTCATTGTCTGTCCTCCCTCCTGAGCCCTGAGGTTTTGCCAGCATAATGAGAGCCCCCACAGTGTTAGAAATGCGGGTCTCTCCTCAGAGTCATGGTCTTCGCGGACAATGCCCAAAACACACTCAAAAGGACTAGAAATGGTTGAGACGCACTGAGGAC
Organism: Engystomops pustulosus; assembly: GCA_019512145.1. NCBI lineage: Eukaryota > Metazoa > Chordata > Amphibia > Anura > Leptodactylidae > Engystomops > Engystomops pustulosus. The sequence goes on along the minus strand of CM033644.1, from coordinate 83,627,869 downwards.
TGGTAAGGTGCCAGCAATGATTCCAGACCCGAATCCTTAGAACCCCTGGGGAGAGATCTCACAATGACAGTTTGGAGAAGGGGCGCCTTCACATCGTGGTTGGGACTTGGTATTATTTTGCCAAGGAAGACTGGTCTAAAATTCCGCAGAGCATTGTAAGAAACCATTTTTGTTCTGGAACGTTTGTTCGCAGTTATATTATCTAATGTTGTGCTACCAAGTATTAGGCTGAGGGTGTCGATACTTTTGCCCCCATTTTTGGAGTTTTGTGAAAAATATCAATGATTTGACTTTTTTTTTTCCATTTTCTCTTTTGTGTTTTTTCATAGCAAACAAAATAGATGAAGATATTAATACCAAATATTGTGATTGCAATCATTTTCTGTGAAACGAGTTTTAATCTGACAGAATTTAGGGGTGCCAATTCTTTTGGCCCCCATTATAAGCGATTAATGAAATAAAATGTAAGATATGCCAAATTGGTCCAAATTGTACCTCTTGCACAACTGGCTAAAGCGCTTTGCGGTGGTATTCTGAATACCGCTGAGCACGATCTGGCTTTTTTTTTTTTTTACACACATGATCACATTCTGGCCACAGCACCCCAGAAAGTGGTTGTGCCAGAGGTGCTGCACTGATCACTGGGAAAAAGTGCAAATACCCGTTATCTTTATAATTGAACTTCTTTGTGCAGTGAAAGAGGAATGAGGCAACGTTAAGGCTGCTGGCTGGTTAATGACTGTACAGTGATCTATGAGTATGTATTGCCTTGTATGTTTGTTACATGGCTACAATCTCTTGGTGTTTGGCGGCACTGGCATCCCCTTTGGTGAAAGCAATGGTAATGATGTTCATGTCTGTAGGTGAAGTATAAGAGATGGGAGAAGCTAGCTGTGTGGAAAGAAACCCAACCGCATTTTATGGCCAGGTTGTTCCTGCTAATGCTAAAATGTTTTATTATTATCATAGTTTTTATTAAAATGCTCATGCTGATAATAATGGATGTGGAGAAAGTCATGTATTATTAACCTTGCACCTCTAGAAAAAGTTGGATATATTGGTTTGTCTGGCTAAGCTCATCTGTCTGGAGGCTGAGTTTCGCATCATTGTTATGCCTTGTTGCTGTCAGCAACAGTAGCTCCTCCTGTCACATCTTCTTTTATTTCGTAAGAAATAATGGGGTACAAGTCATTTGTGACTGTTTGTAAATGGGAGGTTTTAGTATCTGTATTTCAGCCAGCGGCTGACCATGGTCGGTGTGTGAACTCTGAACTGTTGATTGCCTGAATTTCGTGGAGTGACCGCAGCGCACACAAGAATCCTGCTGGACATGCATTATATATTACTATGAAGTCCTATACTTTACTATCTGTTATGTTTGAAACTTTCTTTGATTTGAGCTTGATCAACATTTGAAGAATGTTTTGTAAGGGGTATGTCTTGCCACAAAATTACCAAAGTAATAATTCCACTCTTCTTCCATTCTCTTACACAGTTCTTTGACTCTTGTGGTTTCTTGACCATAACTTTGTCACCTGGCCTTTTCCAGAGGTTTTCTATTGGTTTAGTCCATGAATCTGGACTGGCCATTTCATTTTTTTTTTTTTTTTTTTCCTTCAAGCTACTGATTTGATGTTTTGCTGGTTCGAACTGGGGTTTGCATTTCCTGCATAAGATCTGTTGGTTGATTTTCAGTGAAGAATGTAAGGAAGGACCCAGATGCTGTTGAAGGCTAACTCTGTGCTTTCACTCTGCATGTTGCTGTAAAAATAATTTCACAAAATGAATTGAAGCCCGTAGCCATGGCTATGATTGGCTAGCATGTTTCCAGGTGTCTCCTGCAAATGCCATATTGCTGCACGCAAGAACCACCCATCTTGGGGTTGGCTTGATTGGCATATGATTCCCTAAATCTAGGCAACTTACTGTACATGGCTGTTACACATGTGCAGGAGGATTTCCACCTCCACCCCACTAAATTGTTCTGCAGTGTAATCAGACAGAAGAGAAGGCAGTGCAAGGGAGACAGTGTAGCACGCCTTGAAGACAGCACACCCTCTTAGCCCTTCACCTGCTTATTACGGTAATTTTAAAAGCCTGATTTTGGAAGTTAGGAGGCCTGGATAGCAAATAGAAGATTACCATGTCACAGTGCTGAATTTATGAGTAATTGTTAGTAAGATGATGGTTTATCATGCTTTATTTGATGGTAGATTTCCGCAGTCTAACTAGTTGTTTCCTTATGGGTTACGTTTCTGATACAATTGAGTACAGTTATTTGTTACCTACTGTATACATTACCAATAAAATCTGTGTGAAGCTTTATCTAGTTGCTTATTTTCTTTCATTCAGGCAAGGCAATCATAAATGGCTTCTTATATGATTGGGGAACAACTGGGTAATTTACAGCAGACCTACATCGACTAGATCTCCTAGCAGAGAATGGGTGCGCTAAAGCCAAACAACCCACCCTGTGACTACCGGAGGAAGTACGTCTAATTTGCATCTTAATAGCAAACCTATAGTACTGTGCAGGCGTTGAGGCACTAGAAATATTATAAAATTATATGAGGCACATCAGACCCAGCTCCAGGTTAGTATAAGGGTTTTTTTATGATCTATAATATAGCGTCCACAAAGGACTTTCTAGAAGCAATTTTTGCACACACCACTGGTCCATAAGGACTGCTGGTTTGTCAAGTGTCCCAATTGCCCTGACAATGGCCTCTTTAAGCAATTTCAGCAGTGTGTACTGACAAACCACTTGGTTTGAATTAAAAGTCCAATCAGCTCTACTTACTCCTTACTACTCGCGTTGCACACACCGGTGAGCTGCAAGCACGGAACGCCCCAACAAGGGCAATGTGCAGTCCATAAAAAGTTTCCAGCGCAGCGTCTTCCACGGTTTAAAACTTGCTTTTTATTGGTGCATCAGTTCATCGGGTATATTTACATAGAAGATAAAACGATCAACGAGTTTCGGCTATGCAGCCTTAGTCATGATCACTTGGTTTTGAATTCCCCCACAAGGGGGCAGATGTAGCATTCACATGTGCTAAAATCCCCAGTTGGTTGCAATCGGGACCATACACGGCACCATATTGATCACCAAAGTGGAGTTTTATGGGCTTTTAATCAAGGTTTTGGTGTTTATAGACTGTCTGGGTGCGAGGCCATGTGTGCAAAATGCAATTAACGATAATGTACGTTTGTCACTTGCTGCTGCGAAGGTGTCTATGTAACGATTGTCATTATTAAAAACTAATGTCACAAGTATCCACTTGTTTAAAGGAAACCTACCATGAGGAATCTACTTTCAGAAGTGGATGTGATGGTAGATTCCTCCTGCCTGCCTTTGCCTAATCCTGAAATTTTAATAATCCTGGAACCTAACCAAGTTAAACTTTTCATTTTAGCAATATGTAAATAAAGTATTTAACAATTGGGTTCCCATGATTATTAAATTTCAGATTAGGGCAGGCACATCCACTTCTGATAGTAGATTCCTCTGGTAGGTTTCCTTTAATGTCTACTATGGCAGTTAGGGACTCCCACCAATCACATAACGGGTTCCAATCTCACTAATTGAGTAGCAGGCCGCTCTATTCAATATTATGGGAGTGCATGCATTCCTGGCACGCGAATTGGGTACCTTCGTCACTCTGTACTCTCCTGTAAATAGATGAAAACCTGGCACACCCACTCACTTTTCCGAGTAAGCATGAGGTATAACCTGTTAATTTGTTTGTTTTGATGTTGTGCAGAAAGTATTTTTAAGTTTGTGGAGGTGTTTCTATTTTTTTAATATTGGGATCAATCAAATGCATGAAGAAATGATGTGCAAAATTAACCCACATTTATATTTATTTTATTGGCACTAAGAGATGTTGGTTTTACCTGCTGCAGTTATTCAGCACACCCACTTTTAGGATAGAAGGGATCAAAAAGGATAATCCACACACACAAATATCACAGCAATTCTTTCCAACTTTATCTCATCTATGACAACGTCTCCCCTTAATCTTGGAATTGGCAGTAGGGCACATGGCTGCTGCTAATGCTTCCCTCTGGCCCCACTGAAATGGGTCTCTACAACCTTTCATCAACTAAAAATGAAATGTAGTCCTATACTTATGATTACTGTATTCAGTCATCTTTTAATGGAATTGTATTTTTGTGAATTTAACAACATTTCAAGTTTCTTTTAAGTGTTGTCACTTGTTACCATAGCATGTATTAAAGTCGTTAACCTTGCCTTTTTTTTTTTTTACTCCAGTACAGGCATGAGATATCACATGATATCAGCGGATCTATGATTGGGGGGAGGCACATCATGGACGCATACGCTTTAGATAAGGTAATTTTTGTATGTTTGGACATTTTGATTCAGCAAAAAAAAAGTAAAAGGCTTTATTCCAACAATATTGCTGAGTGTTTGAGCCATGAGTATTTTATCAAAAATAGTAGAATCTGACCATCTTTTTACTATGGTTTTTTTCTGAACATAAGTGTCCATGGTACTAAGGGTGCTTGGTAATCTTACGGATGCTTACTATTAAAACGGCTTAAAGGCAACCGTCACCACACTTTCAAAAATACAGGTTCCCATAGAGGCCTATTAGCTAAATGCCAACCTTCTTTTTAGCTAAAAATAGTTTCCATCCCAATAAAGTCAACTTTGTTTTCCAACCTGGCCTAAGAGGGGGTGTGACGCTTCCCATGTACTCCACCCTCATGAATGTAACACATGGCACCATGTAAAAAAAATGGACTCAATATTAACAGACCTTTATGTGTCTGTAGTTTTATATTGGTAATTCTGATAATGGTCATCTTTCAGACTTTCCTATTGTAGCAATTGGTGCTCGTGGAAGCAAGTACAAAAGAAAAATTGACCAATCATTCCCTTTTAAAGAAATTTAGCACTTGCTTTGTTTTAGTTTCGGGTAATCTAAACCTTTTTTTTTTTCCATTTTCTTTTTCCACTTTCTTATTCACTAAATATTTCAAGATTCATGCATATAACTTTGAAACCAACACTTGGGAAGACATCCCAACCAAGCCACATGAAAATCTAGGTAAGGCTTACACCGTCTACATCAGGTCTTGCATTAAAGCAGTGCAAGAAAAGGTTTGTCCCGGTTTTGGAAATTCAGCCCTCTTGTCCCTGGTGCCGTAAGCTTTTGAGCCCATGCACGGCCAGGCAAGCCAACAGCACTGGACCTAAGGAAAAAAAATCTGTTACATCCTAATGTGTTATACTACTGAGAAATTGAAAGGAGTGATGTTCCCTTGTAATTGGTTTCCTTCATGTTTACACTGATGAAAATGATGTCTCCAGGGTGTTGCACACACTGACCTGGATTGATCACATGTTGCCCACAAGAGGTGGCCTTTCTGACTAGAAGGGCTGGATCTCTCCTGTACACCAGCTTGAATCCATTTCTTGCTCGTATGATCTAAGTGCGCCTCGGTAGAGGGGAGGACCGGGTGATCCAGAGTTGTTACACACTCATGTAAATGTAACCCATCTGGATCCTGGGACATCATTGGTTATCTACTAGTGCAGAAAGAACAGACGAGAAACTAATTTGCAAGGAAGAATGCTCAACAGTAGAATTAGTTTACAGCTTCACTAGGTAACCCATATATCCAGCTTTTATTTGCTTGAGAAATGGCGATGTACACAGTTTGGCATAATAGTGTTGCAATCAGGCCCAGCATATTTATGTGCCATAATTGTAATGGTAGTGATATATAATTTTTTTTTTTTTAATTTTACAAAAAAAGCTTGTACTGACAAACGCTTCCATGTACTGTGGGATGTACTGGACTGGACCACTGACCAACCATATTTTGTTTATGACTATTTCAATTCCTCTGCCATTTTGATGTTTCACATAAAGAGGATGAGGCTCTGTAGATTTCAGTGTATACCTTGTGTTGTGCAGCACTTATTTACTATTCATACAAGCATGCATGTGCTCTCAGAAAGGTTCATGAGCATGGGGTTCTAGAAAGAATAACCCTTGACTGATGCATATAATTGTAGAATGGACTCTTTCTTTCTATTCATTAGTGGAGGATCATATGCAGGTATTTGGTGATGACAAAAAAGCTCAGCTAAGTAGGATCTATAAATTGATTAGAAATTCCTTTCCATTGCTAAATTATTGCAAATTACAAATTTGAAAATCCATGGCTTTGAAGAGAATCCGTTAATATGTGTTATGAAGCATTTTCTTATTCATTTTAGGTTTTCCAGCTGCCAGAAGATGTCATAGCTGTGTCCAAATAAAGCATGGTAAGCTAAAGCTTGTAACTATGGCAGGAACGGGAAGAGTTAATATTCTATAGCTTTTGTTTTTTTAAACTGTTAAATTTTAAAGGGAATTGTTGGCAAATATGACTTTGGAGAGGCAGTCTTTCTGCCTGGACTGCTTTAAACCAATTTTGATCTGGTCTTATTGGTTACATGGACCATAGACAGTAGTGTAGAATTTTTCAATATACTTTTAGTATCCTTTCTTTCTGGAATTGTATAGCTTTTTCACCACACAAACAATATAAATTATTTCTGAAGGGACACTCTTAGCCTCCTTAGACTCCTAGACCTGCTTAGAGAACCTCATGGGAGGTTAACCCATCCCTATCCGCCGCTGAGCTCATTGACTAAGCTGATGCGGCTCATCTCTGGATCGGAGCCGAACCGGCATAGGATGCAAGGGTGTCAGCTATACAGCTGACACTCCAGTGTAAACCCCGCATCTGAGGGAGGGGGGTTGGGCGCTGATCGTTGCTATGGCACCCTGGGGTCCGATCCGCAGTGCCTGAAAGATGGCGTCGATGACGTCATCTTAAAGGCACAGTGTCAGCCTATGCTAACACTGCTAATACCCATCAAACATCAGTATATGAAACGGTGAAAAAGTAAAAGAAAAATCTTATCATCATAAAAAATCAATAAAGTGCCCATATGCCCCATACTCATAAAGAGACATATAACACACAAAAAGTCTGTTTAAAAAATCCCCACATATTATTATCCTGCCTCTGTAACAACCCGTAGAATAAAAGTAATCATTATTGAACCTGCACGATGAACAGGTAAAAAAGAACTGTAAAAAGCCAAAAATTTGATTTTACCATTGAATCCCACCAAAAAATGCAATAAAAAGAGATAAAAAAACAATGTACTCCAGAATGATACTTTGCAAAGTGCAACATGTCCGCAAAAAACAACATCCACCAGCTCGTAGCTCAAAAAGTAAAATTTATGCCACTTGGAAGACGCGATGCAAAAATTATAGATTTGTCCCCACATTAGGGTTTATTATTTGGCAATTTGGTAAAACGAAAGAAAAAAAGTAGTCTGGTATCCCCGTAATCGTATGAACCATAGAATAAAGGTAACATGATTATTAGGCTAAACGTGAACACCAACAAAAAAAAAAAAAAAGTTCCTCATTTTTCATAGAGGAATACCAACCCCAAAATGGCAACAATCAGAAACAGCTTTTAGGAAGATTGTTAACCCCTTGAGATCTTCATTGTAATTACATCAAAATTGAGGTGAAATTTAGAATGGTCAAATTTTGTTGCTTATACGTTGACACATTTCCAAAAGATAAAAAGAGAAAACCCATCATACAATTTGTTCTGCAATTTCTCCCGAGTGCAGAGACCCCCCAACATGTGGCCGTTATTTGTTTTATGCACGCACGGCGAGGCGCAGAAGGGAAGGAGGGACCTGCAGCTGCCACGATTTTAATTTCCTCAATGGCTCCTTTTGTAGGCTATAAAATTTTCACATTTTCGTTATTGGGGCCATGTGACGCCATTTTTTTTGCAGGATGAGATGCTTTTTCCAGTGTTGCCATTTTGGGGTTGGTATCTCCTATTGTTAAAAATTGAGGAACTTTTTTTTTTTTTTTTTTGGTGTTCACTGTTTAGCCTAATAATCATGTTACCTTTATTCTATGGTTCAATACGATTACGGGGATACCAGACTACTTTTTTTCTTTCGTTTTACCAAATTTGCCAAATAAAACCCTAATGTGGGGACAAATCTATAATTTTTGCATCGCTGTCTTCCAAGTGGCATAACATTGTTACTTTTTGAGCTACAGAGCTGGTTGATGGCTTGTTTTTTGCGGGACATGTTGCACTTTGCAAAAGTATCATTCTGGAGTACATATGTTTTTTTGATCTCTTTTTATTGCATTTTTTGGTGGGATTCAATTGGTAAAAATCATAATTTTTGGCTTTTTTACAGTTCTTTTTACCTGTTCATCGTGCAGGTTCAATAATGATTTACTTTTATTCTACGGGTTGTTACAGAGGCAAGGATACTATATATGTGGGGATTTTTTAAAACAGACTTTTTGTGTGTTATATGTCTCTTTATGAGTTATGGGGCATATGGGCACTTTTATTGATTTTTTATTGAATAAGATTTTTTCTTTTTACTTTTTCACCGTTTCATATACTGATGTATTGATGGGTATTAGCAGTGTTAGCATAGGCTGACACTGTGCCTTTAAGATGACGTCATCGACGCCATCTTTCAGGCACTGCCGGATCGGACCCCAGGGCTGCCATAGCAACGATCAGCGCCCAACCCCCCTCCCTCAGATGCGGGTGTTACACTGGAGTGTCAGCTGTTATAGCTGACACCCTTTGCATCCCTATGCCGGTTCGGCTCCGATCCAGAGATGAGCCGGCATCAGCTTAGTCACTGAGCTCAGCGGCAGAGAGGGATGGGGTTAACCTCCATGAGGTTCTCTAAGCAGGTCTGGATACCTCCCTATAGGTATTACTTAATTTATATTGTTTGTGTGGTGAAAAGCTATACAATTTTCCAGAAAGAAAGGATACTAAAAGTATATTGAAAAATTCTACTACTACTGTCTATGGTCCATGTAACCAATACAGACCAGATCAAATGTGGTTAATAGCAGTCCAGGCAGAAAGACTGCCTCCAAAGTCATATTTGCCAACAATTCCCTTTAAAATTTAACAGTTAAAAAACAAAGCTATAGAATATATTAACCTTCTCCCGTTCCTGCCATAGTTACAAGCTTTAGCTTACCATGCTTTATTTGGACACAGCTATGACATCTTCTGGCAGCTGGAAAACCTAAAATGAATAAGAAAATGCTTCATAACACATATTAACGGGATTCTCTTCAAAGCCATGGATTTTCAAATTATGTAAATTTGCAATAATTTAGCAATGGAAAGGAATTTCTACTCAATTTATAGATCCTATTTAGCTGAGCTTTTTTGTCATCACCAAATACCTGCATCATGATCCTCCACTAATGAATAACGAAAGAAAGATGTCCATTCTACCATTATATGCATCAGTCAAGGGTTATTCTTTCCAGAACCCCATGCTCATGAACACTTTCTGAGAGCACATGCATGCTTGTATGAATAGTACAATAAGTGACTGCCACACACAAGGTACACTGAAATCTACAGAGCCTCATCCTCTTTATGTGAAACATCAAAATGGCAGAGGAATCTGAACATAGTCATACACAAAATATGGTTGGTCAGTGGTCCAGTCCAGTACATCCCACAAGTACATGGAATGCGTTTGTCAGTACAAGCTTGTTTGTTGTAAAATTTAAAAGAAAAAAAAAATTATATATCACTTACCATTACAATTATGGCACTATAAATATGCCGGGCCTGATTGCAACACTATTATGCCAAACTGTGTACATCTGCATTTCTCAAGCAAATAAAAGCTGGATTATATGGGTTACCTAGTGAAGCTGTAAACTAATTCTACTGTTGAGCATTCTTACCTTGCAAATTAGTTTCTCGTCTGCTTCTTTCTGCCACTAGTAGATAACCAATGATGTCCCCAGGATCCAGATGGGTTACATTTACACTGATGTGTAACAACTCTGGATCACACGGTCCTCCCCTCTACCGATGGCGCACTTAGATCATACGAGCAAGAAATGGATTCAAGCTGGTGTACAGGAGAGATCCAGCCCTTCTAGTCAGAAAGGCCACCTCTTGTAGGGCAACTATGTGATCAATCCAGGTCAGTGTGTGCAACCACCCTGGAGACATCATTTTCATCAGTGTAAACATGAAGGAAACCAATTACAAGGTAACATCACTCATTTTCAATTTCTCAGTATAACACCTATAGGATGGTAACAGATTTTTTTTCCTTAGGTCCAGTGCTGTTGGCTCTGCCTGCTGGGCCGAAAGAGTAAGCTGCAGTCTTGTGACCTCAAAAGCTTCCGGTCACCAGAGAACAAGAGGGCTGAATTTCCAAAACCGGGACAAACCTTTTCTTGCACTTGCTTTAATGCAAGACCTGATGTAGACCTGGTGTAAGCCTTACCTAGATTTTCATGTGGCTTGGTTGGGATGTCTTCCCAAGTGTTGGTTTCAAAGTTATATGCATGAATCTTGAAAATATTTAGTGAATGAAGAAAGTGGAAATAAGAAAATGGAAAAAAAAATGGTTAGATTACCCAGAAACTAAACAACAAGTGCTAAATTTCTTTAAAAAGGGAATGATTGGTCAATTTTCTTTTGTACTTGCTTCCCACGAGCACCAATTGCTACAATAGGAAAGTCTGAAAGATGACCAATTATCAGAATTTTACCAATAATAAACTACAGACACATAAAGGTCTGTTAATATTGAGTCCATTTTTTTTACATGGTGCCATGTGTTACATTCATGTTTTGTGACCAAGGTGATGTCATCTAAGGTAATTTTACCCTTTACATTTGCAAAATGAAATCACTGCATGCCTCCATGGAGTTCTACTTCCATTCCTCCATGATGTTATTTCATATGATCAGATACACGGGGTACCTTTTGCAAATGTAAAAGGTAAAAGCACCATAAATGACATCACCCTGATCACATGACATGATGTGTTGAATAGTGAGTATGCACAAGGCATGAGGGTGGAGTAGATGGGAAGCGTCACACCCCTCTCTTAGGCCAGGTTGGAAAACAAAGTTGACTTTATTGGGATGGAAACTATTTTTAGCTAAAAGAAGGTTGGCATTTAGCTAATAGGCCTCTATGGGAACCTGTATTTTTGAAAGTGTGGTGACAGGTTGCCTTTAAGCCCGTTTTAAATAGTAATGCATCCGGTAAGATTACCAAGCACCCTTTAGTCACATGGACACTTATGTGTCAGAAAAAAACCATAGTAAAAGATGGTCAGATTCTATTTTTGATAAAATACTCATGGCTCAAACACCTCTGCAATATTGTTGGAATAAAGCCTTTTACTTTTTTTTTGCCTGAATCAAAATGTCAAAACATACAAAAATTACCTTATCTAAAGCGTATGCCGTCCATGATGTGCCTCCCCCCAATACATAGATCCGCTGATTATCATGTGCTATCTCATGCCTGTACCTGGAGTAAAAAAATAAAAAGGCAAGGTTAACGACTTTAATACATGCCTATGGTAACAGTGACAACACTTAAAAGAAACTTGAAATGTTGTAAATTCACAAAAATACAATTCCATTAAAAGATGACTGAATACAGTTAATCATAGAGTATAGGACTACATTTCATTTTTAGTTGATGAAAGGTTTGAGACCCATTTCAGTGGGGCCAGCAGGGAAGCATTAGCAGCAGCCATGTGCCCTACTGCCAATTCCAAGATTAAGGGGAGACGTTGTCATAGATGAGATAAAGTTGGAAAGAAATTGCTGTGATATTTGTGTGTGTGGATTACTCCTTTTTGAATCCCTTCTATCCTAAAAGTGGGTGTGCTGAATGAACTGCAGCAGTCAAACCTCCAACATCTACTTAGTGCACAATAAAATAAATATAAATGTGGTTAATTTTGCACATCATTTTCTTCATGCATTTTTGATGATCCCAATATTAAAATAAATAGAAACACCTCACAAACTTAAAAATACTTTTGTCTGCACAACATCAAAACAAACATAATTAACAGTTATACCTCATGCTTACTCGGAAAAGGTGTTGTGCCAGGTTTGTCATCTATTTACAGGAGAGATACATGAGTGACGAAGGTACCCAATCCGCGTGCTCAGGAATGCATGGCACTCCCATAATATTGAATAGAGCGGCCTGCTACTCAATTAGTGAGATTTGGACACCCGTACTTGTGATTGGTGGGAGTCCTAACTGCCATAGTAGACATTAAAGGAAACCTACCACGAGGAATCTACTATCAGAAGTGGATGTGCCACTGCCCTAATCTGAAATTTAATAATCATGGAACCCAATTGGTTAAATACTTTATTTACATATTGCTAAAATGAAAAGTTTAACATGTTAGGTTAGGTTCCAGGATTATTAAAATTTCGGATTATGGCAAAGGCAGGCAGGAGGAATCTACCATCACATCCACTTCTGAAAGTAGATTCCTCATGGTAGGTTTCCTTTAAACAGTGGATACTTGTGACATTAGTTTTTAAATAATGACAATCGTTACATAGACACCTTCGCAGCAAGTGACATACGTACATTATCGGTTAATTGCATTTTGCACAATGGCCTCGCATCCCAAGACAGTCTATAAACACCCAAAACCTTGATTAAAAAGCCCATTAAAACTCCACTTTGCGTGATCAATATGGTGCCGTGTATGGTCCCGATTGCAACCAACTGCAGGGATTTTAACCAGACATGTGAATGCTACATCTGCCCCCTTGTGGGGGAATTCAAAACTAAGTGGTTTGTCAGTGCACACTGCTGAAATTGCTTATAGAGGCCATGGCAGGGCAATTTGGGACACTTGACAACCCAGCAGTCCAGTGGTTTAGTGTGCAAAAATTGCCTTCTAGAAAGTCCCTCTGTGGACGCTATATTATATGTCCATAAAAACCCTTTATACTAACCTGGAGCTGGGTCTGATGTGCCTCATTATTTTATAATATTTCTAGTGCTCCACACGCCTGCACAGTACTGCTATAGGTTTGCTATTAAAGATGCAAATTAGGACGTACCTTTCCTCCGGTAAGTCACAGGGTGGGTTGTTTGGCTTTAGCTGCACCCATTCTCTGCTAGAGAGATCTAGTCGATGTAGGTCTGTGCTGTAAATATACCCAGTTGTTCCTCCAAATACATATAAGAAGCCATTTATAATTGCCATTGCCTGAATGAAAGAAAATAAGCAACTAGATAAAGCTTCACACAGATTTGTAATTGGTAATGTATACAGTAGGTTAACAAATAACTGTACATCATATTGTTATCAGCAACACTAACCCATAAGGACACAACTAGTTAGACTTGCAGGAAATCTACCATCAAATAAAGCATGATAAACCATCATTCTTACTTAAACAATTACTCATAAATTCAGGTACTGTGTGTATGGTAATCTTCTATTTGCTATCCATGGCCTCCTAACTTCCAAAATCAGCTTTTAAAATTACTGTAATGTGTGTGAAGGGCTCAAGAGGGTGTGCTCTGTCTTCACAGGCTGCTACACTGTCTCCCCCTCTGCACTGCCTTCTTCTGTCTGATATATCACTGCAGAACAATTTTAGCAGACAGTGGGGTGGAGGTGAAATCCTCCTGCACAGTGTAACAGCCATTGTACATAAGTTGGCCTAGATTTAGGCACCTAATATGCCAATCAAGCCCACTCCAACAAGATGGGTGGTTCTTGCCTGCAGCAAATATGGCATTTGCAGGAGGACACCCCTAGCCAATCATAGCCATGGCTAGCGGCTTCAATTCAGTTTTGTGAAATTATTTTTACAGCAACATGGCAGAGTGAAAGCACATGAGTAGCCTTCAACAGCATCTGGGTCCTTCCTTACATTCTTCACTGAAAATCAACCAGCAATTCTTATGCAGGAAAATGCCCCCGTCGAACAGCAAAACAATCAAATCAGTATCTTGAGGATTTTGTGGCAAGGCATACCCCTTACAAAACATTCTTCAAATGTTGATCACAGCTCAAATCAAAGAAATGTTTCAAACATAACAGATAGTAAAGTATAGAACTTCATAGTAATATATAATGCATGTCCAGCAGGATTCTTGTGTGCACTGCGGTCACTCCATGAAATTCAGGCAATCAACAGTTCAGAGTTTACAGACCGACCATGGTCAGCCGCTGGCTGAAATACAGAACCTCCCATTTACAACCAGTCACAAATGACTTGTACCCCCATTATTTCTTACAGAAATAAAAGCAGATGTGACAGGAGGAAGCTTACTGTTGCTGCAGCAACAAGGCAATAACAATGCTGTAAACTCAGCCTCCAGACAGATGCTTACTGCCCAGACAACCAAATATATCCCAACTTTTTCTAGAGGTGCAAGTTTAATAATACATGACTTTCCTCACATCCATATTATCAGCCCATGAGCATTTCTAATAAAAACTATGAGATATAATAATAAAACATTTTAGCATTAGCAGGAAACATACCTGGCCATAAATGCGGTTGGGTTTCTTTCCATCACAGCTTAGCTTCTCCCATCTCTTATACTTCACATTACAGACATGAACATCATTACCATTGCTTTCACCAAATGGGATGCCAGTGCCGCCAAACACCAAGAGATTGTAGCCATGTAAAACCACTACAAGGCAATACATACTCATCAGATCACTGTACAGTCATTAACCAGCAGCTCAGCCTCAACGTTAGCCTCATTCCTCTTTCACTGCGCAAAGGGGCTCAATTATAAAGATAACGGGTATTTGCCACTTTTTCCCCCAGTGATCCAGTGCAGCACCTCTGGCACAACCCTCACTTTCTGGGGTGCTGTGGCCAGAATGTGATCATGTGTGTAAAAAAAAAAAATAATAATTTCCAGATCGTGCTCAGCGGTATTCAGAATACCACCGCAAATGCGCTTTAGCCAGTTGTGCAAGAGGTACAATTTGGACAATTTGGCATATCTTACATTTTATTTTCATTAATCGCTTATAATGGTGGCCAAAAGAATTGGCACCCCTACAATTCTGTCAGATAAAACTCGTTTTCTTACAGAAAATGATTGAAATCACAAATTATTTGGTATTAATATCTTCATCTATTTTGCTTGCTATGAAAAAACACAAAAGAGAATGGAAAAAAAAAAGTCAAATCATTGATATTTTTGCACAAAACTCCAAAAATGGGCGGCAAAAGTATCGACACCCTCAGCCTAATACAGTGATGGGCAACCTTTTGAGCTTGGCGTGTCAAAATTTGCCAAAAAAAACGAGCATAACTCGGGTGTGTGTCACCTTGACAAAAAAACATAATTTTATGATATTTATAATTTAAATAACAAATATGTATAATTATTTAACTTCTAGGGTACTTTAACCGTAGGTTGTCTTATTGATCCAACCATGTACTGCCATACAACAGTATTCCAGTATATGGGGATTTTCCACATCATCTATTATTATATGCAATTCGCACATTGTAATAGATCGGTTACAATCAGACAGGTGTGGAAAAGATTAGTAACCTGCAAACTTTCAGTCATGAAAGTTCACAGGTTATAGCGAGGGTGCAGGCGCCGTTGTCCGCATCTCCTTCTTGGCATGGAGAAGGCGTGAGGAGCAAAATATTTGCAATGTCTGGCGATTTGCAAGGTGTTGTGATTATTTCAGGGCTTGTACGTCACAAAACTGACACACAAGCCTTGATGACTGTCTTCTATCATACAGTGCACTGACCTTACTTACTGTATGATGAGAGTGGTTGTCCTCCCTGGTCCCTGCTGTGGAGATGGTCAGTGTAGAGGTGGCAGCTGCTGGGACATCACACAGGGCAGCAGCGATGTGGCCTCTGACTGTGCTGCCATCCTCCCCCCACCACAACTATCAGGAGCTGCAGAGGAGTCTCCCTGGTTTACGGCTGGGTCACCTCTCCTGCTGTGCCCCGTGCCGATACCTGTGATGACTGGAGACACTAGGCACAGCTCACACATGGGGAGGGGCTGGCCCGGGGGAGGAGGAGTAGGGGGGAGTGCTGGGAGCTCTGTGCAATCTCTCAGCCTCCTGGCTACTGCACCTGGTCATGTAGGATGAAACTTAACTCTCAGGCAGCCGCGTGTCAGTGAAAATGGCCCAGCGTGTCAGCAGTGACACGCGTGTCATAGGTTAGCCATCACTGGCCTAATACTTGGTAGCACAACATTTAGATAATATAACTGCGATCAACCACTTCCGGCAACCATCAATGAGTTTCTTACAATGCTCTGCTGGAATTTTAGACCATTCTTCCTTGGCAAAATACTCCAAGTCCCTGAGATGTGAAGGCGCCTTCTCCAAACTGCCATTGTGAGATCTCTCCCCAGGTGTTCTATGGGATTCGGGTCTGGACTCATTGCTGGCCACCTTACCAGTCTCCAGTGCTTTCT
This sequence comes from Engystomops pustulosus, assembly GCA_019512145.1. Lineage (NCBI taxonomy): Eukaryota > Metazoa > Chordata > Amphibia > Anura > Leptodactylidae > Engystomops > Engystomops pustulosus. The sequence continues at coordinate 83,611,509 of CM033644.1, read as the reverse complement.
CTCAAACCATTTTCTAGTGCTTTTTGAAGTGTGTTTTGGGTCATTGTCCTGCTGGAAGACCCATGACCTCTGAGGGAGACCCAGCTTTCTAACACTGGGCTCTACATTATGCTGCAAAATGTGTTGGTAGTCTTCAGACTTCATAATGCCATGCACACGGTCAAGCAGTCCAGTGCCAGAGGCGGGGAACCTGCGCCATGTTTGACTGTAGGGACCGTGTTCTTTCCTTTGAAGGCCTCTTTTTCCCCCTATAAATTCTATGTTGATGCCTTTTCCCAAAAAGCTCTCCTTTTGTCACATCTGACCAGAGAACATTCTCCCAAAACGTTTAGGCTTTGTTGGTCAAAGTTCTTTATCCACCATCCGCACAATCTTGCGTTGAAATCTCTGGTCACATGTAGGGAGGTTAGCCACAGTGCCACGGGCTTTAAACTTCTTGATGACACTGCGCACAGTGTGGAATTATATCCAATTTGACTTTTTGACAATTCTTTTTGTGGTTTTCCACTGAAGACAAATTAAATGAAGATAATACCAAGGAATTTCTGAATGCAATCATTTTTTGGAAAAAAAATGGAGTATTATCTGACATAATTGCAGGGGTGCCAATACTTTGGGCCACCACTGTATGTCCTGACCTGAAAGTGCCTTAAAAGGGAACCTGTCATCAGGAGCCCTTTTTCTGGCACCCCCATGTCCCCATAGAGACTAGTGTACACACTGCCAAAGAGTTTTTATAGTAAAAGTTAGATGAAAGTTTACCTTTCTGTATCCTTTCCTCTAATCACTCATGGAAGTGGCCAGTTTGGAGTGGGGCAGATATGCGACATCCTCAGGGGGAAAGCGACTTGGGAAGGATATCTGGGAAACATGGGAGTTTGTTTTTTTTTTTTTTTTTAATAACTTGAAATCAATGCATGATGGAGTGGTTTCCCGAGGGTGGGGGGAACCCCTCCTTACTGGCCACTCACATGAGACTAGGGACATAGCTCTTCATACAGAAAGGTAAAACTTTGATCAGACTTTTTTTTCGGAAAAAGACAGCTTTACTATAAAAACTCTTTGGCAGTGTGTTCACTATTCTTTATGGGTACGCTATGGAATATGGTCGCTACACTTTGTATTTTACGCTCAGAATACTTTTGTCTGTATAGGCGCTTCATGTCCGGGCACAAGCAATTTTGCACACATTGCAGTCACTGTTGGTCTCCGTTTGTACACAGAGGCTGGTGGTGCCATCTTTACCACATGCATCCTAATATACAAACAGAAATCCAGTCGTGAATGTCTGCACAGCCGCAGAACTGGAGTACCACAGGAGAAGAGTAAAAGAGGTTTATGGTTTTCAAAGCTCCCAACCTTCATCATCCATACATTACCTTTTTTTATTCTCAGACAACCCCTTTAAAAAAAGTCACTTTTTGCATGCTTATACTGTGACTAAATTAATTCATCCCTATAGCTTAATATAGACGCAACAATTTAGCTATGCTGGGATTTTCTAGTTCAATCCATTGTGTAATAACAACGCTGTGATATTAAGTGATTTTATAAGCATTGTTTAGTAAAGACATTTTATTTAAAAAAACAAAAAAAAAACCAACTTTGGAGCCAGTATGCTTTCTAGATTATATCTGTTACTCTCAAAACTTACATGACATGGATGCAAGTTCTCTTGGCATGTAACCATCTGTCCCCATTTGATGCCACGTTCCTGTAGCAAAATGATACCGCCAAAGTTCTCGAAAGAGAGGGTAATCTTCATTCTCTGGCCCACCAGATTCATCATAGTCAGGGTTGTATCCACCAAACACATATAAATTAGCATGATCAGCCACACATCTGTGTCCACTCCTTGCAGGCGGTGACTTGCGACCTACAAAACAGATGGGAACAGGAGTTCACAAACAAAAAAGGCAAAGCAAGGAGACTAAACTAGCTTAAATGTATTTGACTTTTAGAAAAGATTATTTCCTCTTAAGGCAACTGCCAGCCCCTGGGAGCCAGTTACGTCTTCACAGTGAAATCATTTTTTTTCAAACATCTTCTATCTAGTGGATGAATGTTTTTTGGTTTTAAATACTTTTTGGTTTAATGTGGTAGAGGCCAAAAGGTGCAAAACGGATGAGGAGTCAAATTCTGGCCCCCAATTGAATGTTAAAGGGGTATTCCCATCTGGGCATCTACATTCAATTTAATTCATTTGCCATATGTAAACATTTCTTCAATTGTATTTTATGAATAAAATGTTTCTGTGTGAAGATAATTTCTCATAAATGTAGGCATGTTGTCCCTTAGAAATCAGATGGCTTCCTCAGATACGACCACCTCACATTTTGGCTCACCTCACATTGCTGGACCTCCTGAATTTAGCAATCATTACCACAGGACGGCTGTAGGATATGCAATAAATCCCAGACATTTCATATACAAAAATGTTTTGTTTCTTTGTGCAATCCCTCCAGCAGAGGTGGCCGTATCCAGGGACACAGTCTTGTTTCTAAGGAACCATATGACTATATTTATTTAGGAGAAATCATCTTCATACAGGAACATTTTTTTTTAATGACATCTAATTGAAGAAATGTTTATATAAGGCAGATTAATGAATTTGGATATGAATGGCCAGACGAGAATACCCCTTTAAGGGCAGACACCCCTTCCCCAAAATGGATTCACCACCACCACATTGTGCAACATACATATTTATATACACACAGTATATACTCGTGTATAAGCACAAGTCAATGAAAAAAAAAAAAAAAAAAAGAACTTGCATGCTCACCCTCCGGCATCCCGATGCTTGCCGTGGCTCCCGATCCACAGCACGGCTCCTCTTCTTTGTTCTAATTGCTGTATTAGCCGGCAGAGACGTGTCCACACTATGATGCGGCCGAGCGCCAGCCGGCAGATTGCGTGAAGCTTCTCTGCCTGCTCATACAGCAAGGAGAACAAAACAAGAGGAGTCGCAGGGACCGGAACATTGGGGAGCTGCGCCAGGGCTACGTGACGGCCCGAAGGCAAGTATGTTTTTTTTTTTTAATGTGCTAGCTTTATGTGCGGGCTGGCTGGCTATACGCTACCTGGGGGCTGGCTGTATTTCCCACCCTCGGCTTAAACTAGAGTCAATAGGTTTTTTTTTAGGGGGGGTCTCGGCTTCTACTCGGGTCAGCTTATACTCGAGTATATACGGTATAAAAGCAGCTGATTTTTTTAAAGTCTGCAGTATTCGTAAGAGGAGCACATCCTAACCCAAGCAAGTCTTAGTGAACAACAAGTGGTAATCTAGCAGTTGAATAGCCGTAGAAAGGCGCACCATGTTAATGGAATGGGCCATGAGCTGGAAAGAGTTTTCAGCCCCATAATTACAATTACAGGATTAAGTGAGCATTGGTACTGAGCCAAACCAATTCTTGGGTTTTCAAGGATGGTAAAAGGATCCATGAAAAAGAAAAGCCCAGGGTGCAGGCAACTTTTGAATGAGAAAATTAAACCTCAGAGAAGGGGAGCAACAGAAGGAAGGCCCTTGGAGGGGAAAGGGGAGTTTCGGGACACGGCTCTCACAAAAAAAAAAAATAATAATAAGGAAATTCCAAGAGAAGCATACATACACAAAATAATAAAGCCTACAGTGTATTTAGATCACACCTGGGTCCAACCAAGTCCTGAACTTTTGAAATCTTAAACCCATGTCCAAAAGAAACGAAAAAATGCATGTATGAAATGGTAGGAATCACATTTCTGGTTTCAATGAGACATTTACAGAAGCCTCAAGCTCTCAATGCATAAACGTTAATAGCTGAACATATAGTACATACATTCAGAAGGAAGAAAGCACCAAATGCAATAGTTTTGTAAAAAGCATCAGCCAAAAAGAAAACCCAATCCACAAAGGAGGGGTGTTTGTACCAATCTGGTGTGAGAATGAGACCACTAGAACTCCTTCTAATTTCATTGTTTTCCTCATGATCGGCCCTTATAGCCTATATTTGCTATAATTTTTCATAGGGAAGGGGTGGCGCGCAATTTAGCTTGCCTGTCTAGGGCACCAAAATGCATCGACCTGGCCCTAAAAGCACGTACTTTACCCAGGCTATTCTTTAGATTCCATGTGTCACCTACTAGTACAACATAGTGCACAGATGAAGATGCACAACAATGAAACTTCCAAATGTAAAGCAAGATTGATAAGATATATAGAGACAATACAAGACTTCCCAAATCCCAAATGAATCTTCCCAAAGGAAACTAAAATCAGAACTAATATCAACTGATGGAGCTGCACAGCTAAAATACTAAATAACCAAACACAAACTATCTGTATCTAAAGACAATAAGGACAATTCAATAGCAGCCAATTCCCTTTACAGCTATAGGACATATTCCCTTACAATGTCCTCATCTTTCAACAAACTTTACAGAGATCACAGTGTTTAAATGAGGAGCAACTTTTTTTTGCAGACCTAGTAATCTTCATTTTTATGCTGGTATTCCTTCTGGTAGACTTTCTAGTCACTGATGGAAGGAGACCATGTTTTGGGACTTTTGGAAGGATTGAGTGCAAGAGCCAAAATATGTGCAATAAAAAATATGTGTTCAATTTTGATCCACGATAATGTTATAACAAAATGTTAGTGACCTTCAAGGCAACAGCCCTACTGGTTTTACAGATCCTCCACTACTATTGAGAACAGAGTTGAATTTAGTTGTTCAATATATTGCTTCAAGATGTAGTTACCATTTCATTAGCTATTAACTAAAGTAGGTCAGACAAATTACTTTATGGGGTTATCATAAGCAAAGAGCACACTTTATAATATTATACATAGAGAATAAAAGGTATACAAGTAGAATAAAGGTTTATAATAAAGGCAGTCCCTGGGTTACGTACAGGATAGGTTCTGCGAGTTTGTTCTTAAGTTGAATTTGTATGCAAGCCGGAACTGTATACTTTATAATTGCTACCCTAGTCAAAACTTTTTTTTGATCTGTAACAGTTGGATTTTTAAAAATGATGGATCGTCATAAGAACCAGGATTAACAATAAAGCTTCATTACAGACACCTTTCATAACTATTACAGCTGTTTATTGTAGCCCAAAACTAAAGAAGAGTAAATTACCATCATCCAGTGGTCTGTTTGTAACTAGGGGTCGTCTGTAAGTCAGGTGTTCTCAAGTAGGGGACCGTCTGTATAAGGTTATGAGCAGATACAGTATCTAGATTTATAGGCATGTAAAACCCTTCTAATGGTTTCATTTTGAGGTATTTTGTAATGTGCGCCATTTTCTTATTGTTTTATAATCCCTTCTTATGCCAATGTTTGTTTTATTGTGAATTGCTTGCTTAGAAGAACGGTACAGACAACCATCATAGGCGGAGGCACCTATAAATTTATGAATGCAAGAATTTTATATTTTAATTTAATAAATTTGCTGATAATGCACATTAGAAAGAAAAATTGCTTTTATAAATTTAAAAAAATTAGACTAAATGTTTCACGCCATGAGCCAATCCATGTGGAGATGAAAAATGTCCAGAAAAAGGGCAGTAGAATGTTTTAGAATAGCAAACATCTTAAATATTCCTGGTAGTAAAACAAATTCTGGATGCTGTTCCATTTTTCCCACTATTTGATAATGGTAGGGGGAACGGAACCTAAGTGCACTTGACTGTGTGCTTAAAAGGAAACCTGCCATCAGGAATCTAAATATGAAGGGAGATCTGATGGTAGGTTTCCAGCAATATACTAAAACCTTAACTATCCTATCCTAATCCCAAAACGCTTTCTAAACTAATCTACAGTTTAGCTAATATGCCAATCCGGGATCCCTCCCTACCTGCGAATCTGGCACAATGACGTATGCGCCTGGCACGGAAGCGGGAGCTACGGCGCACTGCTCCAGGAACCGATGGCGTGCACCAGATTCATCTACACCGTGCACAGGTGGGGAAGGGGGCAAATCTGAGGGACTACGGGCCATGGAGTATCCTTTGCTGCCCAGAGAGGCTACTCCGAGCCCCAGTAGTCTCTCCAGAAATTTAGCATATTTGTTAGATAAACTGTATACTGAAAGGGTTATAGAGTTAGGGAAGGATTGTTTAGGGTTGAGGATATTACCGGGAACCTACCATCACATCTAACTTAATAGGTAGATTCCTGGTGGTAGTTTTTGGTTAAAAACAGGCTGAAAATGGGGAGAAGTTTTCGCCTGTTGGAGATGTGGGACCCGAGCGTCCTACCCCTATATCTAGGCAGGAATAGGACCTGCTCTATAATTTGTGGAACGTTGTGACAGCGGGTGCTCACCGCATTGTGACCATGTGGAATGGAAGTTAATGGGGGCTCTGAGTATGCATATAGCACAAGTATAACATGAAGAATATAATTGTTGGTTCTACCCAGGCTCTATCCCACAGGTATAGTAGTTATGCAGGTTCAGATGTCTTGGGAGTTTAAAGGAAACATGTTATCAGCAATTGACCTAATAAACCACTACCAGAATATTGTAAAGCAGAGCAAGACCTTCTAGTTATGGTTTATTTCATGCCCCTGTGTGTTGGCATCAATCTACTTTGAAGTGATCTGTAAATTATTTTTGTAAAGTCAAGATGGAGGTGAATTTAACACTGAAGCCAAGGTGGGGATCCCTGAACGCCGCCTCCTCTGTGATTGACATCATGCATCAGAATTCGGGAGATCTGGTTAGTGTTGTCTCTGGATCCAGGACCACAAAATACAGTGAATGGGGCTTTCTGAGGATGAGAAAGCTCGACTTCAGTGTTAAAATCCCTGCCTTCTTGACATTATTTCAAAGTAGATTTCCTCGATTCCACTACACAGGGAATGAAAAACAAATCTGGAAGTTGTTCAGCTGCTGGGAACATACTGGTAGTGGTTTATTAGGTACAATTCTGCAGACAGGTTCCCTTTAAAACCATGTCAATATGCACTAGACCTCGTTTATCAGATGTGTATTCTTGGTCGAAACCAAGGCGAAAACCTGGTCCACAAATTTTTGCCATGGTTTTGCCATTTTTACTGTCATGTATCCCAACACAGAATTGAACATGGCCAATCTTCAAGTGCCCAAGCACTGTAGTTTTAGCAGAATCAATTTCCAAACATAGGGAAATCTTCTCCATAGATTTCTGGATACAACGCATGAAAAACATGCTGTGAGAAGATGCACTCAAAGGGGGAGATTTATCATTAGGCAGGATTTTGAGCAGTTGTCTATTTGTTAGACGGGCAGGTTTCCAACAGTCGGATTTATAGTCCGGTGTACACTCACCGGCCACTTTATTAGGTACACCATGCTAGTAACGGGTTGGGCCCCCTTTTGCCTTCAGAACTGCCTCAATTCTTCGTGGCATAGATTCAACAAGGTGCTGGAAGCATTCCTCAGAGATTTTGGTCCATATTGACATGATGGCATCACACAGTTGCCGCAGATTTGTCGGCTGCACATCCATGATGCGAATCTCCCGTTCCACCACATCCCAAAGATGCTCTATTGGATTGAGATCTGGTGACTGTGGAGGCCATTTGAGTACAGTGAACCAGTCTGAGATGATTCCAGCTTTATGACATGGCGCATTATCCTGCTGAAAGTAGCCATCAGATGTTGGGTACATTGTGGTCATAAAGGGATGGACATGGTCAGCAACAATACTCAGGTAGGCTGTGGCGTTGCAACGATGCTCAATTGGTACCAAGGGGCCCAAAGAGTGCCAAGAAAATATTCCCCACACCATGACACCACCACCACCAGCCTGAACCGTTGATACAAGGCAGGATGGATCCATGCTTTCATGTTATTGACGCCAAATTCTGACCCTACCATCCGAATGTCGCAGCAGAAATCGAGACTCATCAGACCAGGCAACGTTTTTCCAATCTTCTACTGTCCAATTTCGATGAGCTTGTGCAAATTGTAGCCTCAGTTTCCTGTTCTTAGCTGAAAGGAGTGGCACCCGGTGTGGTCTTCTGCTGCTGTAGCCCATCTGCCTCAAAGTTCGACGTACTGTGCGTTCAGAGATGCTCTTCTGCCTATCTTGGTTGTAACGGGTGGCGATTTGAGTCACTGTTGCCTTTCTATCAGCTCGAACCAGTCTGCCCATTCTCCTCTGACCTCTGGCATCAACAAGGCATTTCCGCCCACAGAAATGCCGCTAACTGGATGTTTTTTCTTTTTCGGACCATTCTCTGTAAACCCTAGAGATGGTTGTGCATGAAAATCCCAGTAGATCAGCAGTTTCTGAAATACTCAGACCAGCCCTTCTGGCACCAACAACCATGCCACGTTCAAAGGCACTCAAATCACCTTTCTTCCCCATACTGATGCTCGGTTTGAACTGCAGGAGATTGTCTTGACCATGTCTACATGCCTAAATGCACGAGTTGCCGCCATGTGATTGGCTGATTAGTAATTAAGTGTTAACGAGCAGTTGAACAGGTGTACCTAATAAAGTGGCCGGTGAGTGTATGTGCAGTGTTACATGCCTTCAGGTGTGTGTGCTCTATGCATATAGACCGCACCAGTCACGCCAATGTTTAACATCTGCCCAATTTCTGCCTTTTTTCCAATGTTTTTGCACAGGAAATTCTCAGATAGCTCAAACATAAAATTGAGCAAAAACTTCCCCCTGTAGTAGCAATGGACCCACCTACACCACCTCCTATGTGGAGTCGCTTTGCAATTAAATTTGCATTTTTTTTTGGAAATTCTCAGTTGATAAATGTGGTGTTGTGGTGTTGCACTGTGGTGTATTTTCTCCGCCACTGCGTGACTTTAGAGTTGAGTTTTTTTGTTGCTAAAAAACCCTGCAAAAATGATGTTTGCGCAAAAATTTACTACAATTATACGCCAAGAAGCTACATAGGACTAATGATAAATCTCCCCCAAACTGTCTATTCAGCATCTCAGAGAGAACTATAAGTTGGGAGATACAGACTGCAGATTGGAAAGCTTGAAAATGAAGATTACAGGGTAACAGCATTACACCTAATTTACACATGGACTTCTGATTTTTTTTAAAAGTTTGATAAACTGTTAGGTGATATATACTGATAAAACTTTGTACATATTAGTAACTACAATAATCAGATTAATAAAGAGATGGGGGGCAAAAAACAAGAGTTGCTTGAAGGACAGAACAATAAAGAGACACCAGACAAAACAAACAAACAAACTATGCAAGGCTGGTAAGCATCACCCACCTTCTCTTAAAAACCTGCTAGGAATCCTGATGCTGGGGCAGGAGTGGGTGAAGAGTCGCCTAACGGGAAACCAGCGTACCTTCTTCTTAGAGCCTGTTACCACAATTACCAGCAATGAGTCAGACGTTCACAACACAAGAAAACAGACAGCAATAAACAGCTGGCAAACACAAAAGGACTTTACCTTTCCTGACAACACTAGCAAAACTACTCACAGTGCAAGGACTGCATGGAATAAGCTAGGAACTACAGGAAGTCCCACACTTAAGGATACTTAACTCACAGATGACCCTAGTTACAGACGGACCTCAATGCCCACTATGACCTCTGGTGAAGCGCTCTGGATGCTTTCCCTAGTCCAAGGCTGTAATGATCAGCTGTAAGGTGTCCACAATGAAGTTTTATTGATAATGATGATTGATTCCTTGTTCCCATGACAACACAAAATTCTGAAAATCAGTTATCACAGGGTGAAAAAAAAATTTGTTTGGGAGTTACGATTATAACTTAAATCAGTTCCGACTTAATACTAATTCAGCTTAAAGGGGTTGGCCACCCTTTTACATAAATTGCCCATATGCTTATAATACCTTAATACCTAAATGTTTACCAATTGAATCATCATCCCTGGTGCTTCCTTTAGTGCTGTGTGCAGTCTCTGAACTCCGTAGGTTGTTTGTTTACATGTCATAACACTGATAAATAGGAGGGACCGAGAGCAGGAAATTATGGCTCCTATGATTATCCTGCTCCCCCTCCCAGCTCCCTGTGTATGTCAATCAGATGCACTGAGGGGGAAAAAAAAAAAAAAAACCACAATAAAAAAAAAAATGACACACACTGGAGATTGCCATCACGGGGTGAGGCCTCTTCACGCAGACATTGGTTTGCTGCATATTGCAGCAAACAACTGGGGTCAGTGCTAGAACCAATCGCTGGTGTTAACCCCTTGATGGACACCGGCGGCATTTAAAAGGCAGGGGCGACTAGGCGATGCCATCTTTGCCGCTCCCTGATATCAACAATCGGTTGCCATGAAAGCCTCTGGTCGTCCTCATATTACACCTTTGTTCATATGTGTCAGGAATGTATAAAAAAATGTGAACCGATACGGATACAGGCCGTAGGCGTGATATTATAGGAAAGTGATCATAGATCTCATTGGGTGGTGTTTAGTTCACCAATGGTGACAGTCCCCGATACAAGATCTCCCTCTTTTTAGATACGCCCAATAAATGTTAAGTTTGATATATTTTTTCCCCCGTTTCTATCAGCAATTGTATGCAAGTATTATAACGGAATCTATATCAACTTTGAGTGAATATTTTAAAATTCAAATCACCCCCCCTAGAACGGATTAAAACTAAACAAATGTCCGAAGCATGACTTTAACACCATTTTACATAACAAAAAAAAAAATAAATAAATAAATAAATAAAGTGATCGAAAAGGTTGCATAGTCCTCAAAATGGTAGCAAAGAAAAAGTTAGCCTATCTTGCAAAAAGTGACACCTCAGCTCCGTACATATGAAAATGTATTAAAACACAATAAAACCTATAGAAATTTGCTATCACTGTGATTGTACCGAACCAAAGAATAAAAGTAGGATGTATAATTTAGAGTGCAAAGTCAAGGTCGTGAGTCCACATGAAAGGGATGCAAATGGCTTTTTTCACCAATTTCAAACACTTTTGGAATTTTTTTTCCAGCTTCCTTGTACAGCTCATAAAAAAATAAAATAACGTCATTGAAGCAAAATTTGTTACGCAGAAAATGAGACCTCACACAGCTCTGTACACAGAAAAAAAAAAGTTAGATTTTGTAACTTCATTTTGCCCTATTCTGACACAAATAACTTTTTCACACTTCGCTATACGGAGCTGTGTAATGTATAATCTTTTGCAAGAAGAGCTGATGTTTTCAATGCTCCATTTTGGCGACTGTATAACTATTTGATCAAAATTTTATGTTGCCGATTTGAACATTTGGGCTCTATTTTCGATTACAGGAATCATCGCCGGGATCAACAAATTATTTATTCTAATACATTGAGATTTTGGGATGCAGCAATATCTGATATTTTATCTGTTCTATGGAAAAAGGGGGGGGGGGGGATGTGAATTTTTACAGTTTCAAAATATTTACTACTATTTTAGGTCCCCTGGGTGTTTGAACATTAAGTGGCCTGATTGCTTATGCAATAAACTTCAATACAACTGTATAGCAAAATAATGTGAATATACATAGCCTCCAGCAGGCTGTAATAGAAAGTGTTAATTGGCAGCCATAAGAGCCTCCCAGAGGCTACCTGCTGATGAGGTTGTGGTGGGTTCTGATTGGCAGTAATATGAAGCTGCCGTTTATGTCAAATGATTAGCTTTGAATGCAGCAACTAATAGGTTAACTGCCTTGACTGTTGCCAGCACCTACTGCAGCAATGAAATGCAGGTGTCTGCTGTATAATATAGAGAGGGAAAAGCCTATGAGCCCTCTCCTTTTAGCCCCAGCCTATTTATGACATATATTTACATTGGGCAGCCATAAAGGAAATCAACTACTCAAAAAACAAAAAATAAACCTAGACATACTCACCACCGCTCCTCTTCATCATGATCCCATGATTTAAGCAGCCTAAACTGCAATACAACTATTTCGTCCCCACATAAGTCCTCTGTAAATGACATGTCAGGTGCTGGAATTAGAAGTGCATTTCTATTCAATCCACAAAGACATGTTATGTGAGCATTCAACATGCCAGTCATGCTCCTTTTTGACCTAGACCTGTGACCTAGAGATTTGCCAATCCGTTAAGCAATATTACCAGGAGACTAACAAGCTGTAACAATTTATAACCTACACTATAACAGCATGGCACTCTGCAGGTATGGGAGTAGGGGGTGAAATGTTGGAAGGTAGGGGTTCGCAGTTGATCAAGAAAGGGTTTATTTTGGACAGACAACAATAAAAAGTTCCTGAAATCTGTCTTAGAATCACTTGACAAGATAACCAGCAGTGGCCAGAAAGTTTGTTCCAAGAGAGTCTTCAAGTGGCCTTACTTAAAAGTGACCTCGTAAGCCACTACCACATACCTGCTCGACCATGTTGCTTTTATGGCATAGCACAGCGTCATCATCCTGAAATCAAGTTATATACAGAGATCTGACTAGTGACTCCTCTGGACACAGATGTCATTGACAGTGGAGGAGGCACATAGCTCTCATGCCACCATGACATCCATGGTAAGGGTAGTCGGAGGTCACATTAACACCTGTACAAAGATACTGCATAGTCAGTACTGCCGAATAACTGGATGCACGCAGGGGCTCTGGTAGACCCCAGTACTGTTCCCTGCCTGCAGCCAACCAGGTATTCATATTTATCATTTGGTGCACAGGGAAGATTCTAGCCTTTTTTCTGCCCAAGGTGAAAAGAATATAACTACTATAAAACTTCCATCCTCCACAGACAGCCCCCTCCTGCCCCCAGTTCTAGCATCATGACATCATCACAGGTCCTTGAGGTTCTCATATACAGCAGGGATGGTCCATCAGAACTGGTTGCTTACTGCACACTTGTTTTATTCCATTTCTGCAGCGAATTACGATAAAAACGGAATAGAATCGCAGCCCTGCTGCTGCAATAGAAGCTGCAGGCAGCAGGGCGGGAGTCGCAAGCTGAGGTTCGGCGGGCCACGGGTTGTGCACCCCTGATTTGCAGTACAAAGCTACATTCGCACAAATGTATAAGGGACGTATGTATGGCCGGAAGTGTCCCCCATACACGGGAATGCGGTGTCGCACACATGTCCTATCTTTCCCTGTGTTATGGCCCATAAGCCGTGCACCTCTATCCTCCTCTCTATCGCGGTGGACGTAAGCCCAGTCGTAGCCGAGCTGGCATTTGTTTGTATGAATGCAGCAATAACCTGTATTAAAAGCACAGCAATAGAAGGTTTGTTACAGATTTCACGTGCATTTTCACTTGCCTGCATCTACATCACTATGGAAAAACCAATCACATTTACCTTCCGATAAAGCTAGCAAATGCTTCACTGCCATACCCTCAGAATGCCAGACCGAGCTTACAGAGGTCTCGAGTACTCATGAGGGCCATAGTCACCGCCTCCTCATGAATACGCCAGACCAAACACAGTGGTCCAGCCTATTGATGAGGAGGCGGTGACTATGAGCGTATGGCAGTGCAGTGTTCGCTAGCTTTATCAGAAGGTTCCGACAAACCTAGCAGTTTACCACTGCTTATACTTGGGTAGAGCTTGGAGCCGCTTACTTAGGTAAGCAGTTCCTAGAGCGTTTTGTTAGGGAGAAAGGTACTCTTTAGAAGGGAATCCATCTTCATAGCACACTAATCCAAACTAAATGCTGTGTTCTGTAAGGCTCAAATGCCTGGTCTATCAAAACACAAAACAGAATATTCTCAACGGTGAACCCCGTAACGTCCAAATGTCACCACTTTTTTGTAACTCAAATCATAGCGTACATGAAATGGTGAGAAGTTCTACTGTTTCCCCACACACTTCTCACTGCTAAATACACCATGCAGAAAGAAGGACAGTGTAGTCCATGGTCTAGTAGATGGAGGCACTGTATCTAAATGGCAGGTAGATGGTGGAGGTTGCGAATTCAAATCCAAGCTGGGCAAAAAAAATTTAATTTAGAGACCTTGGATTCCCTGGGAGATGTAGAAACACCATATATGGATAGTTCATGATATTTCCCTATTAACGTGGTCCATGCTCTGCCACTACCTCGTCTCCTCTGAGGATTCCCCTGCACAAGCCATTCAGTACCGAAAATGACAGAATCCAGGTATTGAACCATTCTGGGTATGAAAGTACTGAACATTGTTTAACCCTATTAGCAATATACACATTTAATTAAATTTAATGTGCCATATACATAACTTCCTCTTGAGAAATGTATTAAAAAAAAAAAAAAGTGTGAAGATAATTTCCCATAAATATGGGCATATGATCCTTTAGAAACGGAGGACATTTGTCCTTAGATACATTCACCACTGCTGGAGTTGTTGCAAATACACAAGTTGTTTTCGGTTTTGATAACAAGCAACCAAAGAAATTAATTAAAATGTCTATGGCCAGATTGAAATATCCCTTTAATACCAGCAGAACATGGATGAAGGAAAAGATAGAGAACCCAAAACAATGTTTTTATTTATATACTCAAATTAGTACTCATGGTTGGATGTGTGGGGCACAGTCTGGATGCAGGTATTTTGGGTGTGCATCGTTTTCATTTCTTTAATTTTACACATTGTCTCTTCCTCTCCAGCAAGATGACACGTGCCCATCCAGCCGTAGTGGCATAGTCTCTCTCCATGCTGCCATTGCTGTCTATGGGCGCTGTATAAACATTGGCCGCATATACGCCCCCCATACGTTCGTGTGAATGCAGCCTTAACCTGTAGATTGCTTTAAAGGGCTGAGGACTTGATAGAAGAATAGATGTATTATGTCAACAAGTTTCTCACCAACATGAGATGCATTTTCCACTCCATAGACCTTGTAATTCTCTGTGCAACTTCCCAGGTAATAGCAGCTCTGCAGCCATCTGTCCTCTCTCAAAACTGTATTCACATAAACACCACCACTAGCTATGTAAACAGGGGAGACATCTGTAAAAGCTCACAAGTAAAGCAGTAGTGGCTTAGAACCTCCCATGCATCAAATACAACAAAAGCCCAATACACGGATTCAATACTTTTCATTTGTTGGGCTACCAACGTCAGAAGCTCCGATTAAATGTTGTTATGTTGGTTAGAAACAGTTGATAAATGAAGAGGCCCCGAGTGTCACCCCCTACATCTCAGAAATTGACTGTCTATGCTCAGACTGGGCTTTCAAGAAACAAATTAAAATTTGCCTAGCAAATATGTATGGGTTGTCCTGGGCCCTGATGACAGTCAGGTGAAAGAAAATTGTTACTGTTGACTTTCAACAAGTCAAGTTCTCTGTCCTCTGTGTGGAAAAAAAAGAAACACAAGATTGCCAGAAAATCTCTCTGGGGCAACAAAAAAAACTGCAAATCTGTATAATCAGGACAGTGCTATCTTCGGACTACAGGGATAAACAGGAACAGAAACTGGATTTAAATTGCTGGGTTAGTGTACCAAAACTAATAGGGTACTAGTGGGTTTGAACCAACAAACTCACTGAGCACTTGCGGGATTTACTGGGTCAAACCAAAAATCACTGAAGTGAAAAACAATAAAAGGATAGGATGACATGTTAAGATGAGAGGTGCGAGACTACTAAAACCAAATATTTGACAAGTGTACTTCAGACAACCATTCAACTAGACCACATGGACTTTTACAGAGGCAATTTTAAGTTATTGTATTGTACTACATCTCTGTTTTGTCATCCTACTACCAAGGTTAAACTAGGGATTGTGTTGGCATAAATTGCAAACATGAAGATCCAGGTCAGGCAACGTGGTTTTAAAATATTCCATTAATCATCAAGTCACTGAATGCTTTCCCTTCACTCTTCCAGTCTCTCCACAAAGAGTTCGTATGTTCTCTCCGTGTTTGTGTGGGTTTCCTCCGGGCCCTCAAGTTTCCTCCCATACTCCAAAAACATACTGTTAGCTTGAGCAGATTGTGAGACCCATTGGGGACAGGGACTGATCTAGCAAGCTTTGTGTAGCGCTGCGTAATCTGTCTGTGCTATATAAATAAAGAAATTATTAATATAAAGATTTTAAGGGAACCTGTCACCAGATTTTTCACGAATACAGCTAGCAATAGGTTTCCAGAGTCCTATTAACTAAATGCCACCCATTTAAGTTAAAAATAGTTTTTCACAATCCACATAATCAACTTTGTTTTCTTACCTGGCATACAGCTGTGAGTCACAGAGGGTGTGGCCTCCACAGCCAAGTGCAGCAGCTCCTACCGATGTCCCATGTCCCTTCTTACCATTCAGTACTTCATGCCATGCGACCAGCGTGATGACATTGAAGGCCCTTTACCCCCTTTACATTGACAAAATGTACCCCATGTATGGATCTGAACACATGATGATATAAAAACCATGACCGAATAAAGGAACACACATGAAAAACGCATTCAATGCAGAAAAACAGTGTGATGCCATGATATATAAAATACTGATGCAACTTTATTTAAACTCAAATACTATATATCAAAAGTTGTTAAAATCACACAGACAAGTGTATATCTTTGTCCAGACCAACAGAATATAAGTATGCTTGAATGTGCGATGGTTACTAAACTACCCCTCTCCTATTATAACCAATGCATACCATGAGAACTAACACCAAGCGCCTAGGGCTACTTGGCATTACTATAAGTTCAATGTAGCGATAGATATATGTAATAAAAGGATATCACCAGGACATAAGGAGTGGGCTGCCTCTGCACTCATTCTGCCACCTAGCCTTGTTGCTTCTTCAGGGGTGTATTAGAGGGATCGTGATAAGATCCATATTTATATCATAAGGCAAGTCACTCACCTGTGCTTGTATTGCAGCCATTAGTGTCACACGACCTGCCCAATATTCAGTGAATTTTCTGTGACCAATTATCGGTTGTCTCTTGAACAAGAGTATAACTATACTAATCTGTTGCCATTTTAAAAAAAATTGATTAAGCACTATTGCACCATACTGATATTAATAGACTGCTGTCTATTTACTAACAAATATTATTAGTTGTCTCCTAATTGTCTCCTTTTGATTAAGTTAAAGGACACCTGTCATCAGGTCTGTGTCACTAGTCCTATCACCTCTACCTGTTGGAGCAGCTCACAAGGATCCCATCACAGCCTTTATCTAGTTATTTCATACATCATTATAAAATCATCTTTTCTTTATTATGTAAATGAGGCTGGTCACATGGTCAGAGGCAGTGATGTCACCCCTGTTCCCCCTCCCCTCTCCTCCCCCTGCTCATGTCTGTGTGTAATGTACAGTAAAGCATAGTTGGTGTGTGTGCTGCATCTGCTGACATGCTGCATCCTCCTAATATACAGAGACATGTTCTGTTATAACATGTTCTGCTGTAAAATGGCTGCCTGTAGCTGTGGTATCTCTCCTATACACACACACAGGCTGCAGGGGGCGTGGCCACCAGCAAGCACATGGAGCCATCACATCATTATACAGCCTCACACCATTATACAGGCTGTCAGTCAAGCAGTGGGGGTTTGGCTGTGCCTCCCACTCATGAATAAGGTGGACAGCTTGAATATGCTAATGCTTCATTGGACATCTCACAGGTCATTTGCATACATCTTTAGGACCTCATTGCTTAAGTTTACAGGCATGTAGAGGGACAATGAAGCGATAGAGGTAATGCTTTCTAATGGCAGAATATGAAAATATATTTAGATTAGGGGGTTATTTTGCATGATGGGTTCTCTTTAAGACTGCTTATTATGGATCCTTTGTTCCAAATTAAGTTTTCTCTTTACTATTGAGCCCATTTCTAATATGTGTACACAAGAATCATATGATCTTCTGTTCACTTGGGGATACTCACGACTCCACTATACGACGGGAGTACCATTTGGGATGTTGAGACATGATCCGATGTTGTAGTAATCACAGACCTTACGGTGCTCTTAACAGGGGCGAAGGCTCGCCACATCACTAGTCACCTGACACTGAGGACGGGGACACCTCGGCATCAATGTAATTGCAAGTCGCGCCTACTTGTGATGTCATTCTTTGACTCTTAATAGTGGCGCGGCAGTCACACCCACCTAATCCTAACTTGGTTTTTGATTGGGCACACTCGCGATAGATGGCATTCTGGGATATCATATAAATAAATGTCTTACACTTCACACCCGAGCTAAACCCATTACCCTGATGAAGCTGTGTGATCGGCGAAACATGTTGGGGGGCTTTGGCAATAATTTTTAGCCAGCAGAAACCCACCAATCTAGTGAAAGACACTTTAGGGTTATGATGCAGACAGCACCTCAACGGTGAAGACCATTTTGGAGCTACTAATACAGCACACATGCTCTCTCTACTGCAATCTGCCTCAGTTATCGAGAGTACTGTATAATACAAACATACAGACATATAGACTAGATTCGTTTGTTAGTTTGGTTACCCGGGAAAACCAGTTCTAACTGAATCAAGTACACTACATTGGTGTTCATTCTGTGTTTTTAAGCCACATCATTTTCTCTTTGTTTAAATTATTAATATATCGATAATAAAAGTTAAATTTTAATTTCTTGGCTATGGTACCTTTGGGTTGAATGATAACCCCTTTTTGGAAGTCTTATAAATAACCTACCAAGAAGAGATCCCTCTTTTCTTTTTGAAACATGAATTTAAATAAAGATACATGATTTTTTATATATCATGGCATTTATTGGTACCTTTGCACATCACACTGTTTTTCTACATTGTATCTGAACACATGAAATCACAACATGCCTCCATTGAGGCATTATATGATTTCATGTCACCAGATGTCACCAAATACATGGGGTAAATTTTCCAAAAGCTAGGGGATACCAACCCCAAAATGTTTACATTGGAAAACGTATCTCTTCCCGCAAAAGAAAAAAAAAAAGTCATATTGCCCCAATAATAAAAAAGTTAAAATTTTATAACCTACAAAAGGGGCCAATGAGGAAATTAAAATCCTGACAGCTGCAGGGCGCTCCTTCCCTTCTGCGCCTCGCTGTGCACCCATAAAACAAGTAACAAGCACATGTGGGGGATCTCTATACATGGGAGAAATTGCATAGCAAATTTAAGATGGATTTTCTCTTTATTTTTTTTAAATGTGTAAACTTTAGGGCTAAATGAACATATAACCGCCAAAATTTGACCATTCTAAATTTCACCTCCATTTTGAGTTCATTCCTATAAAGATCTCAAGGGATTAACAATGTTCCTAAAAACTGTTTGATCACTTCAGGGTGCAGTTATGAAAATTTGTTGATATACATGGGGTTTTAGTGTTATATATTTAAAATGATTTTTTCTTTTTTTTTCATAAATAAAAGCAAAACTTATCAGCCAAAATTTACCAATAAAATGAAGTAGAACATGTGAGAATCACTTTGATAAGTAACAGTGTTCAAAAATGTCCTGAAGGGGTTTATCAGTTTTGTTTTTTTTAATTATTTATTTGGGGTGGGTAAATTTGAATAGCATGTCCCCTTTAAGATCAGCTGGCTATGAAAGGAAGTCCATTATAAGAAACACTCCTCCATGCATGTCTTTCCAATTCTCCGACATATGATTTCAGATATAATTGAACTGCAGTATAAATACTACTCTACACAGATCCATACAGGGAGGGAGGGTGCTGGGCACTGTATGCCTATAAGGAATAAAGAAATGCCATTCCTGTGTGTAATGGGTAGCTCAGCTGTCCTGATCACACAGATCTGCAGGGGCCTGACACACAGAATCCCAATTTGGCAGCATCATAAACAAATGAATAAGAACTGTGGTGCTATAGTTGTGTATTTATTTATACTTTATTTTCTTGGGTTTGGTCCTTAAGGTTAGAGGTCACTATTTCTCCCAAATATTCTTCCTGATTTAAAGAGGACCTGTCACCCAATTTATCGGCACTAGGAGCTGCTTACTAAGGTAAGCAGCTCCTAGTGCTTGATCAGACGCCGCAGTGTAGAGTGTTATCAAACACTGCGGCGGGGTACAGTGTAATTGTCTCACAAAGCTGTCCGACGTATTCATGAGGGGGCGGGGTTGGGCCGTGGCTAGGGGCGGTGACTGCCGCGCTATTGCCGGCCTATGGAGCGAGCGGGGCGGTCCGGGGAAGAGGCAGGCAAGCTGTCCGATGATTACACTGAACTCCGCGTTTGATCAAGCACTAAAGTAAGCAGCTCCTAGTGCCGAAAATTTAGGTGGCAGGTCCTCTTTAACTAGTTGTACAACCTGTGAGCAGAGATGAGCACTATTAACCAGGACTAGAATCTTATCCAGTAGTTAAAGTTCAGTCGATCTCCTTACTGTCCAGCATTGTTGTCTTGTGTGAAAAACAAACTTTTAAACTGTATGCTATGTAGCCAGATAAAGTAATTGGGAGACATTTATGAGTATTAATTATGTGGAGCAGAAATGCCACAGGAGTAAAGGCTACTCCACGCCCCAGTAGCCTGAGCCGATACCGCCTACTAGCTCAATACCCATCTCTTCTTTTCCCGTAGCTGTGCACACTCGTGCAGGAAACCAAAGTTCTGAGCAAATGCAGTAGCTCCAGCCTTTGAGCCGAGGCTGCGCTGCTATGCGCATTCACACTGCTTAGCCAGAAGCGCTGCCTAAGCCGTGGCTTCTGCACACCACAATTTACTAAAATAAGCTTTCATCAAATTCGATAAATATACATGATTAGCAAAATATACTATAGGGAAGGGGCTTTCAGCATGATCCTACCAGCAGATCTACCTTATCAGCTAGATCCATGGTGGTAGGTTTCCTTTAACCCCTTAAGGACACAGCGATTTTTCGTAAATT
Organism: Engystomops pustulosus; assembly: GCA_019512145.1. Lineage (NCBI taxonomy): Eukaryota > Metazoa > Chordata > Amphibia > Anura > Leptodactylidae > Engystomops > Engystomops pustulosus. The sequence continues at coordinate 83,590,773 of CM033644.1, read as the reverse complement.
TTTTGCCCTCCACCTTCAAAAATCCATAACTTTTTAAATTTTCCGTGTACAGAGCTGTGTGACGGCTTATTTTCTGCTGCAAACAAATTTTACTTCTCGGTCACGTTATTTATTATTCCATGCCGAGTACTGGGAAGCTGGAAAAAAAAAACTGGTGATACCAAATATATATAGGTTTTATTGTGTTTTAATACATTTTCAAAAATTAAATAAATGTGTACGTAAAAAAAAATAAATAAATAAAAAAATAGTTTCACTTCTGACGCTAATCATTTTTTGTGAAATGAGCCAACATTTTTATTGGTACTATTTTGAGGACTGCGTGACCTTTTCACCACTTTTTACATTTTATATGTGATGTAAAATTGTGAAAAAGAAGTGTTTCGGACATTTGGGAGCTATTTTCCATTACGGGGTTCACAGCCAGGACTAACCATTTTTATATTTACACTGCAATATCTAACATTTGTTTGTGATTTTTACTGTTTATTACATTTTATATCAGTTCTAGGGAAAGGGGGCGATTTTAAACATTTTTTTTTAGACTTTTTAAACTTGTCTTTTTCACAAATTTTTAGACCCTCTAGGGTACTTTAACCCTAGATGGTCTGATCGTTCCTACCATAAACCACAATACTACTGTATTGAAGCATGACATTTTTACATAGAATTCATTACAATAACCCACTAGCTCTTTGTAACAAATCTTCAGAAGCCATGCTGTCATGGCAACCGATCGCTTCTCCCAAATGATGTCCCGGAGGCGACAATCTTAACAAAATGCTGCGGCATCAGAAAAGTTAATACTTGTGATCAGGTGTTTGCTGCAATATGCAGCAAACCCCACCTCTATATGAAGATGGCTCACCCTGTGAGCTTTCATCGTACAGCCTCGGCACCTCTGTGTTGTACAAGTACAGCGCAGGGCGTGAAGGGGTTAAGCGGCTTTGGCATTTACATAAATCAGTCTGCAGTGTTTCTCCTTCTCTGCTTTTTTGCAACAAAAAAATGCAATGCCATTATTTAGCCCAAAAAAAAGCTACTATTTACTGCCAAAAAAGATAAAATGTCTCCCAATGAGGAAGTGAGCTTTCCTCAACTCAACATGCCTAATATGCTTTTAGAGACACAACAATCCAATAAGTATGAAGTCTGCGCCATATACGCGGGATTCCAGTGCATGTGCAGCAGCTCCAATGAGTCCTGTAGTGAATGTCGTTCATTCTCACAACCCCTCTCCCTGCGCAAATAGAAGGAGCTGACTGCACAAGCGTGTGATTTGCCTGCTGCAGGCAGCTCCCTTTGCCAGAAAGGGAACATTTACTACAGGAGACAGGGACTTAGGAGGGCAGCTGCCTTCCAGCGACAGTTTCCATTTTACCAGTTTTATTTTAATGCTCGCATACTTGACCTGTGAATAAGTTCCTTTTCCCTGTTTTCTTTGAAAATAAATTTTAAGGGTTTTTTTTAGGTTGTATGATATCAGTAACTGCAGCATTGTAAATGCAGAGCACAGCACTGAATTTCATATTTTCTAGATAAATCATCAATATGGGATTGGTGGGAATCCAACACCTACCATCCCCTCTAATCCCAAATTCACCAAAGGGAAAAAAAAAAAAAAACCACACTTCAGATGAGGTAGGTGGTAAATTGTTTCTCTTCCTCAACCATAGTTACCTGCCCATAAAATTATCAGTTTCATTGATTCCAGACGGTCATCCCAGGGCCATGTTTGTATCCAGCCTAACTGGGTGTCATTCCACCAACTTGGGTAGAGAAGTTTTTTTTCCTGCGTTTGGTACCTCAGTTATTCTTCTTCAGTCAGTAAAAAAAAAAATATTTAAATGGACAATTGGACGGAAGCTGCAGCACCATTTTTTCCCCCATCTCACATTACGGAAGGCATTAAAAGTCCTCTAAAATCCACAGTTTAACAGATCCATTAGTCTCCAGCTATTATATATTTTATACAAGGAAGATAAAGGCCCTTCAAATGTAGGTTTAAACTGCGACTAACATCCACCAATATTGATCAGAGTACATTGTAGCACCCAATATGCTAATTATACACTACAGTCACAGCAGGATAGAAAAAAAATTTTTTACTAGGCAACAATCTGGAAAGCAACACCTTCTGCACCCCATATAAAAGTTCTTCTGCAATTCCCACTCAGTCATTTCTCCCTGTATGCCCCCTGGCAATGATGCTTTCAGCAGTGGACCCTTTATCTCTGCCAGGTGGCTCCTGTACACTACACTATGAAAGACAAGTGGCAGCTTCACCCCTTATCCTTTAGACTGGAGCTTTCATTCGCACAGATGCAGAATTTAGGAAGCAATGGGTACCACAGTATTACTTTTGCTCAGGCCAATTTCTACATGTCCACGGGAATAACAGCTCGCCGCAGCAGCAGCAATGCCCTCCTAGGTGCCAGTCAGCCTGCTGCTATTAGTACACTGGTAGCAGCCGCCAGCATCCTGCCCGGGACACCGCCCGCAGCTCAGTGCCCACGTCTCCCTGCCCGTTGCCAGCTCCCGCCTCACCTGCTGCTCTGCCGCTCAGCTTCACGAACCGAACCAGCGGTTCCCCTCCACCGGCTTCTGCCGCCATGATAAACCGTGCACCGCCAAACCTCCCCACCCGGAAACACGAGACCTGTACGAAGTGACCGCTTCAGCTCCACACCGGGGGAAGTTTATACATTGCGACACCCGGACCTGCTTTATGGCAGAGATTACCTGAGAGACGCAAATATTAGAGAGTCTTCTAGAAGAGAGAATTGTATGTGTGAGCCTATAAGCAGTGGCTATACATCACCATTGTAATAATCTATAGTCAGGTCGTGTATCAGTAATTGGTGACATATGAGCACAGTTTCATGTGCACTAGCTGTAAATACACACTGGCCTTACCCATCAAATATTATATACACATAGGGCAGTTTATTGCTGTTACACATCAATCAGCAATACATGGAGAAAACAATATTTTATCCCAAATCAGACTCCTGCCGCGTTCACACATGGCGTTTGCGTTGCTTCTCCTGTGATCACCTATTGAAGTAAGATTGCAAAAGGCAATGCAAACGCATATGTGATTGCAGGAGAAGTTTGCGTTGGAAACACAATGCAAACACCACGTGTGAACACACTCTCAGTAGCTTTAAAGGGGTTTTCCCACAAAACAAGTTATGGATAGGGCCTAACTTGCTGATCTGTGGGGATCTCAGAGATGTGACCCCCATAGATCACGAGAATGGGGGTCTGATGGGGTCCAAGGTACCTCTCTCGGACCCCTTTTTGCTCCCCGAGATGAGTAGAGTAGACGGCTTAACTTGTCCCTTTTCCTCCATTTACCTCTATGAAGTCTAACTTGTTTTATTTTGTGGAGAAACCCCTTTACTGTGGCGTTTACATAAGCCATTAAAAATCGTGAGTTTTTGACAGTTGTTTTGTACAAGTCAAACGTGAAGATCAAATAAATTTACCTTAGAATAGGCCATTAAATCACTATATGGTTGCATTTCAGTGGAAATACTTGTGTAGAGGGAGAAAATATTCTTAAATATAGCATAAAAAGGTCCTCGAGGTGCAACCACACATGACATTTGTTTGTGAATGCATAGAAACATGTTGCCACACCTTCTATATCAGTTTAGTGGGGGTCTTACACCCAGCATCCCTATAGATCAGCTGATACATAAATAATATAACAGGAAGTGACAGCTCCATTTTCAAAGTTGTGGTCAGATAAATTTTTATGACAGCTAGGCTGCAGTGACTTGGTTTAGCCACTAAACTGGGGATAGGGACCGTCCCGTCTCTGAACCCGGCAGAGACGGGATCCAAGATGGCAGCCGAGCTGGGAGCATCGCAGGTTGATGGTGCAGAGGGTACCGGTTCACATGCTCTGGCCCTGCAGGCAGAGGATGGAAATGCCTCATACACCTCTGCACCTCAGACTGTCATGCCTGACCAGTCCGTCAGTGAGCCGGGTATATCTGCTGGCCGGGCTCCTGATGCCTAAGGACCTCGCCTGATTGGACATGTCACCCAGATCCACCAATCTTGGGAGACACCAGAACACCAGGACTCTCCACCGGCAAACCTGCAACAACTAACACCATATACTTCTCTGCCCGCAGACAGGGAATGGCAAACCCCACAGGGGCTGAAGGTTAGTGTGTCTGACCCTATGACAGCAGGGGTCCCTCAGGTGGCACTGCTCAGTTCAAGATCGGAAGCCTGCCTTGGCAGTTCCGAGCCCTACCCACCTGCCCTCTAAACTCTCTGACACAGCAGCACCAGACTCAGCATACAGTCCACAGAGACAGAGGGTGGGCCCCAACTCAGACTCAATACATGGGAATTACAGCTCCAGCCTGGCACAGTCACCCCTGATGTGGGAGCGTGTTATCTAGGGGTCAAACAGCCCTTATAAGTTGTAAGATGACTTCCAGATTAACTGTTATAGCCAAAATGGCTACTGGTTCCTGGAATGAGAGCAAACACTAAGGCCCCTTCCACACTAGCGTTGCATTTCACGTCAGGGTGCAATGCGTGAAAAACTGACGTTTTTGGCTGCATTTTTGTTCCATTTTTCCTTGGAGTCATTAGCGTTCTTGCGTTTTTCAAGCGCGTGTTGTTTGCGTTTTTTAAGTCAATGGGAGACTCGAGCATTTTTTTTTTATTAAATGCTCGATCTTGAGCAGGGGAATTATTCATGTCACTTAGCAACCCATCCGTTTAAAACGCATTGCACTCGCATTGCTTGTGAGTGCAATATGTTTTTGATGCGTCTCTATAGACTTGAATGGGGCGGGAAAAACGCGCGTGTAACGCAAAAGTAGAGCATGCTGCGAGTCAAAACAAACGCAAGCATGCGCGTGAAAAAAAACGCAAATGAGGAAAGAGCCATTGGAAACAATGGGACAGAGTGCAATGCAAGTTCTGCGCGTCTTAGAAAATGCAAACTCACAAGGGCAGATTTATCAAGCTGTCTGAAAGTCAGAATATTTCTAGTTGCCCATGGCAACCAATCACAGCTCCCCTTTAAAATATTCATGAGCAATGGTAAAATTAAAGCTGAGCTGTAATTGGTTGCCATGGGCAACTAGAAATATTCTAACTTTCAGACAGCTTGATAAATCTGCCCCAATGTTTATAAGTGTGCATCCGCATATAAAAAAAAACACAGAAAATGATCTGCATGGGGGTGGGAACAGATGATAAAAAACTGCAATGCTATGGGCCAGCTGAATTTAATGTCGCTATATAAATAAAGATTATTATTATTACAATGTCTCCCCATAAATTCACTTTCCCAAAACATGCAGATGAACTTTACATATTATTCCTCAAACAGAGAATTGTCTCCGGGGAAACAGAATGGGGCTCATTTACTAAGGGTCACGCTGCTCTCTTTTGTCAGACTTTTCATCTTTTTGGGGATTGCAAGGCTTGGACAGGTATTTAATAGGCGTCGGCGCTGGGATTTTGGCGTACGCAATTGTTTTTTGGTGCAGCTGCGCTGGCTTCCATGCGACACAAATTGGGGGACTGATTTGGACTGGGGTGGGATTTAACTTTAAAATTGTGTCACAAGACAATAGACTTACATACATGTCAGGCGCACGATCTAAGTGAATCGAGGCACAGTGCATTATTATCAAACAATGCACTTTCAGTGAACTCCGTGGATGGGGTAAGTAAATGTGCCCCATATCTTTTGTGTTTAGTTATGAAAAATCGTTAATTTGGCAAAAATTTGGAAAAATTCTTTATTTACAAAGTTCTACATTTTCTATTTTTAAAGCAGATAGTCATAGCACCCAAATTAATTCATAATGTCAGGATTCAGGGGTAGTGGACCCAGTGAACTACCGCGGATGATGACCTAAGCCAACACCTGCAGTGTACTGCAGGCAGGAGGTCAGGACAGGCAGCACAGGAGCAAGGTCAGGAACAGAATCAATGTCACAACAGGAAATCAGGTTAAACACACAGGGCAATGAACAAAGCTTTCTCAATGACATAGACTGCCAGGTGATCAGTGGCAATTAGCGGTGCAGCCATGTGCGCACCCTAAGAGGGGGCTCGAGCAAGGAGAACGTCGCTGGTGTGTGGCGAGGTAAGTGGACCAAGGTTGGCACGAGGGGGCACAGGCAGGCACACAGTGCGCCTAGGACGTGGGTGACAGGAGCACCCGTGACAGCATCCCCTCCTTCGGCCTCCCCCTCTTCATGATTTGAAGAAACCTCAGGCAGTACCCGGGAGAAGTGGTTCAGGATGACTGGTTTCAGAAGAGATACATGGAAGGAGTTGGGAAGGGGAAAGTGGGGGGGGTGCAGAGCTTATCCACAGGATTAACGCGCTTCAGCACCTCAAATGGACCCAGAAAATGTGGACCCAGTTTGTAGCTGGGGATCTTCAGCCAGACATACTTGGAGGACTGCCAAACTTTGTCACCTGGGGAGAAGACTGGAGGGGCCTGTGCTTCTCGTTGGCCTGGGTTTTGGTGCAGGCGGATGCCCGGAGTAGAGACTGGCGCATTTGCTCCCAGATAGAACTGAGATCTCGACCAATACTTCTTATGGCAGGAACGTCAGAGCAAGAGGTAGAGGTTGACGAGGATGCTGTCCATACACAATGAAAAAGAAGAATTATAGGAAAATTCCGCCCATGGCAACAGGGTGGACCAATCGTCCTGTCGGGTGGAGACAAAATGGTGGAGATAGCAGCCCGGAGTCTGATTAACTCTCTCCACTTGTCCATTAGACTATGGATGGTACGCAGAGGAAAAGTCCAGTTTCACTTGAAGTTGGCTGCACAGGGAACGCCAGAACCGAGAAACAAACGACCCCTCGGTCCGACACAATATGCAGAGGGAGTCCATGAAGCCGGAAGATGTAGATGAAGAACAGGTTGGCAAGATGTGGAGCTGACGGCAGACCTGGCAGAGGAAAAAGTGGGACATCTTGGAGAATCAGACAGTTACCACCCAGATGACAGTATTGCCTGAAGAAGGTGATCATCTGTGATCATGGCCACGTGAGTCCACTGGCAACTGGGTATCAGTAATGGAAGAAAAGACCAGCTGGTTTAAGCCGAGATGGCTTGTATCAGCCACTGGAAGTGCAGGAACCCACAAAGTTCTGTACATCCTTGACCAGATCTGGCCACCTGTAGAAACGGGAAATAAGGGCGACTGAGCATTGCACCCCAGGGTGCCCAGCCACATGAAAGTAATGTCCCCAAATCAGTATCCTCTTCCGAAGAGCAGGTCGGACATAGGTCTTGCCAGAAGGAAGCTGCCATAGGTCCAGTGGAGCAGCAACAACCAGTCGCTCAGGTGGAATGACATGCCGAGGAGCCGGTTCTTCCCCGATAACATCAGAGGTACAAGAGGGCATCAGCTTTGACATTCTTTTCTGCCGGACGGAAGTGGATCAAGAAATTGAAACGGTAAAAGAAGAGTGACCAGCAAGCTTTTCAGGGATTGAGGAGCTGAGTCATCTGGAGATAAAGGAGGTTTTTGTGATCTGTATATATGCAGACTGGATAGTGAGCTCCCTCCAGAAGTACTGCAGACAACTTGGCAGGGTCCATCTGTAGTCCCTTGTCAGAGATAATCCGTCCCAGGAATGTAAGACTGTTCTGATGGAATTGGCACTTCTCGAGCATGGCATATAGGCGATTGGTGTCTGAGAACTTGCTGTACGTGGGACCGGTGGGACTCAAGGTCCATAGACAACACCAGGATATAATCAAGATCACGGCCACGACACAGGTATACACTCACCAGCCACTTTATTAGGTACACCTGTCCAACTGCTCGTTAACACTTAATTTTTAATCAGCCAATCACATGGCGGCAACTCAGTGCATTTAGGCATGTAGACATGGTCAAGACAATCTCCTGCAGTTCAAACCGAGCATCAGTATGGGGAAGAAAGGTGATTTGAGTGCCTTTGATCGTGGCATGGTTGTTGGTGCCAGAAGGGCTGGTCTGAGTATTTCAGAAACTGCTGATCTACTGGGATTTTCACGCACAACCATCTCTAGGGTTTACAGAGAATGGTCCGAAAAAGAAAAAACATCCAGTGAGCGGCAGTTCTGTGGGCGGAAATGCCTTGTTGATGCCAGAGGTCAGAGGAGAATGGGCAGACTGGTTCGAGCTGATAGAAAGGCAACAGTGACTCAAATCGCCACCCGTTACAACCAAGATAGGCAGAAGAGCATCTCTGAACGCACAGTACGTCGAACTTTGAGGCAGATGGGCTACAGCAGCAGAAGACCACACCGGGTGCCACTCCTTTCAGCTAAGAACAGGAAACTGAGGCTACAATTTGCACAAGCTCATCGAAATTTGACAGTAGAAGATTGGAAAAACGTTGCCTGGTCTGATGAGTCTCAATTTCTGCTGCGACATTCGGATGGTAGGGTCAGAATTTGGCGTCAACAACATGAAAGCATGGATTCATCCTGCCTTGTATCAACGGTACAGGCTGGTGGTGGTGTCATGGTGTGGGGAATATTTTCTTGGCACTCTTTGGCCCCCTTGGTACTAATTGAGCATCGTTGCAACGCCACAGCCTACCTGAGTATTGTTGCTGACCATGTCCATCCCTTTATGACCACAATGTACCCGACATCTGATGGATAATGCGCCATGTCATAAAGCTGGAATCATCTCAGACTGGTTCACTGTACTCAAATGGCCTCCACAGTCACCAGATCTCAATCCAATAGAGCATCTTTGGGATGTGGTGGAATGAGAGATTCGCATCATGGATGTGCAGCCGACAAATCTGCGGCAACTGTGTGATGCCATCATGTCAATATGGCCCAAAATCTCTGAGGAATGCTTCCAGCACCTTGTTGAATCTATGCCACGAAGAATTGAGGCAGTTCTGAAGGCAAAAGGGGGTCCAACCCATTACTAGCATGGTGTACCTAAGTGAGTGTATAGCAAGTCTCTGAACTAATGATGTACACTTTTTTGACAAACTACTGAAAACAGCGGTGTGTTACGTGTTACAAGTCCAACGGCATGACGAGATACTCGAAGTGTCCATCACGAGTATTGAAAGCGGTCTTCCACTCATCGCCTTTGCGGATTCTAGTGAGGTTATACCCTCCACGTAGATCTAGTTTGGTAAAGACCATGGCTCCACTTAGGCGGTCGAAAAGTTCTGTGTTAAAAAGCCTTTGGCCACAAAAAAGAACCCTGCATCAGCAGGAGAAGAGGACTTGTGTATGCACCCCCCCCTGCAGGTTCTCCTTCACGTAGGCTAACATAACGGTGGTTTCAGGCACTGAAAGTGGATACACGCGACCCCGTGGAGGAGACGTGCCCGGCAACAGGTCTATAGGGCAGTCATAGGGACATTTTGGTGGCAGTCTCCTCTTGCTTTTCTGAGAAGACATCAGCAAAGTCCTTATGTGGAGTGGGGAGACCCACCAGAGGCTTGGAGGACATCAGAGAAGATATGGTGAAGAGAGGACAAGGTATCACCAAACAGAGTGACTGGCATTCCGGTCCCCAGCTGAGAACTTCACAGGTACGCCAGTTGAGCTCATGAGCATGTCTCGGCAATTACGGGAGGCCCAGTAGAACTGAAGACGTGGACCAGGGTGAAACATAGAATGGCAGTCTCTCTTTATGCAAGGCCCCAACTTGCAAGTATAGGGGCTCTGTGCGATACTGGACCGAGTCGCAGATCTGACCACTGACGAAAGAAATGACCAGCGCCTTTTCTAGACAAGCCAAGTATAATTAACAAGCTCCGTTAATATATAGTCAGATATACGACAATAGCATAAATACATCGCCAAACTTCGTCTAGATATGCCGTAGTCCATATAAAAGTCCACACTTAACATCCATGGCTTCCACTGAGACGCTGAACGCCGGGGTTGTGTCCTGTGATGTCTGAGGAAGGTGGAACCTCCGTGGACGTCACAGGACACACCGGGTGTTCACCGTCTCAGTGGAAGCCATGGATGTTTAGTGTGGACTTTTATATGGACTATGGTGTAGCTAGCCGAAGTTTGGTGATGTATTTATGCTATTGTCGTTTATCTAACTATATATAAAAAGGGTTTTGGTTATACCTGTGTTCTGAATATTTCTTTTCTAGACGAACCACGGGAAAATGATGCTGGGAAACCAAGGCAGTATCCACAAAGTTCCCCGCAGAGCCGGAGTCCACAGAGGCTGAAGCTTGAACCGGACCACCTGTTCCATAGCCGAGTAGAACTGGTACATTCAGGCGAGGAGAAGCTTTGTTCTCACCTAGGGGTGCTTCTCCCAGGAAGCCTAGGTGCGTGCGTTTCCCGGACGCTGAGGACGGACAGGACACGTCTTAAGATGTTGCTCCACGGAAGGAGCGTGGCTGGACCTTGAGGAAGATGGCCGCACACTGAGTGAGCTCTGCTACCCCGGTGCCAGAATTACCCTGACCCCAAAAGAAGAGTGCTAACCCTGGTCCCCTAAAGCTAAAAGGCCCCTGGAGGGGAGTGAAGACCCTGGACCCCGCCATCCAACACCGAGAGAGATACGGCACTCAACCGCGTCACTCTCCGCTTTCCTTCCCCTCCAGCCACTGACAACCGGAGCACCGCACAGTCAGCAAAGCCGGCGAAAACTGCTCCATCCAGCATCACCAAGAAGCCCGTACGCCGTCGCCCGCGGCTCAGGGAAGCGGTCACCGGATAACCCATATTGCCCCCTCGATTCGGCACATCGCTTCCTGACACACATCGGCTGGTCCCATTGGCGCCCCATCGCCAGAAGCTGCAGCTAGGCTTCCCCAATCACGCGTGGTTACGTCAGGCCATCTAGCGCTCATCAGGCCCCGCTCCCGCACAGCTCCACAGAAGTCAGGCATCTTAAGAAAAGCAGGATCATCCTAGGCAGCAGCATGAGGAGGGACATAATGTCCCAAACTATTCTCACCCTCTGCTTTTGATGATGGCTGCCCCCTGTGGCATCTGACAGGGAACCTGCAACACCGGCAACCGCCTCTCAGACCCCCGAACTATATCCGACGCCAGGAGGTGTTCACAACCTGGACCAATTGGTTCCTACTATCGGCAGTTACCTTGGGGTCGACGACGCATCGAGTGCTACTCCTGCTAGGCACGCTATGTCAGCACCTGTCCCCAACATGGGAGTCCTCACCCGAACCAACATTTACACGAGCTTTACCATTGCTGATGACTACGGAGATACTACCGTTCCTGATCGCTAACTGGCATTCCCACTTGCAGAACCTGCCCACTTAAAGAGGACTTTACAGGGTTTGATGGCTGAGGTCATAGAGAACTTTAAACCTGAATTTTCGGAGATGACGACGTGGAACAACTCAGTCTCATGACGCAAAAATTGACACCCGTGGAGCTGAGCAAGCAGATAAGGCCTAAATGATGGTGGCGAACCCGAAGAGAATCATCTGGTGTCCCACTGTTTTGAGCTAAAGAGCGTATTATTCCCTGGCAGGAAAAAGAGAGATTTTCACTTGCACATGGCGAGACGGTGCGCTCTAATCAAGGACTTGTCACAAGTTACCCCTTCGTAAGAAGCGATTATGTGCAGCCGTTGCTGAATGATGTTTCTACGTGATGACAGAGATCTCCTACAGATGCACTGCAGACTTTCCATTTGCGTCTTATCGCTACCAAAATGGAGTCACGACACACTATCTGCAATGTGCGAATTGCATGATTTTCCCCACCTTGCAATGTCTGGGATCATCCGACTCCAGAGGGAATGATTGGACCATTCTATCCCTACCACCTAGAGTTTTCAGCGGCTATGATGGCAGCCACCTCAACAGAAACAGAGACGACAGCTGAAATATACCTCCTCTAGAGACCCCCGCGTGTAAGAGGCGACTGACCACCCTGTGCTATCCTTTACAGTTACTCTCTTAGTGCCATGTTGGTCCAGGGGAGGGGGGTTTCTTATTTATAGTTGGTACTTCCAGGGTACTTCCTATCTTAATTTGTTAACTCTTACCTGCACTAAGGCCTGGGGTGCTTCTGCGCTCCCGGTGTAACATTTCATTGTAATTTATGTTTAAACCCTTTATTCTTAGGGTGTGATAACACTGTGGCTTCAGAGTGTTATAGGACCCTTAGAGTTACTCCTTCCACACACACCCCCTGAGTAGGTCCTGCTGCAGCCTTACCACCGCCTATTTTTTGGTGGTTAGGATTGCTCGGATTCACCCGCTGTGCTTCCTCTCCCAGTGTCAGGGGCAAGACCCGCGGTATAGACCTACACGGAGATAGAGGGTTCTCCTCTACCTATTTCAGTACTTGTGCAATTCATTGTTATATCCGCTCCTATCCTGACTGGTTTGTCCTAGCTTATTATTGTTTTCTTTCCCTTCCCCTGTCCGTCCTTGATAGGTGTCTTGCCTTCCTCGATTGGTCTGATTGTGTCTTTGTCTGTTGGTCTTTTGAAGTTTGTCTTCTTTTTTTGTTCTCTCTCCTCTGCTGTAGATTAGTGCTGTGTTCCAAGGGGCGCAAGGCTGTGCCAGTTCCCGCACCTGAAGAGGGCTGCCGTAAGGCCCACTGATTAGATCCTCCCCTCCGTTGGACGACCGTCCTAGGTAAAATCTGCATAGGAGAACCACTACCCATGCACCAACCCCACACGATACTGTTTCTTTACCATGTCAAATTCCCATGTCATTCCTGCACTGAATGTGAGCTGCTTGGCGTCGCAATTCGGCCTCGGTCCGTAAAAGCGTCGCCTCGCGCTGTAATGACTGAAAAGAATCTAGAGACCTATGTGTGTTCCTGCAGCGAAAGACAGCACTTGACACCCCACCGGGGACCTTATTTGGCGAGGCAATCTGTAACCCTGTCTCCTATATGGCCTCCACCAGATAATAAACGAGGCCGGATAAAGCGATTTATTCATCTACCTACTTCGTGTCTCCATCGTTGAGGCAGACTGGCCAATTGCAGCATTTTTAGGCTGAAAATATGTTTAAGCTCTCTCCTCTTCCTCCAGCGGCACCAATTTGGTTTGGTACTGCTGGAGAGAGGAGCAAAGTGTTAGGAAAATACTGTTTGCACCAAAATACTATCTGATCCCTATTGTTCCTTACATGTTCCCTCCTGTTTGATCACCTTGCGTGATCACACATGTCTACCGGTTTCCCCCATATACTGTCTGTCCCTTCTGAACCTAAACGCACTTTTCTCTGGCTGTGTTAGCGTTGTTCTGCAATGGACACACTTTACAGTGTGCCGTGTGAACAGCGCTGCACAGTATCTTTAGCGATAGTTAGGTTGTCTTAGGGCAATGCCTTTTTGCACTTTTTTTTTTTTTTTTTTTGCCTGGTATTTTTTTTTTCCCCAGAGCGCCGTAGGTGTACCCATAGTTGGGTGCACTTATATTTTTTGTGTGTACCATCTGTGCGGCTTGTCCCTATTTTTTTATTTTTCTGGTTTCACGGTTCTTAATTTTTTATTGTGTGCGTTTCCTCAGAAGACGCACACTGTGTTGCAGGCATAAAACATGCTTGCCTCTGACACAGAGTCATCTAGTGGGGATGATGTCCCCTTTTACCTATTATCAACTACCTGCTCATCATCCAGTTACCTGGAAGGACCCCCGAGAAGGCGCTGTAGAGTTCCTGTGCTTGGGCCTTCCACTGACCCCCACATGAGTGGCCCCGGATAATTATAACCCTCAGGTCCCTGACTTTTTGGGCCAACCAAGAATTAAATTTGACACGGCAGGGCTCAGAGCTGTGGACTTCATTTATTTTTTTTAATGAGGAGCTGTTAATTTGATTCCAGACCAATCTCTATGCATATTGCCCAAAACCCTCCTTTATTTCATGCACAAACTTACAGGTGGACCCTTGACACTGCAGCAGAGATGGAGAAGTATTGGGGCATAATACTTCTTATGGGGATTGTAAAGAAGCCCGCAATCGGGGACTATTTTAGTGCCAAGTTTGCCCAGGCGTATATACCCACCAAACATGTCAGCATAGACGAGTCCCTGGTACAATTTGAAGGGAGACTTCAATTCCACCAGTACCTGCCCAATAAGAGGGCAAGGTATGGTGTGAAGATGTATAAGCTGTGCGAAAGTTCATCAGGGTACACATACAAGTTCAGGGTATATGAAGGGAAGGACTCCACTATAGTGCCCCCAGAATGCCCCCCCTTCCTGGGTGTTACAGGGATGATAGTGTGGGATTTAGTGCACCCACTGCTGGACCAGGGCTACCACCTCTACCTGGACAATTTTTACACCAGCACCACCCTGTTCAGGTACCTTGCTTCCAGAAATACTGCGTCATGCGGCACTGTACGCAGAAATCAGAGAGGTCTCCTTAATTCGCACACAATCCTGCATACATTTTTTGAGGGGCGCCCTTTCCAAATTGGGGTCACTACTTGGGGGGGTTTCTATTGTACTGGTACCTCAGGGGCTCCCCCAACACCAATCTATTATTACCACCTATGGGGTATTGCCCTAACAAAGGTAACCCCTAGAAGTTACTACTAAAACTTGAAGCCTTCTCACATATGTAAACAATTAAACGTAATTATGGCGATATAAAGAAGACCAATGGCAAAAAGATTCTACAAAAAAAAAATTAAAAATTGTGGTTTGAACTTTTTTGCCAAAATTTATAACATTTATACTATCAATTGTCTTTTTTTTTCAAATTAGCCCTAAACTATTGATTTCATACCCCCAAAAAATAAACTGATCACCGAAATGACACTACTAACAAACTACAATGTCTCATGAGAAAATAGTCTTTAAATCACAGGGATATCTTCAAGCGTTGAAAAGTTACTACCACAGGAAGATACACTGATCAAATTTAAAAAAAGGACTGAGCCTTAACGTACAAACAGGCTGCATCCCTAAGTGGTTAAATAAGTCATGTTGCATATAATTAATAAAGTATTTAAACGGGTCTGTCACTATGATAGGGGTCTCTTTTTTTCTGGGCCAAACAAAGCAACCATGGCTGGAGAGGCAGATCTAAACCCTTTCCACCTGCCAGTCTCTGTAAGTGGGTGTCGGTGGGTTGTTCTATGCACTATTTGATTATGCTATGAACACCAGGTTTAGTATCCTTATTTGCCTTTTCTAGGAAATAAAACAGGGGTCTAAGGGGAAGGCAAGCAAGCCAGAGAAAGCAGAGAAATTTAAAAAGAGTAAAATGCCAAAGAAATGTAACATAAGCTTCTATTCAATGCTTTACTACAAAAAAAAAAATTTATATGCACGCAGCAGCTTATTGTCGTCTGGACCGTCATCAAGGGAGCACTGACCCCATGGAGGAGGGGAGCGGACCCCATGACCATCATTGCCACGTACTCTCTGCTGTGACCTTGCCTGCAACCATAGTCTCCGTCAGGAATCCAGCTTCGGGGGTAGAAGTCTACAGATCAGCGACATAAGTTATTCTGGAGCCATCTTGCTATCTTCAGTCCTGTTACTGTGCAAATATAAGTGGTTTGATCATACAGACTGTTCTAGCGTTGCTAAGCTATCTTCAATCTTGTCCAAAACTCATATAGAGCATATGTGGTTTGATAATACGGACTGTTCTGGAATTATTTGCTATCTTCAGTCTTGTCCGGAACCTGTATAGAACATAAGTGGTTTGATTCAATGAGCAGCAGCTATCTTTAGTTTTCCAGATTTTGCACAGAGCATAAGTGGTCTGAAAGAAAGACAACCTTCGAGAGGTTGGTATTATCTTCAGTCTAGTTTGGAAATTGCGCAGAACGTAAGTGGCCTCATAATAAGGACTCTTCAGAGTTGTTTTGCTATCTTCAGCCCCACTGGATACTATTCTGGAGTATTCTAGTGCATCTTTATTGCAGGGTCCCCACAAAAACTCAGTAAGCCACAACTCTCTGGCGCCACCTTGAGACCGCACACCAAGCATATCACCATTATGATTCTATGAACATAATGTGAAGTGACTTTGTCAACACTGCTCCCCATTTTCATTTTCTTTTTCCTCTGATACCAGGGTATGGAAAAAATTATTACTGCCTTCAATCTACAGTCGTGGCCAAAAGTTTTGAGAATGATACAAATGTTAATTTTTACAAAGTTTACTGCATCAGGTTTTATAAGGGGAATTTGCATATACTCCAGAATGTTATAAAGAGTGATCAGCTTAACAGCAATTAATTGCAAAGTCAATATTTGCCTAGAAAATGAACTGTTGCCCCCAAACACATTTCAACTTCATTGCAGGCCTGCCTTAAAAGGAGGCCTTTCAGTGATTGATCTTTTGGAGCAAGACCTGGTGTCAAGGAGGGCAGCAAAGAAGCCACTTCTCTCTAGAAAAAACATCAGGGATAGACTGATATTCTGCAAAAGGTACAGGGAATGGCCTGCTGAGGACTGGGGGAAAGTCATTTTCTCTGATGAATCCCCTTTCCGATTGTTTGGAACATCTGGAAAACAGCTTGTTCGGAGAAGACAAGGTGGGGTGAGCGATACCACGTCTTGTCTCAGCCAACTGTAAAGCAACCTGCAAACCATTCATGTGTGGTTGCTTCTCAGCCAAGGGAATTGGCTCTCTCACAGTCTTGCCTAAAAACACATCCATGAATAAAGAATGGTACCAGATTGTCTGAATCATGGGGAGTGAGATTGTGGGCCTATTTAGGATCCCGTGATGGGTAAGAATGAACTCCAAAATGTACCGTATATACCGGCGTATAAGACGCTTTTGAGACAGAAAATCTTCTGTTCTTCTCTGGGGTCGTCTTATACCCGGTAATCGTCTTATACGCGGGCGGTCGGGTCCCGGTGCATGAAGGGCTCACGGGCTGAGCCCTCTCCATAGCCGTGTTCTTTTGCTGCATATTGCCGCAAAGGCTTACCGGTAGCACCCGCGATCGGTGCTAGCAGCTTCGCGGGCGTTGTCACGCGATGGGCTGCCGAGCCTCAAAAGACATCAGGGCGCATACTCACCCTCCGTTGGCCCCGAGTCCGCGATCGGCTCGTCTTCTGCGCCGTCTTCTTTCTTCTGCTGGGCGCCGCCATGCTTTTCCCCGGGCCGCCTATATGACTTCAGCAGCGCGCGTCATACTAGCCGCCTGCCGGGAAAGAAGGAAAGAAGAAAGAAGGAAAGAAAAGAGAACGGCGGGACATCGGGAGCATCGGGGTGAGTATATAAGTTTATTTATTTTTTTTTATGCTGGGCTGTGCGTGATCACTGGGGGCAGTGCTTTAGTACTACTGGGGGCAGTGCTGTATGGTAATGTTGTTTGTTTATGAGCCTTATGTTTAGGCCGACAGTTTTCCTTGCTATATACCTGCAATTCATAGGAATTTACATTAAAACAAAGGACCATGTTAAATTCAAATCTGTTTTAATTTTACCTGTGTTTTTGTATGCGTTGGAAAGGGGGTAGTCTTATACGGCGAATATATCTTAAACGCTTTATTTAAACAGAAAGTAGGCGGGTCGTCTTATACACCGGAATATACGGTATGTGGTTTCTAAAACAGCACTTCCTGCAATGGTTCAAGAAGAAGACTGTGCAGTCCGCAGAAAGATGCATTTCATGCAAGATAATGCAACCGTCTCATCTGAAAATAACACATCTGCATCTCTGGTGCTATGGTCATACAAGGTACAAACTATGGTGTGGCCCCCATGCTAACCCTGACCTCAACCCCATTGAGAAGCTCTGAGCTTCATCAAGAGGATTGGTCTATGATGGCAGGAGGCAGTTCACATAAGCACAGCTCTGGGAGGGTTTCTGTCCTCAATGCAAAAACACTTTGAAGCAAAAACCATCCAAAACTGGAAAAATTCATGGACAAGAGAGTTCGAAGCTTCTTTCAAATGAGGGGTCCTATGTGGCAAATGTACACTCACTAGAACAAATTTTTGACTTGAAATGATTTCACGTGTAATCACCTGTCAATGCTTCTAACGTCACAAATAACCATTTTTTTGGTTTCTTAAATAAATAGGTTAAAAACTTTGTGTGGCATAATAATTTATCATAGGCAGTTATGTCAAAAACATTTCAAATTACTCTGAATATGATCACTGGAAAATTACAATGATGCAATTAATATAGTGTAATTTTGGAAATATGAGAAATATATGATTTGCATATAATTTGGAACAACAGCGTATATACAATTTAGAACAGACCCACATTGTCCAATGGACACACCATTCCCTTCTTCTTCTTATAGGTAGGGCCAATATATTAAAGATGATAGAATTCCAGGAGGTTAGTATATAGTCCATGCAATCCCTCCCAATGGTCATTAAAAAGACAACAAAACTTCACAAAACTATGCCCTCCTCCAAGCACAATGATCTTTTATATTCAATTAACCTATTCAGTTCCTGGCAGTGATTGCAGATGGGGTGGGTCCGTGATCTCTAAACCCTGTCCATGAGCAGTTATATTAATGGTCAGGAAGGTCTGGCTAATGGAGGTAAAAGACAGAAGATTCTGACCACTTTCTTGATATGTAAAGTGTTAAAGTGATGTGAGCCCCACATCTACATGTAAAGGACCAAATATTTTCCTCACCCCACACTTTCAATTACCCAAGAAACAGACCCCTTTAATAGAAGCAATTGAGTTTGCGACCATACAAGCTCGCAAAATTAAAATCATATAGGATGCCCTTTAAAGTCTATCACAGGCAGCTTTAGGCAGCCATTGGAGTCTCTAGAGACTCGCTGTCATAGCAACAGAAGCATCCCGATTCCCAACAATGCCATGAGGGGGTGGAGTAATCCAAACCAATATGGACATCACTTATAAACAGTTAACACCCATAATAAACTGGTCAAGTCGCAGAATGCAGAAAACAACCTCCATTAGGGATGGCTCAGGGGGTTCAGCCATACCCTGAACCCCTATCCAAAACCTCTGTTGCTGTGTGCAACAAGTCATGGCCCATCATAACATTAAGGTCAGAGGTAATTACCTCAGGCAGCTCAGGGTGCTGTATGTCTGGGTACGTAGGCCAAAAAAAACCCTGCTGAATGATCAATATATGATTTATAACAAAGTTTGTAAAGGAGATTGTACACAAATGTCGCATGACAGAATACAGCCATTTAGGAAATACAAATTTTTCAGTGCCGCACTTCCATAAGTGTTTGCTACCAACCCGAAGAAATCCATAAACTTACCAAAAAAAAATAATAATAATAATAATAATAATTATTATAATTATTCTTATTATTAGTTATAGGTTTATAGAGGGACCTCCTTTGTTCTTCAAAAAAAAATCTTTAATATTGATTACAAAAGTATATTTTTTGTTTTATTTACAACCTGGTTAACACTTAAATTAATCTTCTCCAAGAATAAGCCGACACCATCCAGCGCCATAGGTAATGTCTGTTTCCACCTCTTCACCGATCACCTTTAAAATATCTCAAGTCTTTCATAACATAATTTTTAATTATGTTTTGTTTTAAAAGCATCATGTGATGTAAAAATGCAAACCATCAATACTAAGAATTGGCGCGCCGCTAACAGTAAAAAACAAAAATAGGTTCATACACTCTACCCACCTTCACGACACACCCTGAAAAAGGCCTAGTGACTGGGCTTTTATCAAATTTCGTAAGCGTGGGTTGAAGGGACCATAACTTTTTTTCAGGACACAAGTAGATTTAACACGAAGTACAAGTTTCAAGACTGTTTTCATTTTTGTTTTATTTCGGGTGTAAAAATTTGGGGGGAAAAAAAAAGCGCCTTTTTTTGTAATTTATGTGGTACTTTGTTTTAATTTTCAAATAACTCAATATTTTCACACAGTTTTTTTTTATTTACAACTTTAACCCTGTAACCTGGACTCTAAGAGCCTGAGTTACAGGGGAACCGACCCACTGTGACTTGGGGTTAATCAGACGCGCAGTACAGTCTAACATCACTGTAAGGCACGTGCGGTCACGCGACTGCCGAGTCTATAAGGCAGCCAGCAGTGCCGCTCTGGCTCCTCTTGGAATGGCTCCTCACAGAGTAGTGCAGGACTCCAACTCTTGGTTTAAAGCAGCGTATTGGTGGTGGTTTGGGTGTCACCCCCCATGATATTGTGGAACTGTAATTAAAAAGTTCTGGGGCTGGAAAAAAAAACAACTTTTTTAAATGTTAACTACTTTTTTGTTGCAAATAGTAAACAACGATGTTACAAAAACATTTTACAGTTGAAAAAAAAATTTAATATTGGTTTTCAGAAAAATAAAACAAACAGACATGTAAAATGACAATGCATTATATCATGCAACGAAAAAGCTAAATATTTGCACTTTAATTTTTACAGGAAAAAAAAATAAAATAAAAATAAAGTACCAACCTATTACAAGAGCCGACACACCAACCAGAATCCCAAGCATTCTACTACAATACTGTATTACATCATGCCAAGGAGGTGAGAGTTTGGGTAGCACATTGACTCTCCCATTTCACAGCAGAGTACTTATCATCCCAGCTTTGTCTTGTATGCGTTTCAGTAGGGTGTTCCAAGATATTTGGGTAGTGCGAGAATCAATTTTAGCCATTAACAAACTTGAATGTTTCCAAAAAGAATTGGTTCAGTTAGTTACTATACGAAGTAACTTTGTGGATATCAACATTAAGATTCACCGCTTTTGTGACCACAACGACCGAATTGTGGCGATTAAGAAATGAAGAGGGGTTGGATTCTGCAACTATTGCAGAGACGCGTGCCAGTACTCATACAACTACAAGCCATACGCACCGTTTAACGCAGGACAATAATTCTAGCACATCTTTGCTCATGTGTCTTGAGCTTCAAGTAAAGCATTCTAAACACTGAGGTGTGATTATTCTCAAGAAAATGGTTTCATGATACAAAAATGATAAAAAATAATGACAAATCGCCAGCACCTTAGCATTGGGACAAATACTTGCATATAAAACAAAGGATCATGGAAACTATTCTAGCCCGGCCCAGGCCATGAGTACTAGACAGATTATTGTTTCTAGTGCCAATTGAGAAGGTCAAGGTGATTATAAGAATTTTATATTTGTTGGATGAGGCAAAATTAAATAAATCTTTTGGCTTTCTCACAGATAAAATGTTATTGCTGAGGCTAGTGCCTTGCTTGGAAAATTATATAAATAAGAACAGCACTTTTTGAAAGGCACTAAATTGAGTAAAATACATTTCAGAACTGAACCATATATTACGCAAGCGAAGACGGCAAAACAACCACACAGGGCCTTTTATTAAAACCAGATGCAATTGTTTGTAAAAGCACCTTCCTACATATATATCAAACTCCTCAGTTGGACCCTTGATAAGAAATGGGTTGTTCAGTATAGGGAGAGTGTAGGCAATCCCAAACGAACTACAATAATAACTCTGAAAAAGGCAGCCTACGAATGGGTGATCATACAGCGACAGCACACTCCCTTTAGGTCACCAGAATGGCTACTAAAGAATGGCTTCCATTGGGAAGATGAATCTGAACTAGAAGTTTTGGCAAGACTCAAATCGAATCCATGAAGCATAATGTAAATATAGGGGGAAAAAAAAATAAATAAAAGCCTAAATTGTAGCAGAGAAGTATAAATATAAATTTAAAGAACACGCCCCTTAGAGATGGTGGATTTTTCTGGGTAAAGTACCGAGAGGAGACTGGAGCAAATACTGTTTAATACTAAGGAGCCAGTCCACTCCGACCGAAAACATAAGCCAAGCAAACTTTTAGTGCATTTCCAAAGAACCTGTCAATACTCTCCAAGCAGAATAGCCCACATTGTTAGGTTGAGGAGCTCGGGCCTCCTTGCTCCTAGGTCGGTCCATCCCTAGAAAGCATTTGAAAACTTCAGAAAACATAGCTAACGGTGGTAGCGGGCCCAAAGCATCGACACCCTAGCTAACAGGCTGTAAGGAGTATAAACTGTTATAATTACTCATCGTGAAAGAATAGACAGTCATCCTAGATCACATGGGAGGACAATGAGATTTATTAACCTATGCTTCACCAAAAGTCAAAAACCCTTTCTTATCATCCAGAGGGAGGAAAGCAAAAGCAAGAAAGAAAAGAACAGGGAGTCAAGCACAGAGTGAACTCTGTTGTCTCCATTCTGGTAGCGCGCTTTGGCCATATGTAAATCTAGACATTGAGAATTCGATATCTGTAAATAGCACAGCAGCATGAACAAGAACTTACAACTACAATATTCACAGATTCAGCATACAAGTACCTTCCTCCACCCTGAAAGTCTAGAAGATATTCGTGCAGTCATATACCTAGGCAGCCAATGATATCCAAGTTAAATTCTACAAAGAGCATGTCGTTTAGCTTCTACACTAGCGCACACGCCTTGTTTAAGCACTGGTGGCCTAAGTCCGTGGATTGAGTGGGATGAAATGCATGACCGTGCACCAGATTGTGTTCTATACAGCAGGTGTAATGTTTCAGGCAGTCTTGAGCGGCTAGGAATGAATTTCACATACATAGATCATCTCTATGATTGGGTGTGACATGAAGGAGCAGGACAGTTCACCAACCAGACGTGGCTGAGCTGGTGAATCCAACCAACCGGGTACAAGGTACAAATTTAAAATTAAAAGCATGTACAGAAGCATCCAGATACTTCCCTGAATAAAAAGTTAATGGCCGCACAAAGCGTCCAACTTAAAACTGCTGATGGTTTGCGCTGTGTTAATAAGTTAAAATGGAAAAAAGGACTTGAAGGCCACGTATTATCTGATAGTAAGGTCAGGCCATCCATTCTTTAGCACGTAACTCCTGGGAGAGGATCCTTAAACACAATTTATTTTTAAGTCTCTCTATGTAGTCCCTGTGATAGTCCAGCTGGAGAAGCTGATTGTGGGAAGGTGACAAGGTGAGGGAAAGTATTTAGCAGTCTCCCCAGCACAGTTTCTAGAAGGCTGGGACCGACGAGCCATATTTTTACAAGATCCAGTACCGCTTGTTCTCTGCTGGATATCACTACATCCTTTCAATGGATAGACAATACATCCAGCACCTAGGATAGAAAACAGATGCATCCAGCTTGCTAAGAGGTTATTCAACCACTTGTGCATCACATACATTGGGAAGGGTCGGCTTACGGGCAATATAGTGACTAAACTTGTTTGCCGACTCAAAAAATAAAATAAATTGTTGGGGGGCATACACTTTGCCTGGTAAGCAGTGCATAAGGGTTAGTTCAATCGTCCACCTTTTTAAAGTAAAAGGGAACTTTGGATTACGATAACCTGGGGTCTGCAAATGTTTTTGCAAAGACAAGCCTTGTATTGTTAACAAATTTGGAAAACAAATTTTATCGCAAAATTACATAATAGACATACATGTGACCCTCCCCACGTCTAATTAATTGGACGCCTGTTCCACAAAATCTTGAAGTAGTACAAGACCTAAAGGGGGTCCAGAAGCTTGTGTACTAGACATGCTAATATTTTTAGGATGTGAGAACAGATCCTTCGCATATTTCCATATTTCCTGTCTTCTATGGTATACTTTCTAAAGGGATTTGGATTAGGGTATCCGGAAACTACCGGTAATATGCTCGTAATACAATATTCAACTGTACTACATTACTTTATTATAAAAAATTTGCACAATTTTCCCACCAACATCCACCCAAGTGAGGACATACAACCGAGTTTACTGCGCACAGTGGAAGTATGCTGGTTCAGGGCTGACAGCAGGAAGTTTGTCCACTGGAAGTCTGCAGGTTAACTCCAGAGGTCACCTAGATAACCTCGCTCCCCATTATAACCACCACATATAAGAAACTGCTGAAAAGAACAAATTACAATTTAGAGAAAATCATGTTACTTCCTTCCTTCTGTGTGCAGATGGGGTTGGTCACCATCTGCTCTAGAAGGGTTTTGGGACATGGACGTGGTTCTCCAGCCAAAGTGCTGGAGGTTTAAAAAAGGTGGCAAATAATTTTGCGCGGTAGACAACTTCTAAACAAACTTATACTCACTTGCAGGATGCATGGACTCATGAACCGCATTGAAATGGGCCCAGTGACTGCTTATTTTTTTACTAGTGCCATGCAGACAACTGCATTTCACTTCAAGAGCTCATTTTTAAACAGTCTCATATGGAAACAAGCACCACGAAATATCTTCATACTTGTTGATCATTAAACAACCTGCATCACGGGGATGGGAGAGGGGTGCGCGCTTCTCTTCTCATTATCACCTGGTATATTGCAAGAAATGCACAAGAACGCAAGATCACACCATTTAACCCCTTAAGGATGCAGCCACTTACAGCTTAAGGCGCAACCATTTTTTGGATTTGTCTACTGCGTAGCTTCAATCATGGTTATACTTTTGAAGACACTGTTACTCTACTAAAACGATTTCTCTGGGTGTTTTTTCCTACCTGTTGTACTTTACATTTTAAAAATTCGAATAACTTTCTTTTCAGCAGATAGATTTACCACCTAAATAAGTTGTTGAATACATTTCCCATATGTCTACTGTTACAGTTTCATCATTTTTTGAAATGTACTGGATACTTTTTTGACGTCACGACGAGCTTACAAATTGAATATCGCTTTTCCCTATTTTCAGAATTGACTAGTTTGAAGATATCATACTGTTTGAATCAATTTTTACAATTTACATCAAAACCACCCATATAATCAGTGATGGCGAATCTTTTAGAGCGACGTGCCCAACTACAAACAAGACCTGCCTTATTTATCGCAAAGTTGCCAACATAGAAATTTAATTGTGATTTATACTTCCTTCTCTGTCAACAGCTTCAGTTCATTCATACCATCGCACCTAGAGGGACACCAAGAAAGCCAGAAAATGGTATAAAATTGTGGATGATCATTGTAGCTGCTTGCTGCTCCAGGTCCCATAACAGACATAGAATTGTCAGGGGCCAGAGCAGGAGTACAAGATAACCAGATTGTCACACCCTTCCCACTCCTCCCAGTATCCCAGGTGAGTTTTTGGCGTCACTTTAAAATAGCTCTGTGCACGCAGTCCTGGGCTGTCTGGGACGCGGACGAAGTACCTGGATGTCATTTCTGGTGATGGCCTGAGTGCCCACAGAAAGGGCTCCGAGTGCCACCTCTGGCACCAGTGCCATAGGTTTTCGCGCCACACTTGCCCTATATAATCAACCCATTTTCAAATCTGCAACCCCTCAAAACTATCAGAAACAGCTGTTAGGCAGATGTAACCCCCTTGAGATCTTCTTGTTACATCACAAAATGAGGTGAAATTTAGAATGGTCAAAATTTTGTTGCTTATACGTTGCCACCTTTCCAAAAAAAAAAGGGATAAAAAGGAGAAACCCACCATACAATTTGTTCTGCAATTTTCTCCCGAGATGCATGAAACCCCCCACATGTGGCCGTTATTGTTTTATGCAGCAACGGTCGAGGCAGAAAGGGAAGGAGGGACCTGCCACTGCCACGATTTAATATTTCCTAATGGCTTGCCTTTGTGTGATAATTTTCACATTTCGTGATTGGGGGGCAATGTACGCCATTTTTTTTGCAGGATGAGTATGCTTTTTCCAGTGTTGCCATTTTGGGGGTGGTACACCTATTGGAACAATTGAGAACTTTTTTTTTTTTTTTGGTGGTTTTCCACGGTTAGCCTAATGAATCATGTACCTTTTTTCATGGTTCATACGATTACGGGGATACCATATACTTTTTTTCTTTCGTTTTACCAATGTGAACCAAATTTGAACTAAACCCCTAAGTGGGGACAAATCTATAATTGTTTGCATCCGTCTTCCAAGTGGCAATAACATTGTTACTTTTTTGGCTGTCAAGCTGTGATGGCTTGTTTTTTGCGGGACAGTTGCACTTTGCAAAGTAATCACTTCTGGAGTACATATGTTTTTTTTTGATCCTTTTATTGCATTTTTTGGTGGGATTCAATGGTAAAAATCAAAAATTTTTGGCCTTTTTCAGTTCTTTTTTAACCTGTTCATCTGGCGGTTTCAATACATGATTCTCTTTATTCTACGTGGTTGTTTACAGAGGCACAGATAACTAATATGTGGGGATTATTTAAACAGGACTTTTTGTGTTTATAGTGATCTCTTTATGATTATGGGGCATATGGGGGGCACTTATTGATTTTTTAATTATAAGATTTTTCTTTTACTTCATTCTCTTTTTCTTTTACACCCGTTTCATATATACTGATGTTTTGAATGGGTATTAGCAGTGTTAGCATAGGCTGACACTGTGCCTTTAAGTGACGTCATCGGACGCCATCTTTCAGGCACTGCCGTCGGACCCCAGGGCTGCCATAGCAACGATCAGCGCCCAACCCCCCCTCCCTCAGATGCGGGTGGTGTTACACTGGAGTGAGTCAGCTTGATAAGCGTGACACCCTTTGCATCCAGCGGTTCGGCTCCGTCCAGAGATAAGCCTGATC
This sequence comes from Engystomops pustulosus, assembly GCA_019512145.1. Classification (NCBI taxonomy): domain Eukaryota; kingdom Metazoa; phylum Chordata; class Amphibia; order Anura; family Leptodactylidae; genus Engystomops; species Engystomops pustulosus. The sequence goes on along the minus strand of CM033644.1, from coordinate 83,564,333 downwards.
AGCTTTAGTCACTAAGCTCGCGGCGGATAGGGAATTGGGTTAACCTCCTGAGGTTCTCTAAGCAGCTAAAGGATCTAAAGGAGTTAAAAGAGTTGTCCGCTTTCAGGAAATAATTTACTATTGTTTGTTGTGTGAAAAAGGCTGTAAATGTTCCAGAAAGAAGGATACTAAAGTATATTGAAAAATTCTACGACTACTGTCTATGGTCCATGTAACCAATAGAGACCAGATCAAATGGGTTTAAAAGCAGTCCAGGCAGAAGCTGCCTCCTCCAAAGTCATATTTGCCAACATCCCTTTAAAAAAAAATTAACAGTTTAAAAAAACAAAAAGCTATAGGAATAATTAACATCTTCCCTTCCTTTGCCTAGTTACAAGCTTTTTACTTACCATGCATCTTATTTGTGACACAGACTATGACATCTTCTGGCGCTGGAAAACCCTAATGATAAGAAAACTGCTTCATAACCATATTAACGGATTCTCTTCAAACGCCATGGATTTCTTAAATTCTGTAATTTGACATAATTTAGCCAATGAAGGATTTCTATCAATTATATAATCCTATTAGCTGAGCTTTTTTGTCATACACCAAAATACCTGCATTATTGCCTGTTTATATGCTGACATGTGTCATCACATTGTATGTTAAACGTTTAATAAAAATACAATTATAAAAAAAAAAGATGTTGCTCCACAGAGAGCTCACTAAACCGGATGTCAATCTGAGTGGCCAGAGAGATGAGACCACTCACCCATGCTCAGACAGTTTACAGTCAGACCCGGGTGGGATCTGACTGCTTAGAACATCGGGCATCCCTGGCTTCTATGGAAACACATGTGATCGGCACCCATAACGCAGTGTCTTTCATTAAAACAATGCAAGACACTGGGCTCTGGCTACCGATCAATTATGTTTCCATAGCAGCGCTAGAAGTACGTGTGACCGCATCCTCAGCTGCATTCCTATGCAGTTTTTGTGTTTGCGTTCCAAATAACAAAGCAAAGGCTCCTTCTGTGATCACCTGTTGAAGTAACATTGTGTTGCCACAATTCCTCAGATTGCAGGAGGAGCCTTTGCGTTTTGAAATGCAATGCAACCATCACATGGGAATGCTGCCCCAGTGTGAATGCACTTGAATGTTAACTTCGTCTGTGTTCTTCCTGATGTTTCAAAAGCTAGCAGCTGTGGTTTCCAGAACCGGGGCCAGCATGCGGCTTACCTGGGCAAGTGGCAGGGCCCAACGGCGCTAGAGTGGCCCACACGGGACCAAAAAAAAATTTAGCCTCTGGATCAATTGTACCAGTGTTACTTTAAGACACTGGTACAAATGATCATCTTCCAGCTCCTCGTTATCTACCCCTATGGAGAACTCACCTTTCCTTGCTCCCCCAAAGCTGCGCATCAAATGTGCTAGCTTCAGAGCTGTCTCGTACAACTGGGGAAGGGGACAGTGTCGCTACTGGGGAGGGGACAGTGTGGACTATGGAGGGGTGAGATCACAGTGGCTACTGGGAGGGGCTGTGTGGCTACCGGTGGGTGGGTGTGGGGATGCAGTGTTGCTCTGGGATTTGAGTTTACTGAAAAAAGGCCCACTAAGGCTCTGTTGCCCAGCGGCCTACTACAATGTGGAGCTCACCATGGTGGTTTCCATGGTTCTGTATATGAGCTGACAGCTAGAGGTGCAAATTATTAGGCAAGTTCTATTCCATGCTGGGGCAGTCTTTTTGTGTTGTCTTTTGTTGATAAGCAGTCCTCACACACCAATGATGGGTAGGTCCCAGGATCACAGGACTGTAGTTTGGCCTTCAATTTGCACCATGTTTGCTGTGCAAATTCCTGTTCTTCGCTTATTTCCCTCACAATCTAGAGCCACAGTGCTCACACTATATTACTGCCATGATTGCTCCAGTTATATGCCGTGTTACCATTGATAACACATGTAACGCTGTGCTCATATGAACGCTACAATAGTAGAACAGAGCCAGATAATGTGAAAAAATAATAATGGTTTGCTTGCTTCTATTGTTTTAGAATATTTAGAATAATACATTTATATAATTCCGGGCCATCTTCTTTAATAATCTGCCAGCTATTTTCTCTCAGTTAGGAATCTTTATGCAGCACTTATCCAGAAACTAGGACCAGAGGGAAAGCCTGTGCGCATAGCTAAACGCTCACTGCTATGCCAGGTGTACTGGCGGGCAACGATACAGCTGAGCGCTCACACCCTCCGGAACGCAGGAGCCCTGGAGTTTTGTTCCTTACCTCCAGTTTGTAAGGGCACTTCCGGCACAATCAAGATGGCGGCGCCCTGTAGCGAGAACATGGGAACCCCGCTGAGATCTCCTGTAGGAACCCCTGGAAAAGTCCAGGATTTGATCAATGAGGGAATAGTCAGCGAGGAACGCAGTGACGGTCGGTGAGTGAGAGATATGGGAGAGATGAGGGATTGCGCCGCACACCAGGACAATGATCTGTCCTGCTCAGTTATACACCGGGACCTGAGCCTCCGCTGCTCTTTGTTTATGCGCCACCATGTAATCAGATGATCATGACAGAGTGACTTAGAACAGTATGAAATGACAAACATGTATGAGGCACATTACCAGCGGCACCCATGATACATAGGTGCACATGTGCCCATCTGTCAGGCTCTAAGTGCAATACAGGACCATCCACCTGACAGAGAACATAATTACCATATTGGGCACTGTATTTCCTCTGGACATATGCTAATTAGGCTCTCACAACAGATTTTGACTTAACCCCTTACTGTACAGTTCAGGAAATAGGCTATGTACACTGCAGTGGCTGTGCCGTTCCCATGACCACCATACACCAACATGCATGTACCACACAACTCTGATCTCTTGGAGAAGTCAAACTTGCTCCTGTTGGATGACTTTCTGTACATTTTCTGATTTGAGGATGGGGAGCTGTTATACAATGTAACTCTTGTTTTATTTATCTCAGAAGCTTCAATAAGGACACAAGTATTCTGTTGGAAGTAAACACAAGTTTTGAAGCATTAGATGAATCTAACTCATCTGAGGCAACAAGCAAGGAAGCCTTTTTCTCCAGGGTGGAAACGTTCTCCATATCCTTTTAATTGACTGCAACAATCAAAGATATATCCAGCAAATGAAATGACTTAACCCCTTAAGGACGCAGGGTATTTTTGACATAATTTCTAAGCTCTCCTCTTCGCAAAATCGATAACTTTTTCATTTTTCGTGTGTATAGAGCTGGGGAGAGAGCTTATTTGTGCGTAACAAATGTTTACTTACCCATTGATGTTATTTATTATTACCATGACCATGTAGTGGGAAGACAGCAAAAAAAAATTCCAAATGATGGAAAAATTGAAAAAAAAAAACTGCTTTGCCGTCATGTTCTATGTAGGCTGTTTTCTACGACTTGCATCTGACCGCTCAAATAACACCCTTACTTTATTCTTTGGTTCGGTATTACGCATCGCGGCTGATACCCAAATTTAATACAGAGTTGTATGCCGTTTTGATACATTTTTAAAAAGTAAACGAAATGTGTACAAAAAAGAAAAAATTTTCGGCATATTCTGACGCGGGAATAACTTTTCAACTTGGTGAACGGGAGGAGATGGGTGTCGGGTAATTTTTGCGAAATGAGCCGCGTTCTCATTGCTAACCGATTTTGAGAGATCTAGTGCGACATTTTGATGAATTTTTGATACCTTTTTTATGTCGTCTCATAAAAGGTGTAAAAAGGTGCGTTTTGGACATATTGTGCGCCAGTTTGCCCGTTCCGGAGGTACACTAGCCGTTCACTAACCCATTTTTTACTTTGATAGATCGAGGCATTTTCTGGGAACAGCCGGCGGATACCTAAGTGCTGTTCTGCGTGAATTTGTTTTATATTTATTATATTTTATCAGTTCATTCATAAGGGAAAGTGGGTGATTGAAACTTATTATGTTTATATTTTACCAGACTCCCAATTTAAAAGTGCCGCCGGCGGCGGCAAAGCCACATCTTGTATGAAGAAGGCTCAGCCCGTGAGCCTCTGTCATACAACCTTCACAGCTCCATGGCGGATATATCCGTCACGGAGCGTGAAGGGGTTAATAAAGGACAGTTTGTTTACTGCAGTATGGGCTGAATTTTCATCAGAATTCAGGATATTTTTTAAATGCCCTTTAAATGCATGTTCTATTCCTGAAAATTAAGGCCAGGGTTAAATAACTTTTATTTGTCCAAGGGCCAAATTGTCATCCTCATCAACTTTGAGGGGCTGTACCAATAACCGGCATCCCTTGATGCGCCAACAACCAGCACAAAATACTTAATTTATTAATTTTTGTTCTAAATTTATCTTCTGCTCCTTGTACAACACAGCAGCTTCTTCTCTCCTCCATGTACTGCTATGTGTCCCACGATGACATCAGGACCTGGAGCAAATCTGTGCCAGGAAAGATAAAAGACCTGTAGTACAGTAGGTCCTGCAGTGGTGCATGCCACCAGCATCCGGACACACAGTTGAAATCAGGAGAGGACTTCTCAGCTGCATACATCAGACTTTGACTATCATCTTAGAACTGCTAGAGTGACCAGGAAAACACGGCTGTGGAGTCAGTCGGTGACCATTTTGGTGGAGTTAATGTCAGAAGTTTGGCTGACTCCACAACGCTGCTAGCCACCATCCTCTCTCGGCATGTGTTGCTTTTCATCTGATACACAAACTTTATCAATTATCATTTGAGTAGGCTGACGCTCACATTGTTGGTGGAATGAACTTTCAAAGCAACTGGTCTGCTCTCCCTGACAAAATATTGAATACTGATACCGTGTAGGTAGACTGTCATAGATGGCTGTATATACAGATGTATATGCATGGATCTATGCATATAAATGGATTTCTTTCTGTGTAGGTTCGGGTTAGGTCTGCAGATGGGTTTCTGCAACTTCTTCAATATAAAATGTAGACAGTAGAAATGGGTTACTGTGAATAACTTTACTATACAGTTGTTCATCTGAGAAATTGGCCATAATTCAACTAGAAAATTTTACTAGGATTAAATGTTTCCTTAATATAAAAACTCGCTAAAATGGGCTGGAAAACCTCCGGAATTGTCTCCTCTTATCTGTGCTCAGTATGGATGGTCCAACATAGATTGTGATATGCTGAAGTGCTCCTGTTGCGGTGCATACCTCAGTGCTAGCCTCCAGCCAGCTTTGGACTTCAACAAGTGTAAGTATTGCTGTAGCTGTTGTGTACGTATCTCCTGGCTTAATTTCTAAAGGACTGTCATCAGACAAGATGATTATTGAAGGGGGTTTCCCACAAAAAATATTCTCACATCCCAATCCCCTAGTGATGTTAACACAATAAATATCATTTTAACTCCTTACTTTACAATTTTACTCAGTTTTATTGCTGTTTTAGCTTCTATCACTCCCTGGGCTGGTCAGTGTAAGATTCCAGAGTGTGGGCAGGGACTCTCTAAGCAGACACATTGGGAAACATTTGCTTACCTACTTGATGGAGTTCACCAAAACTGCATTGTGCATGTAAGTGCATTGGATTGCTACACAATTTGAACGTTAAATCCCACGCTCCGTCCGAATCAGTTGGATTGTCCGATGGCACGTTACCCAATTTATGTCATATGAAAAGCTGTGCACCAAAAAACGATCGTGTGCGACACAATCCGAACGCAGACACCTGTTAAATACCTGTCCAAGCCAAGCAATCCCTGAAAAAAAGTGCAAAGTCCGATAAAAGTGCAGTGTGCAGCCCTTAGTAAATGAGCCCCATTATGAATTATCTAGTTCTGTGGGGTGACAATGTGGTTAGATTATCAGGGTACAGGTGTATACACACTTTCATCTGGCTTCTGACATTGTACTAAGACACCGACACATAGAAAGAGAGAGATGAGACAGATCAGAGATGATGAGATGCCTATTACACAGAGGCTGACAGACTTTTACACTGCTTGTAGCTTGCAGCTTCTCTCTGCTCACGATGTGTTTGCTGGTGAGTGTCTGAGCTCCATGCAGGGCTACAGGCACAGAGCAAAGAGAGACAGAAATCTTACCAGCACGGAGTCGCAAAGGAATCCAAGATGGCGGCCCGACCCTAAGTCAGAAATAACAGGGTTGTGTCTAGGGGCAACTGAAATTGTGTACAGCAGGACTGATAGAGACAGGTTGGACTTATATCTGTGAAATGCTGCATTTTTGTTAATAACAGTGAATTAGAAAATGTGTTATTTTGTTATCCTGAATACATATAGGAAACTTGTCTTCGTGGGAATACCCTTTTAATGAAGTGAAATGAGTGAAAAGACCGGACTTAAATAACTCAGCTTTTCGTGCTGTTACTCCAATCATACCTTCTTGGCTTTGTTCACTTGCATGATAATAGGCATAGCGTATATACGTTATCAGGTTTTCTGGCAATGGGGATCATTTTGGATTATATTACAACATGTTTAAATTTATCATCAGCATATATGTTAATATCTGTTTTATTTTGTGTAATCCAGATAAGCAGCGCTGCTTGGAAATAAAGGAAGCTCTGAGGACCTCTCATGAAAAGTTTTGCTTTTGGCCAGATAGTCCATGTCCAGGTAAAGCATATGATGAACAGCTCTCTTATTCAGTATTTTATAATAAAGAACACATTGACCATTGCTTATATCAGGGATTTCTGAGTGCTGTTTAATAAACTAAATATGTTATTTATATTGCTTGGCTGCTCCTCTACTTAAACCTTCATGAACTGCAGCCTGTCTTCACTGAAGAGGGATCTGAAATACCAATGAGAGGGGATAGAGGGGATTCACCTGAATCATTATTTTTTTTTTTTCAAAATGTTGAATGTACAGTTATGTCAGTCATGTGGTATTTTTCTTCCATTGTTATAGAACATTTCTGGACCCTTCTGTTATTGGAACCTTCTTCAGTAATCAGTGACTTTATAGAACGTTTCCAGAATCTTTGTCACTTGGAGCTGCAACTTCCTTCCCTTAAACATGATGATCTCAAAAGCATGGTAACGGCTTACATTTCTCTCATCATCCACTATTTGATTCTCACTGTAACCTGAAATATTACTCATTTATTTAACACCCCGTACACAATCATATCTAAATCATTTTTAGAATGTAAAATTACTTGGCTAGTCCAAAGCTTTTGTTTAGCAGTAAAGAGGAAGCAGAGCATAAATGGACTGAAAGGGGCTTCGAAGGGCAAGTGACTTGGACAATTAATAAGGTGCATCATATTTGTATTGAGAAGAAGGTACTGCTGATTGCCACTGGTGGGTCCATTCAGTTTAATCCTCTAAAATGAGCTCAATAGGACTCATGCAAAAAAATAAGCAGAAAGCCACACTCTCTAACCCCTTGCAATACGGAAATACAATAAAACATACCTGCATAGAATGAATACAGTGCTATGATTGGATTATGGGTCATATTTTAAACAATACATTATTTGAAAATATGAAAAGAGATGGGGTAAATGAATGGATACACCGAGGCTTTCCTGAAGGGTTCTTATACATTTCAGAGCGAGTCTAGAGTATTAACTGTCTTTGGCTGTCTTAGTATCAACTGTCTTATTTTCGGCTTCCCCGAAAAATAAGAGTGTCTTAGTGCCTCTTTAGGAGCAAAATATAGTCTAAGGCACTCTTATTTTTCCGGGAAGCCAAAAATAAGACAGTTGATACTCTAGACTCGCTCTGAAATGTATAAGAACCCTGAAATTGGTGCCTCTATAAAATATAGTCTAATTCTTAATTTCAGGGGGTGTCTTATTTTCCATGAACAAGAATTCAGATTTGTTCTTGAACAAAAAAATAGACGTATTAATATACTGTAGTCATCAGCATAACCATCTGAATTCTATCAGGAAAGTGACTTTATTTCAATGTACAACAATATTTAGTACATTCAACAGTCCTGTTATTTCTGAACAAAACATTTATTTAAAGACCATCATGACCCGACTCCTCTAACATCCTTATAACTCTCCAGACTCAGAATTTCATGCTGAATGTTTTGAGACTCCATATCTATTAAAATCATTGGCCCCAATCTCTCATGTTTAGCAATAGCACTTTCCTTCAATGAGAACTTCTAGTCCAGGTAGCTGTTTTAGTGCATTTGCAAACAGGCAATGATATGGTAGAACTGATCGTATCCCATAGTCAGAAAAATGTCCACAAATATTACACAGCCTTACTTGTGACGTACTCATTGATCCCATAAGGACCCCATGGGACAGCGATGATTAAGAAACACTGGCCACATTACTGTTGTCGCATTTGCTTCAGTCACTGGCTCAGGTGTGTACACCTTGGGCAGCAAAACAACTCAAGGACTCATGGGCTGTAACTTCTAGGCTCATTTTGGTGCTGGGTGCATGTAAGCGCAGGAGATGCCCCAGGGACATTTTTCTTTAATGAGGTTTATTACAAATTTTACTATTATTTGCACTATTAATTTGTTCAATTTTGTTATGTTTCATTATGCTTTAAATAATAGATCCGAAACAAATATGTTTGACATAAAAACTTGGTTGCAAAATACTGTAGATCATTTTCTGCTGACCCCTTTCATTTAATTGATCCTCATCACATGGAATATATCAAATTGTAATAATAATGTGTCTGTTTGTTTGTCTAAGGACCTAACAGAGGAAACTGTAAGTCTACTGCTTCACCTGATTGAAGATGTCCTACAAGGTAGAGAAAATGCCACTCCCAGCTTGATCAGTGACTCTCTCCAGGTGCACATCTCTGCCTGCATTTTGGCACTTTGTGGATGGAACAGCAGGTATTCTGGGAATATTTATATTCTCCCTCCTGAAAATTATTTTTCCTGCTGATTTAGCACTTTTATTTTTTAATGTATTTGTTTATAGAACATGAGTTTTTTTTCTACAATAAAAAAAATCTTAATATTTATAATTTTAAATGTATATAATACTTAAAAATTGTACAGGTAAAAAAAATTGAATACACGTTTACACTGGGCACACCTGTCAGTTAGCCACCAATCCAATAAAAACCCGGAGGATACATATATACCACTAATATACCTCTATGTAAGAAACTGGTAAACTATAAATGAAACTTTCTTTCAAAACACTGGTTATTGCTTTAAACTTTAAGTTAATATTCTGAGAGAAAATTGTTAATATAAGTTATTGTTTATTCATTTCGATATGTTTATCTGTTATCTAGCCACTCCCCTGGTTCTTTGCCTCTTTCTATAATTCATTGTCCACGATGTATGAGGAAGGTTGGCCTTTGGAGCTTTCAACAACTGGAGTCTGTAGATCTGGACTCATCCCTGGGACCACCCAGCATTTCAGTGTCTCCAGCAGAAGGTGATAGAATACCTTTGGGAGTTATGTCTCCCAACAGAAGGATGACCCGTAGCCGGGATCTCGAACAGGTAAGTTTGAGTTGCCAATACATTATGTTCGTTAATAATAATGTAATAATTACACTGATTTGGCAAGTATTTCTTTACTGTATTTGCTTTCGACAATTTCTCAGAAATATGCAAATACGTTTTTCAGGATGACATATGGAAAACAATGCCTCTTTTTGCTACCTTAAAAGGCAGCCCCTTAAAAGAAACCTGCCATCAGAAATCTAACTATTAAGGTCGATCTGATGGTAGATGGCTAGTAACATGAAAATCCGTAATCTATTTTTATCTAATCCTAATATTTCTTACACTGAACTACACTTTATATGACTAATATGCTAATTATTGTCAGAGGCTACAGGCAGTCCCCGGGTTACGTACAAGATAGGGACTGGGGGTTTGTTCTTAAGTTGAATTTGTATGTAAGTCGAAACTGTATATTTTATAATTGAAGTTCTAGACAATTTTTTTTTTTTTGCCCCAGTGACAATTGGAGTTTCAAAATTTTTGCTGTAATTGGACCAAGGATTATCAATAAAGCTTCATTACAGACACCTTACAGCTGATCATTGCAGTCTGGGACTGTAGTAAAGCATTCAGAGAGCTTCACCAGAGGTCACAGTGGGCAGAGGGGTCCGTCTGTAACTATGGGTTGTCTGTAAGTCGGGTGTCCTTAAGTAGGGGACCGCCTGTATTGGGGTTTGGAGTAGCATCTCCAGGTAGTGGGATCAATGGCTAATCCACGGCCCAGTAGCTCTCTGACGATAATTGGATCTCATGCTGGAAAACATGTAGCAATTTATGGTTCAAGAAAATATGCAAATAAGTCTCCACACGCCTAAAAGGCGGCCTCAAATGGCAAAGTCTCTGTAAGGAGAGCTTTTTCCTTCCTGACAATAATTTTTGATGGGCCAAGAATCCAAAAGCATTTTTTTTTTATATTCCAACGCCATTGCACATTAAAGTACTATAATAGATGAGGTTGAATGAAATTGTAGATCTATTAACTCCAACCTAAAATTGTACGCAGTCAGACTCAGATTCATTAGCACTTCAGATTCATTAGCATAACGTAAAAGTTGATTTTTAGAATGGAGGAGGCAATGGATCAGAAATATAAGATGATTACCACAGTCATAGTGCCTGGATCTATGGGTAAGTGTCCTTGGTGTATCAATGCTTGATTAAGATGGTAGATTTCCTTTAACCACTACCCTGCCAGGTATTTCTGTAAGCTTTGAGGCATTATTGGCCAAAGCAATTTTTTAATATAAATTTCACTACACCCCAACAAACAAAATATTTTCTTTAAAGCAGACACTTGCCCCATTTACAAAATTACATTTAGGAGTTCATAGACTTGGGCACCTTCAAGCAATTTTGATTCAAATTGTAACATTTTGTAAACCATGCATAACAATTGACACCTAAAAACAAAATTATAGATTTGTATGAAAGAACATGCATCTCCTACATTCTTGGCAATAGAGGTGCCACCCTGTCAGGATATACGAGATACATCCTTGGCAGGGAAAGGGTTAAGGGCTTAAGATATCTGTTGAAATTAGGGTAAATTACATGCACACAAATATATCATTCTTAGAGTCCTTCTTTTGCTGCCACGCAAGTGCGCAGTGGAGGATCTTCAGTTTCACCTGAGTCAGATACTGTACGGAGCCGTCCAGTAACTCGCAGTATGGGACAAGGAGACAACCAAGGAGTTACATCTGAAATCTATTCAAGTCCTCATCGTAAGGCTAAACGCCCTAGACTCTGCTCTACTAGTAGTACTGTAAGTATTACAAAAGACTGCATGCATCATAATATATACAATATTCTCTATTTGTACTGAATTTACTGCCCTATGTGTTTTTTACACACATTCTTATTTTTGGTTATTTAGGATTCTTCTTCCAAGGGATGCTTTGATCCTCTAAATCAGCACAGACGTTGGTGTCCTTGGTTGACGGTAGTACAAGGAGTTGACAGAGGCTCATCAGAAGCTAAAGATGGAAGTTCTGATCAGACCTCAATTGCTGGTTGGAAGGGAGTGTTGCGAGAACTGCTTTATGAGGAAAAATCCAGGACCCGTCTGGAAGCAGATTCTTCAGTGAGTATAATAATTGAAAGGGGTTGTGCACTTCCAGCAAATAATTTATATGGTTTACATAAGGAAAAGGTCTGCATTTTTCCAATTTACTTTCTGTATGAATTCTTCAAAGTTTTCTAGATCCCTGCTTGCTGTCATTATATAGAATTCTTATATGTTTACCTTCAATGCATAGAAATCTGCAGGTGCATGGCTCGTTAGTATTAATGTAATCAGAGCTGTGTTCTAAACCAACTTGCTGTGCACCTGCATTTCCATCACATGACCATGGACAGATGGAAGTAATATAGAAGCTTTCTATAGAATGACATCAAGCAGAGATCTAGAAAATCGCGAGGAATTGATAAAGACAGTATATTGGAAAATTGTATATCTTTGCCTTACACAAACCATATCAATTATTTGCTGAAAGTGGACAACCCCTTTAACCCATTAGCACAAAGTCGAAATTCTTCCTTTCTCCAATTCTGAATTGTCAAAATCTTAGTTTGTTTAGCCAATATTTATATTACCTGTCCACTTCATGCACTAAATGGAGTGAGGGGAAAGGTCTGCTGCCTTGTACCTCTTCTTCCCCACATGTACAGGGATGGTCATGAATTTTAATGTAAAGCTACAGCAGACATTCAATATGCAGCAGGTACATAGATGACCATAAAGACCTGAATTTTTAAATACACACAGCACTTCAATACAGCCCAACCTCTTGGGCTCAATTCACACTACTGTTCCATCCCTCTGTTAAAATAGTTAAGAATGGAGGTTTAACGGGGGTTAACATATCAGTTAAAATTCCCATTGACATCAATGTAAATTTTGGGTCATCCATTATCCTTTGTGTTTTTTCAAATGGAGTAAAAGTACTGCATTGTCTGTCTATAATCTTTTTCATCCAAAAAAAATGCATGGACAACGGATCCCTTTCTAAACAGAACGTAACATAACGTATGAAGGAACGGTAGTGGGAAATAAGCCTTACAAAACAATTATGAAACCATCCAGAATCATCCAGAAAATCAACTTTGAAGTGAGTTGTAAGCTGGTTGTTTTAAAGTCAAGGAGGCGGAGATTTTAACAATGAAGTCATGCTCTCTTCCTCAGAAACCCCCTATTACTGTAATTGATGGTCCTGCATCCAGAGACATCACTAACCAGATCTCCTGAAGGCCGATACATTATTTTAATAACTGAAGAGAAGGCGTTCAGAGTTCCCCACCTTGACTTCAGTGTTAAACTCTCCGCCTCCTTGACTTTATACAACCAATTTACACCTTGCTTCAAAATTGATTTTCTAGATGATGCCATCACACTGGACTATGAAAAATACAAAAACTAGATGGTATAACGCTGTTTTACAAAATACTGGTTGTGATTTATTAGGACAATTGCTGATGACAGGTTTCCTTTAACTAGTATATGTATATGAAAATCTTGTTTCAGAGTGTTCCAGAGAAATCTCACAAAGTCTTCCGAATATTCAGACAATGGCAAAAGTGAGCAGCTCCTTATGATGTCCGTGGGATGTCTATCCTGTACTCGAGATCTCCTGTCCCTGCCGTGAGAGGAATATTGCTGCATCTTCTAAGCTGTGCTGAGGGTTGTTTTCTATACATATCTCCTTACAGTTAATTTTAGTTTCTTTTTTTTAAGTCGGGTAACTTTTATTAAAGCATATCATTTTTACATTAGTTTCTTTTCGCAGAAGTAAAATATCTCAAAGGTGAAAGCTGTGAACATGTCAGAATGGTATCAGGACTGTGGCGCAATTCATTGTGGACCAGAAATAGCCATATACTACTAGTCTTATGTATGTTACATGCTGTACATAAATGGCTGAAAGCAAGGGGTTCATTCCTTTTTATGTTTCCTTGCATTCATTTCTTACTATAATAAATACACTGGAAAATCCAGGGTCTCTGGGACAGTGAAGTAGTAATGTTTCCTGTCATCTAAAATGCAGTTTAACAATAGTTTAAGTGCATATGTCACACACTTGGTACAAAATTTAGCACGTGGCAACAAGTTTTGGAGCATCATGCCTACAATCTTCTTAAAGGGGTTTACTAGTGTTATAAGTCAAACCCCCAGCAAACAAGAACGTGCATGTACTGACAAAGTGCACCAACTTTTTTTTTTTTGGTGTGCCTTTAACTTGGGGCGTGCAGCACACTTTTGTCTGACTTTGCATGTAAAATGTGGCAGACTGTCCAACTATCCACCAGAATGCACATTTCGGCCACGAAATTGGTGTCGCGTGAAGAACAGTGCAGCCACAACTTAAAACGGTCGCATGCGACTCAGTTTGCACATGAAAGAATGTGCAATGTCCGCCAGAAAACTGGCACAAGCACCTTTAGTAAATGTGCCCAATTGTCTCATTATTCACACTAAGGAGTCAGGACTTTCAGTTCTCCGTTCTCTGTTATTTTGTTGTTCAAAGTAGTTGAACTCAATTACAATCAAGTAAATAGTGAATTAGTGCCACCGGCAGAGCCCTATTAATTGACACTCTTCTTTTGCCTAAAAATTGTTTCCCTTTCCAAGACCACATCTGCCCGGAGGTGGGATGAAAATTCTGCCTCAGGAGGCAGATGCGGAGCCCTGGAGGGGAAGGCAGAATAGCTGTGGGCACTTGCCCAAATCACCCTTCAGCAATACTGTCCGCTGGCAAGTGCATACTGCCCGATTAATATCACTTTCCTATGTGTCTACTAGACACGGATGTAAGCAGTAGAGGTGGAGAGCAGCACAGACCCTTTTATCTGCGCTGCTCTAATGCTCTGGAGAACGGAGGTGGTGTACGATGGCATCACACTGCCTGCATCCATGCAAGGAAGAGCTGCCTGGCAGAATAGCTGGGGGTAAAGGACCCCGACATGGGAGGAGGTAAGTAACAGTTTTATTTATTTTTTAAACTAGCCACATTTTTAATAGAAAAATAATTTTGGGGGGGTCTTTATATAATTAAAAAGGTGAGGGAGATTTATTTATTGGGGCCTAATCTTGTGGGTTGTGTTATGGGGCTTTATATATGACAAAACCTAGGGGGGGGTTTGATATGGTGCCCATGATTAAAATGGGGGTAGGGGACTTTATACATAAATACTATATATAACTAAACTGGGGAAATAGGGGGATTTTTATGGGGTAGATGTATATTAATTGACCTGGGCGAATGGGTTACTAGATATAGCTTAATTCTGAAAAAAAAGTTGGGCTGTTATGGGGGCGGATTTAAATTACAGGGGGTTTAGGGAGATTCTGTATTTAATTTATTTGGGGCTGTATTTGGAGTTTGATAAATCAAGTAACCATGTTATACAGCCGTATTAAATGTGGAACCCCTTTTGAGAAAGTTAAAAAAAAAAATTAAAAACTACTCCATCTCCTCATTCCTGCAGTGTGCCCTATAGTTCGTAGTTTAAACTTCCGGGTGCACCAAAAGTGTTGGTGGTCATGTGACCTTCCACACCTATAGGGACACATAAGGTCTGTTAACTGTTTTCTCAGACAGCCCCTGGACCCACAGACCTTCAGCAGAGTAGAACAAAAGAAGGCTGAAAGAACCCTCTCACTATCCATAGTGTAGTTCTTTGCGCTGGTAGACTGCCACCAGTTTCCGGATATAAGCCTTATTTGCCTTAAAGTAAATCTACCACCAGTGTAAAGTATTATAAAGCAAAAACATGTTGATGTGTGCCTACTGTAGCAGGGTTCACACTTCTTAATTGTCCCGGAGAGAACAATGGGCCAGATGTGTCCTCAAGTTTTAACCTCTCTGTTCGAAACTCCCTACCTGCCCCTGGGAGATTGTTCGAGCACCTCCCTCCTCAAATCACTGAACCTTCCAAAACCTGTGAGTGGTAAGAATTCAACAAAAGATCATAGAGCTGAAGTACTGGTACCTTTGGATCTGGCCTGGGCCCCAGGACATTTGGACACTAAAGAAGACCCAGCTTCTATGCTTCCACTGGGAGTTCTGTAAATGGAGCTGATACTTGGCTAGGATGCCCCACATAATGTTATGTTAATCACCACGTGTGAGGTGGTGAAAGGGTCTCTTTAAAAGAAAGATAATTTTGCTTATATCACCTGAATAATTTGGACAATGATTGAAAATGTTTCTATTATTTCATGTCAATGTCAGATCACTTTAGTTGGATTTGGCATGCTAGGGAAAAGTCAGAGCAAATATTTTTCATGCAGGCCATGGTAAAAATTATCATAAAGTACATGCAAACAACTGCCGCAGTTAAACAAATTCAGCCTATTGATCTGAACTATGCTTCTGCATCTGGGGCCAGATGAAAAATGTCTAATTAGGTTTTGGTTTCAGATCCCAAAAGTAATCAGGGGAGGCCACTCCAGGGCCTAACCATCTTCTTAGTTGTACTTCCTGGTAGTTTAAGCAGTCTTCCTAAGGCAAACTCAGCCTTAGGAAGTTCTTCCAAGGTGATCGCGGGGCACGCATCCAGCAGGAACTAGGAGAGGTCCCGGTTACCGTGGGACTGTTAGGCTTCATTCCTCCCACCGCATCTGCACCGGTTAGCGAGGCAGAGATCTCCTGCTAGATATTGGGGAGGTAACCATAGACGTGGAACCACAGGTCATAACCACCTTGGAGGTGGCGCCATTTAGAGGAGGTGTGCCCTCCACTTCTTGTCACCCACCCTTGCCGGCAGGCTCACCTATAGAGGTCTTTAAGGATCGTGTCCTGGAGAAGGTGCATGCACTGCTGTATCCCGAAGCACCCAAAAACCTCACAGAAGAAGAGCTCCGGGCACTCCATGATCTCAGCATATGCACCGACCTTGTGGTGAAGCCTGCCGACAAGGGGGGAAATGTCGTACTAATGACCAGGACAGCCTATGAAAAAGAGGCCCTGCGCCAGCTGTTGGACACGGAGACGTATGTAAGATTAGATGTTAATCCCACCTGTGTATCAGGACAAACTCCGGTCCTATTTGCGCTGGAGCGTAGAGCAGAAAATTATTTCAGAAAAAACTGCTTCTAGGCTGTTTCCCCCTAATCCACGGCACCTTAGCTGGTATTTCCTCCCCAAAGTGCATAAGACCCTCGCCGATCCCCCGGGCCGCCCAATTGTGGCAGGGATCGGCTCCCTGTTCGAACCCCTGTCACAATACTTGGATTGGCTCCTCCGTCCCCTCTTGAGGGACATCCCTTCGTACCTCAAGGACACAAATGCTTTCTTGGGGGTATTGGAAGACTTACACTGGCAGGAAAATTACAGCCTTACATCGATAGACGTAGAGAGTCTGTATACACGGATCCCCCAGGAATTGGGAGTAAATTGTATCAAGGAGGTGTTGACCAATGCCGGCCGGGAGGAGAAGTTCATCGACTTTATATGTGAGGGTCTGAGATTAGTGTTGTCCCATAATGCCTTCACATTTGGTGGCAAGTGGTTTGCCCAGAGGACAGGTATGGCCATGGGCACCCCGGTAGCGGGCACCTTTGCCAATATTTTTCTGGCATGTTTTGAGAGCCGTTATGTCCTGTCCCTGGGCAACCACTATGCGCAGAATGTGAAGGCATACCACCGATACGTGGACGATGTGTTTATAGTGTGAGAGGGATCTGAGCTCGAGTTCCACTCATTCGTACAATACCTTAATACAGTCAATACAATGAACATGTGTTTCACGTCGGTGTTCGGGGACAAAAGCTTAGATTTCCTTTATGTACGGGTTACAGAATCTGAGGGCACGCTCGGGACCACGGCGTTCCGCAAGCCTACAGCCACCAACTCCCTTCTGCATTTTGGTAGCTTTCACCCGGAGCACACAAAGACCAGTCTACCTTATAGTCAGTTCCTCCGACTGAGACGTATCAACAGTGACAAAAGCAGGTTCCAAACCCAAGCAGAGGAGTTAAAGGCCAGGCTTAGGGACCGGGGATACCCAGCAGGACTTCTAGAGGAGGCACAGAGAAAGGCAATGAATGTCCCTCGCAGGGACTTGCTCAAGGGCAGGAGGAGGGTCCCTGGGGAGATAGAGGGAACGGAAGAGAACAGGTTTACATTCTCCTTCAGATACTGCCCCTGCGAGAGGGCCATACGATCGTCCATTCAAAGGAATTGGCGTATCCTCGCTCAGGATCCAGATCTAGCCAGTGTCTCAGGTGCTAGACCACTAGTCTTTTTTTTAGGAGAAACACCACTATTAGAGACAAATTGGTCCATAGTAAACTTCCACCATTGGGAGGGACATGGCTATCTAGGGATCTACCCATTGGGAATCACAGATGTGGTCACTGAAACTACTGCAACCTAAATGGTCAACTAAAGGTGGCAGAGTTTGGAGGGGTGAGACAAGCAGTGAAGTCGCTGATAACCTGCCGGTCGGACTTTGTGGTATATGTAGTTTACTGCCCCTGTGGTCTCTTCTACATTGGGAAAACCATTAGGAAACTATTTACCCGATTTAGGGAGCATCAAAGATCCATTTCCAAAGGTAATGGTAGCCCCCGTCTGATTGAACACGTACAACAGAAACACAAGGATAATCCAGATGTTCTCAGGTTCTCGGGCATTGAGAGGATTGAGCATAAGGACGTGGGAGGGGACCGTGCAAAACTCCTCCTACAGCGGGAGAGTTGGCTCATCAGCAAGTTTGGGGCCATGGGTCCCTTCGGGCTCAATGACCGCAACGAGCTCAATGTTTTCTTGTGATATTTACCATTTCTTCTTTCCTCTCCTTTCATACTGGTCAGGTTACCTTGGTCTCTCAGTTCCACCGTTCTACTATAATATGTTTAGCAGTGGAACATATGCCCATACAGTATCCCGCGGTCTGCAGGGGCACAGGCACTTACATAGCACCCTGTGTCCCCTGCACTCTTAGAACCTTAGGGTGGTATTAATAGCCCACTGTATATAAGTGCTATTTAGCTTGTATCAACGATTAGACCGTCACAGCCGTAGTATCTTCTTGTTTTTAATCTCAGCAGTGGGATTGGACCTCCAGTCCGGGCTTTGGTAGGATTGCAATGCCGGGCTTGACGATTTATTATCCTCCCACGTACCTGAATAGTTTTAATTATCACCTGGTTGTCACATGTCTTGTCTCCTTGTGTATGTATATAAGGATTTTCATGTGTATCACTGAACTTTTGTTGTGGTCTCATTTTCACAGGTGTTGTAATGCATTGCTTGTTACTAGGTATGGCCACGCCCACCTGCGGTCACGTGTATTTCAGCGATGACGTGGAGGGGTGTGGCCATCGGCTTGAGAAAGCGCTACAGTGCGCGAAACGGCCCCATTGCCGGAACCTGTCTGTTTACCCCCCTGCATGCTTCCCCACCAATAAAGGACGCTTTTCATGTTTTTGGAACCGGTGAGTGCCGTCATCTTTCTCTTTGTTTATATATGGATATCCTCTGATACACATTGATTGAGCACCGCTGGGAAGTCCTGCCGTGATCACCCCTGCCCCTAGAGAGTCGGGCCACGTGCTGGGCTGTCGGCGGCATCGTTGGGGGCTGTGCCCGCCAGAGACTTTTCTTTATTTGATATTACTATAAAAAAATGTCATGTCGCCACGACCTGACTGATAAATTCACAGATCATGTGTTCTGCTTCAAAGAGGCTTTTGTATCCAAGAGAGAAAATTTAAGCTATTCCAGGAGAATAATGGCCTGATAAAGTTTACCAGCATAAGTAAAATACTTAATAGTAAAAATATGGTTACTCCTATTTGACTTACCCAGGTAAACCTTTTCTGTAGTCCTCAGGTAGCGGGCTTTTCTGTGGCGTTCCATGTCCTGTCTTCCATAGAATCACGGGGGGCTGTGCAACTCATTTATGTATGCATGTCCCCTCCATGATAACCACTCCCATGACAGGTGGTTGGCGGGGCGTGCATACAGTAATTGCATGGTCCCTTTGATCCACCAGACGGCAACACGACATGTGATTTCACTCGAGTTTACCATCCTCCATGAGTTAGTGGATGTATACCTACCTTCTATGACTCGCTTCTCCCTATAACTTTTCCTAAAAAGAGTATTTAAAGTGCAACTCTAATCCTTTTTTTTCACAGATCAATAGCTCTTGCGGACGTAGAACAAGTTTGTTTATTATCTTGACTACCTACAGTATAGACCAAAAGTTTGGACACACCTTCTCATTCAAAGCATTTTCTGTATTTTCATGACTATAAAAATTTTGATGCCTTCAGTTTGAATCCACTATTAACATATGTGGGATTATATACCGTATATACTCCACTATAAGCTGAGTTTTTCTGCACAAAAAATGTGCTTAAAAACCCTCACTTGGCTTATAGTAGAGTCTATGAAAAAAACTCTGCACTCACCTTTCCGACGCCACCCATCCCCCCACCTCCCCCGAAGGTTCTCTTCTGTCTTCGGATCTGGCTCTGTCTTCAGCTCCCTGTGCAGTCCCGTCGTACCCACCAGGGCGTCATGAAATATGCAACAGCACAAATTTTGGCTGATAAGTTTTGCGTTTATTTACAAAAAAAGAAAAAATAATTAATTTTTTTAAAATTTGCCATTTTCGAAATTCTAAAATCATTGCGTTTACAGGCAGATAGATTTACCATCTAAATAAGTTGCTGCATACATTTCCTATATGTCACTTTTACATTCAATCATTTTGAAATGTCTGGAAATTTATTTGATGTACACGTGGCTTACAAATCAAAAAATCCGTATATTCCGGCGTCTAAGACGACTGGGGTGATATAAGACGACACCCCTACTTCCTGTTTAAAATATAGAGTTTTAAGAGATATTCGCCGTTATAAGACTACCCTTTTCAAACGCATACAAAACACCGGTAAAAATAAAAAAAAAAAAACAGATTTGAATTTAAACCTTAGGTCCTTTTTTTAATTTACTTTTATGACATGCAGGAATGCAGGAAAACTGTCGTTCATAAACATAAGGCATACAACAACATTACCATCGGTATGCATAAAAACATTGAACACCATCCACCAGTAGCCATAATTAATGTCCCCCATCTACCAGTAGCCATAATTAATGTCCCCCATCTACCAGTAGCCATAATTAATGCCCCCCACCAACAGGGCCGGCTCCAGGTTCTAGTAGGCCCCTGGGCGCCAGTGCCTCAGTGGGCCCCTTTACAGTGGGCATCCCAAATTTGAGTCAGAGAAAGTGACCCACGGCACACTTTTGCCCCCTCCTGTTACCCCACCATACGTTTTTTATGTTAACATGTGTTTGGCTGGTTTTAAAGCCATTATCTTCATTGATGGAAGCGTAAGCTGTTGTGTTTACGTTTTCTCACCTGCTTACACTTCTAGCAATGAAAGAAAACCCTTTCTAAGCAGCCAAACACATGAAAACACATGCGGTGTTATGCATACGTACAAATGTGTGCAGAAAACACTGTGGGCCACATTTATCAAAAGTAGTGCAATTAGGATGCGGAACATTATAGAATACTGCCGCACGGTCTTCTTTAATTTGGTACCTCCTGCACTTTTTGGGAAGTGTCACCAACCTTTTTCTGGTGCACTGTTAACATAGAGTGTGCAACGCAATCCTGTCGTGTTGCAGTAATAAATGTGGTGGAGAGTCCGACTATGCACCGGACGCCCCTTTATGTGCAGAATTTTGTGGTGCGGTGGATACAGTGCAGCTGCCACACAAAACTGGTGCAGACAATTTTTAAAGACAAGTGCAAGCATTTTAGACATTCAGACAGAAAACTGGCGCAAGCGCATTAATAAATGTGGCCCATGTGTGAACGCACCTTCAGGGTTATTGTTTTAAAGGAGGGAGGGGGTCAACAGGAAGGGAGACATTGGAAAAGAGGTAGAACAGGTGGCACAAGGGGTAAAATGGCAGGGGGCAGAAAGTGGGCAATAATTTACAATGTAGGAGGGAGAAAATGAATGGCAGACATCAGCAGGTGTAATGATATAAGCCCTTTTCGACTAATCTGCATAGATGGACTATAAAAGTAAGAGTTAGGCAGTGGCATGAGAACCTGACTGTCAGGGGCAAGACAGCAAAGGGTTAACTGAAAAGACAGCGGCATGACACCTACCATGCTGTCCTATGGAGCCTCCTCACACAGGGTCACAGGGGTCACCATACATCTGCAGACAGAGGTGACAAGTTCAGCACATGCCTCTGCCTGTCTTCCTCTGTGCATTTGCTTATACAGCGGCCGGCCGACCCCTGAACAGCGCTGGTGACTGGGAGGTTTTCACAGCCCCTACAGGAACCCGGGAAAACACAGCACAGGCACTGATATAATCGGGGAACACCTCCCCCGCCTCCAGTGGGCCCTGCCAGCACATGTGGGCCCCGGCACTTGCCCAGGTATGCCGGGCGCTGACGCCGGCCCTGCCCACCAACCAGTAGCCATAATTAATGTCCCCCCCTCACCAGTAGCCATAATTAATGTCCACCCCAGCAGTAGCTATAATCAATGTCCCCCCAGCAGTAGCCGTGATTAATGTCCCCCATAGGTAATATCCCCCCCAAATAGCCATTTCCTAACTTTAACAAATGCCTCCCCCCCCCAATAAAAAACAGGGCCCAATAGATTTAAGCAAAATAAAAAAAACTCTTACCTAGTTATTCCGCTCCTCTTCGTGCGCTCTCTCTCTCTTCTAAAGATCGGCACAGGCGACGGCTGATGACGCGTCTGCCAGGTCAGGTGCCGGGTCATAGACCTCAGCAGACCCGGCGCAGGCAGGCGCGTCATTAAGCCTGTGCCGGCGTCGATGTATGAGGTGGGTGGGGAGGTGGGCGGATCGGGGGCCCGTTCAAATTTTAAATTGTGACAGCTCCGGGCCCTCCTGATCCAGCGCACGGACCAGATGCAGAACAGTCCGTGCGCTGTAAGGGAAAGTACCGCGGCACTCACAATTTAAAACATCTGCCCGCTGTGCTGCGCCGAGTTATCAGCACAGCACAGGGGTCAGGTGCGGGCCTCGGTACCGCGATCGGTACGCCACTGTTTGAGGCTGCCAGCAGCTTTGCCGGCAGCCAACACTGTGAAAACACCCGCGATCGGTGCGATTGGTGGCAGCCTTTGCTGCAATATGCAGCAAAGACTTACCGGCTGTGGAGAGGGCTCAGCCCGTGAGCCCTCTCCATGCAGCGCGACCGACCGCCGCCGTGAATACACGGCGGGCGGTCGGGATTACCGGCGTATAAGACGACCCCAGAGAAGACAGAAGATTTTTCTGTCTTCAAAAGTCGTCTTATACGCCGGAATATACGGTAGATTTTCTGCATTTTCAGAATTGACTATTTTGGGTGGAAGTAGGTACCGTTTGAAATGAAATGTTACATATTTATATTAACCTCAAAAAAACCCACTATAATAATCAACCGATTTTCAAATCGCCCTCCCCCCGCATAAACGACAGGCAACAGTTTTAAGAAGATGTTAACCAGTTGAGATCTTATGAGTTCAGGAATTAAATCAAAATAGGCAGGAAACTGTAGAGTGATACTAAATTTTGTAGGTTATACGTTCATTTAGCCTAAAATTATATATTTCCAAAAGATAAAAAGCTAATTTGTATAGCCAGAAATATGCAGAAAACTCTTGAGAGAAGGAAGGAGAAGGTGTGTCCACACTTTTGGTCTGTACTGTGTGTGCAGCAGTTTCTAGCCTGGCTGTGCTGATTTCCCATGAGAGTCCATAGAGTTGTTTAGAGATATGGGGGGACATTAATCATAGTCTGTTAGACTATTTTGAGCGTCTTTTAGCGCAAAAATCTGGCGCATCTCGTTAATTAGTCGCATTTATGCGCCATTTTCTGGTGCACGGCAAAGTTCGGCACTTAGTGGTTTTGAGTCCCTGCGCCTTATCTGACATAGTGAGTGCGTCCTAAACAGATGTTTGCATGGGATCTATCACAAAATTGCGCCTAAAAAGGCGCAGAAATGCACCTGCTCTGAGCAGGTGCACTTCAAAAACTTTCCTTTTCATTACTAAAAGAATGAATTAGTTACTCACCGGTAATTCCATTTCCATTAGTCCACCATGAAGGCCCACCTGAGGATGCCCCTTGACCTCTGTAGGACAGGAAGAAGAGAGGTAATCCCATCCCCCCTCCCGCATCTCCGCCAGTGACTTCAAATAACCACACTGAGGAGATGCAACAATGATTTATTTATATGTTTCGATCACATACAGTTTTATCATTGGGAATACCACATAATCTTGAACAAGCAAGGGAGGGAAAAACTATGGCCGTCATGGTGGATAATTGAAATGGAATTACCGGTGAGTAATAATTCATTCTTCCACTTCGTCCCCCATGACGGCCCACCGGAGACTTACAATATGAGTAGGCTTTTAGGAAGGGATCACTGCTTGAAGCTCCTTTCTCCCGAAGGACAGATCCTTCGAGGAGGGCAAGTCAAGTCTATAGTGCTTCGAGAAGGTAGAGGAGGAAGTCCAGTGCTGCTTTGCAGATTTGTTCTAGGGAGGGGCCCCTTTTCTCTGCCCAGGAGGTGGATACAAGCTCTGTGGAATGTGCCCTTATTTCTGATGGTACTGGAATCTCTTCCTCCCTTCCTCCTTATTTTCCCCTGAAATTGGAGAAATAGTTAAAGTCAATACGCCGGATATCAGTTATTTCCAAGTATTAACGACAGAACGTCTTACTCTAGAGTGTGCCTTCGCGTTCTCTCTTGAGCGGATTCTTGCAGAAAGAAGGTAATATGATCTCCTGACTTCTGTGGAACTCCGAGACCACCTTTGGGATGAAATTGGGTCCAGCTAAAGAATAATTCTATCATCAAGACCCTCATATAGGGTCCTTAAAGAAATGCCTGATGTTCACCTAGTTCCTTGCTGAGGTGATTGCTACCAGGAATACCGTTTTAGTGTCAGGTTTTTTACACTCAGAAAATTGGTTCAAATGGTCCTTAATTAAAGCATTTAAGACCAAAGAAAGATCCCATGAAGAAGTCCTTTTAAGGACCTGTGTTTTAATCTAGAGGCTGCTAGAATGAATCTTTTCACCCACCGTGCTCGATGAGGGTTGATCGAAAGAAAGCACTTAGGGCTGATACTTGGACCTTTAGGTACGTGTGGAAGTCCCAACTCCAAACCCTTTTGAAGGAAGTCAAGAAACTGCAAGATATGGGGTGTAGATTGACATGGTGGTTTATCTGCACAAAAAGAAGAAAATTTTTTCCAAATCTTGTGGTAAGTGCAAAAGTGACAGGTTTTCTACTTGCCTTCAGGGTGTTTATAACAGAGAGGAGAGTCCTTGGAACCTTCATATAGTCCGATCAGGATCCACGCTGATAACTGGAGTCTTCCCGGATTTGGATGAGATATTGGAACCTGTACCAGGAGATCTTCTGATACTGGTAGCATGACTGGATCCTGAGTGGTCATCCGCTCGAATCGGTACCAGCTCTTTTGGGCCAATTTGGGCACACAAATATGGTCTGCGTCTTCTCTAGATAAATTTTCTCTAATACTCTGGCGATCAGGGGAATAGGGGGGAAGGCGTCGGCGAGTGGTGTTCCAAGAGTGGGAGATGCATCCAGACGATTTCTGTCTCTCCTTTTCCAAGGAAAAAAAGTGTTGACACTTGGTGTTTCTTCTGTGCAAATAATCTATTTGAGGTTCCCCCAAAGAGAAAGACAGGTACTGGAATATCTCTCTTTTATGCACCACTCGTTGGAAGTATTTTCCTTCGGCTGAGGAAATCCGCCGTTGTGTCTCTGTTCCCTTTAGATGGGTAGACCGAGATTGATAGGACATGGTCCTCTGCCCAAAATATGTCGTGTTAAGGACATCAGTAATGGGGATCTGGTTCCCCCTTGCCTCTTCAGTAGGATACTGTCGTGGTATTGGTCGGACAGTATCAACAGGTGGCCCCGCTAGTTGAGCAGTGTTTGAGTTGAGTACCTCCCAAACCGCCCTCAGTTCTCGGTAGTTGGACGACCTTCTGGAGATCTCCTCTGTCCAGGAACCCTGCGTCAACTTTTGGGGAAGCACTGCTCCCCAACCGCTCTTGCTTGCATCTGTCTCTATAGTGATATACGGATGTTCCTCCAGAAGATTCCCCGTCGCAGATTGTGTCTATCAGCCACCACTTGAGATCTTCCTTGACTGAAGAGGGGATCGATACTTTTTTGTCCGTCCTTCCGAACTCCTGTTCCAGGACCTTAGGACCCATTTCTGGAGAGCTCGAGTATGGGCTTGGCACCAGGCCACTGAGGAGATGCAGGCTGTTAAAGTCCTAGGACCTTCATAGCACACCCCTGGAGATGAAGAGACTTCTTCGGAATCTTCTATACTCCTCTGATGCGAGTCCCCTTCTCCTGTGGAAGGAATGACATTTGCAGACATGAGTTAAATTCACTCCCAGGAATTTCTTTGTGGTTTGTTTGGCTGGTGATAAATCTGATTGGTAATACGATCCAGCCCAGTCTTTCTAAGTTCCTATTGTAACATCCCTTGAGGAAATTAGGTTCTGTTTGTTCGTCCATAACAGCAGGTCGTCTAGATATGGTATATCAGTATGTCCTGCTGTCTTAGGAAAGCCCCACCTCTATCATCACCTTGGTGAATGTTCTGGGGCTGAGGATATGCCGAAAGGGAGTGCACAAACACTGAAAATGTAACGTGGAACCCCCGGAGAAAGAAAGAGAACTTGGAACTTTTGTGAAGACGGGTGAATGGGGACGGATAATATGCGTCCTAGGTCTAGTGCACATTAAGCATTTTGGTGGATAATGTGGGTGGCAGACCTTACCGACTCCATTCTGAACTTGTTGTAGACGATGAATTCGTTGAGTCGCTTTAGGGATTATATCAGCCTGTTCGATCCGTTCGCTTCTTTACAAGAAAAAAGAAGAATAAAACCCTTGTTTTTCTGTTCCTGAGGACCCTGGGTAATAACTCCGGAAGACAATAGGAGGATATTTCTTGCCAGATAAGATAGTGGGACATTTCTGATGTATGGGGAGAGGGTGGTAGTAATTTGTAGGAGGAAGTTTCTTGAAGTCTATCTTGTATCCACTGAAGAAGGATGTCAGAACCCAGGATTTGAGGTAATTTTTACCATTCCTCTCTGAACTTCAATAATCTTCCTCCTACTATGGCGTCACTGCTTCTTGTTTCGTTGGGATCGGATGATGTTGAAAAAGAAACCCTTTACCTTTTCCCCCTTTCGGGTAGCTCCAGCGACCCCTTTTCCCCTTATCTTTGTATTCCTCCTTGGCCTTTAACAATCCCAAGGGCTGCCTTCCTGGGTATTGGTTATTCTCCGGGAACCCTTTCTCTATCTGATGCCTTTCCAAGATGGTATCAGTTCTGGGCCAAAGACAAATTCTCCTGAAAAGGGAGACCACTAACTTTGTTTTTGAACGGATACCCCATTCCACTGCTTCAGCCACAGCGCCCTCTTGAAGCATTGTCAGAGCTCCTTTTTGAAGAGAACCGTACACCTTCAGCTGCCGCGTCTGCTAGAAAGCCGTTGCTGATTTAGTAGAGGGAATTTTCTAAATTGTAGTTCTGGGAGTTCCTTCTTAATATGAGATTCAAGCTCGTTCAGCCAATACAGAAGATCCTCGCAACTGAAGTGGCTGTTAATTTGATTTTAAGCCCCACATGGATGTCTCCCAGCTTTTTTCAGCAGAGATCAGATTTTCTGTCCATGGGGTCTCTAAGCTGCGCTGCGTCCTCAAACAGCAGGTCTGTCTTCCTTACTATTTTAGTAACCTGCACGTCCACTTAGGAGGAATCCCATAATTAGAGTCTTCAGGCTCAAAGACTAATCTCTTCCTAAAGTTTTTTGATATAAGGATCCTTTTTTCCGGTTCCTTCCATTCTTTCAGACACTAATTCTTTGAGAGTGTCATTTAAGGGGATACCTCTGGCGCTTTGCTTTTAACCCACCAAACAGATCGTCCTCTTTTATTGGGGTACGCCACACACTCAATTTCTAAGTCTGTCATGGCCTTCAGTAAATTATCCAATTCGTCTATTGGGAAAAGATGTTGGATTCAGCAGATTTTACAAATCCTGAGGGTTTAAGGAGTCTTCCGTCTCTATTATGAACAAGAAGGAGTCTCCGAATCACTTCCTGCCTCAGTGGTGATGACCCGGGTTGTCTAATCTGGCGTTTTAACAGGGGGAGCCCTAGATGTAGCTGCGGCAATAGATGAGACCACTTTCTCTTCTATGAACCCTTTAAAGCTCGTCTAGGAGGATGTTATCTCTCTCGCATGAGTTATCAATACACACTTTACAGATTGGCTTTTATACGAATTGCATAGAGTGGTTACACATGTTACATTTCCTGGTCCTGGTTTATCCGATTTCTCGGGTCTTTCAGGCCTGCTAGACCTTATCCCCCTTCTCCTCCTTGCCTTTCCCCTAGACCCCAGGTCTTTTCCTAAAAGGCAAATATGGAGACTAGTAACCCACTAAACATTGATACAGTGGCAATATCCCCTGCAATTAGCCCCACTTACAGATACTGGAGGGTGCAGGAAGATTGGGGTTAACTTCATCAGTCATAGTAGACAGCAGAAGATTTAGACGCAGATACCGGAGCCGTCGTCACAAAACAACTAGACCTCAGATCATAGTGATCACCCTAAGTAACGCTTCCCCCCCCCCCCCCCCCCAACACCTGAGGAGAGGGCACCTTCTTTGACCTGCCTCGGTGGGACAGGAAGAACACGGCGGAGATCGGGAGGGAATTTAACCTCTCTTCTCCTGTCCCTACAGAGGTCAAGGGGCATCCTAGGTGGGCCGTCATGGGGACGAAGTGGAAACATACATTTTAGGTTCCCAAATGAATAATTTCCTCTTTGCAACATGGAAAATACTTCGGAGCAGTTTTAAAATGTAAAATTTCTCCAGTAACGACTTCATCACTATCACATATGACAATTTGGTAAAAATATATTTTAACATCAGAATTCACTTAAATCAGACACCACAGCAAGACAAGCTTCAAAAGAGAGATGAATGAGAACATTTTTTTATTCTATCAGGAAAGAAACGAAGACGGGAAAAGCACAAGGGAAAAATGCAGCACTTTTCTCTGTTATAATATATGAAACAGTTTCTAATATTCGCTTGTTCTATTCATTTATTACATTTGTTGAAAATGTAGTGATCGTTTAAATGCTATTAGCTAGCTAATTTTACAATAGAACAATGTTAGTTTGACATAAACGGGTGTATAAATATTCACTTTGGATGATAATAACCAGTCATACTCGGCTTTCAAAAACAAATGACTCACCTTGCAGGATGAATTTCTGCATTGCAAAAGTTACAAAGACATGCACATGCTATGTGACCCAATCACTACATCCATTTCTAATTTGATATCATTTAATCGTAACCAGATTTCCTTATTTATCTTGCATAAAGGGACAATGCTGGTTATAGTCATGTAAATATAGTTTTAGTCTAGAATTAGGCCATTTTTGTTGTAGCTTTAGTAACCAAACACAAAAGATAGTATTGTCAATATACCTTTTTTGGTTGCAATTCTAAATGTGTTTTCAAAAATCTCAGTATAACAACATGAACGATTCCAGCCTCAAGTTGTACACAAGGTCATGCAGAAATATTTGCCTATGATGCTGTAAGTTATCAGGCACTCTCAGTCCAGAAGATGAGACTGGAACGTGGCAACAAAATTTTTGTCATATTATGTTTATGTGAAATTAACCTTGGCTACTTTCATTGGGCAAGCTGCGTGAAAAGCTGCCTAAGATTATAAATGAGCTATGCAGATATGTTTTCCAGGATAGGAAAAGAAAAACTACTATGTAAGGCAGCCCCCATTAGCACTAAACATGGCATTTTCAGAAAGCCTAATGACATGATGTGGGATTAATGCCAAACCAGTATATCTAATCCGTGTAGACAGCACTGTTAAACAAATTGTCCTAGACTTATAAAAAACAGATATGTGGCCAGGGGGCTGCCTAAAAACTTGTACTAACCTCTGCAGTCCCTCCTGGTGTCCTGCACTGCCATCTCTCCGGGCCGTGCCCATCTTTGTTTCCAGGGCACGGAGTCTCTGCTCAGACCAGCTGCCAGCCATTTCCCATGTGTCTGAGCACAGCTTTCCTGCCTGGCATGGCCCGGAGAGATGGCGGTGTAGGACACCAGGAGGTAAGTACATATATTTTTTTTTTAGGCAGACCCCCCCCCCCCAGCAACATATCTACTTTTCATAGGTCTCTGACAACCCCTTCAATATGTGATTGCACCTCATCTGTTCATTTAAGGAAAAGGTGAGAGGCCCTAATCTATTATGAAAGTAAGAAAACTGCTTTATGGTAATTATCCATTAAGGCCATCTAATCTAATTTGATTTACATCCATGTAGTCTTACTTATCAAATACAGCTTTTTCTCTATATTTTTTAATAGAAATAAAGAGGTACTATGGGTGCTGGTGCTTTATGGTGTTACAATTGACAGTACTTGTAGATATGACAATAGATAGAAATAAGTCAATGTATATATATCCTTGTACCTAATTAGTCTCTGGCAGGCCGCCATTTCTGCTTTTATTAATGTTGATCCTGTTTGACAGGAACTTTAATTTGACTGTAGCACAGCTGGTTTATGTAACTGAATAATCTCAGCAAACATGAAAAATATGCTACTGATCTTATCTGCATAGATTATAAAGGAATCTATACTGCAGTAAAAGAGACAGCGAGCCAGACATGGCCCTATTTTCCAAGTCTGACATCTGTATCACTTTATGCTATAATGCTTTAACATATCCAGGTGATTTTGAGATATTTTTGCATGACACATTGAAATTTTTTTGGATGATAAATTTAGGTAATGTTTTTCATTTATGACTGAAAATAGCGATTTTTTTTTTTCAAATTTTCACCGAATTTCCATATTTTTCATACCATCTATATAACTTAATAACTAACATTTACCAATATCTGTTTATGTTGGATGTTTTTTTATAAGCATCATTCAATTTTTTTCTTTTAAGGATTTTATGAGGGTTATAACTTTAGGAACGATTATTCATATTTTCATGAAAATTAACACTGTGAGGGCCAACACAGCTTTCTAGTGACTTTGACAGGCCTATATAATAGATAAAACCCCATAAATTAATCCAATATAGAAGCTATACCCCTCAACATATACAGGCAGTCCCCTACTTAAGAACACCTGACTTACAGACGATCCCTAGTTACAAACAGACATTTGGATGTTGGTAATTTACTGTACTTTTGCCTTAGGCTACAATAAACAACTATAACCGTTATCACAGATGTCTGCAATTAAGACTTATTGTTAATCCTGGTTCTTATGACAATCCAACATTTTTAAAATCTAATTGTTACAGAGACCCAAAAAAATTTGGCTGGGGCTACAATTATTAAAAAAATACAGTCCCAACTTACATACAAATTCAACTTAAGAACAAACCTACAGAACCTATTGTTAGGGTTGGGTAACACAGAAGACAGGGAATAGTGTGCCCTGAGCTTGCCCCAACCTCTGTCCCTTCCTATAGCCCCCCTCCACCCCGCTAAACCGTGGGGCGACTAGTTGAAGACTCGGAATACAATAGATAAGTGCGGGAAGAGAAAACACGAATAGACTGCCAAACATAAAACACAAAAGAGAAGTAAACTAGCCAGAGTCACAACGAGAGGGTACGTCAAGAGCAAAATCAGTAAGAAAAAGGGTCAATGTCAAAAACTAGCGGAGATCACAACAATTCAGACACAGAGCAAGTCAAACCTGTAACAAGGAGCAAGCGATGAAAGGGATTTCAAACACTGGCACAGGTGACTAGTGAAGCTGCAATTTATGCAGCCAGAACCCCACCTCCAGAACCTGATAGGAGCTGGACAACTTTTGGGAATTAACCCCTCATGGTGCAGAATAACCAAGCACAATAGCAGGCACCATGCAGAGGTACCACAACTCCCAGCAGTCCAGAACACAACCCCTAAACAGAGCGAGGTCTAAATAGTTGCTAAGAGAGACCACTGGTAGTGGACAGGAGGTGGAGTTTGTGCGGAGACGCACTGGAGGTCGGAGAACACTACCACCAGCAGAACCAGAAGTCCCAGCTTTCTCCCCTGCGAACCTGTTTAAAACAACTTGTTCATTTACCCTTGATGTGCTTCACATGGCTACAACAAAATGGAAAAAGAATGGTCACCAAGAAAGATGGCTACGTTAAGCAAGAACTCTGTGCCAGCAAAGCCTTCAAAGCATAACTATGTCAATGATTTTTACCAATTTGTTGTATATTTTTTCCCCTGCAAACGGGGGTGAACCAAGCCTTTCTGCTGCCTGAGGCGAGCCATAGAGTGACGTTCCCCCACCCCCATATATGTAATATATCAGGGATCAGATGTGTCAGGACCAGATCCATCATTTTGATTTGGTGTGAAAATAAAGAAGAGCAAAATGCATACAGTGTACCGCCATGTAGTATAAAATGCATACAGAGTGCCACCATGTAGTATAAAATGCATACAGTGTGGCACCATGTAGTATAAAATGCATACAGCATATTGCCATGTAGTATAAAATGCATACAGCGTGCCGCCATGTAGTATAAAATGCATAGCGCATATCACCATGTGGTATAAAATGCATACAGCGTACAGCCATGTACTGTAAAATACATACAGCTCACCTCCATGTGGTATAAGATAGATACAGCATACCCCCATGTAGCATAAGATAGATACAGCGCACTGCCATGTAGTATAAAATTGATACAGTATACCGCCATGTAGTACAAGATAGACACAGTATACTGCCATGTAGTATAAGATAGATACAGCGTAGCGCCATGTAGAATAAAATGCATACAGTGTGCCACCATGTAGTATAAAATTCATACAGCGTACATCCATGTAGTAGAAGATAGATACAGCATACTGCCATGTATTATAAGATAGATGCAGCATACCACGATGTAGTATAAAATGCATACAGCGTGCCGGTGGGCAGCCGTGTCGGCGATAGGCCAAGTGGCTGCGCCGGTGGCTGGGTTGCAGTACTGGCAGCTGACTGGCAGCGCGGGGAGCTGGACGGCCATGTCGGTGGGCAACAGACTGACAGTACCGCCGGCCGGCCGGGCGGTAGCACCAGCGGGCGGCCATGCCCGCGACCAAATTGCAGTATTG
This sequence comes from Engystomops pustulosus, assembly GCA_019512145.1. Taxonomy (NCBI): domain Eukaryota; kingdom Metazoa; phylum Chordata; class Amphibia; order Anura; family Leptodactylidae; genus Engystomops; species Engystomops pustulosus. Next base: position 83,531,631 of record CM033644.1, on the reverse strand, counting down.
GCGGGTGGCCAGGTGGATGCACCGGCAGGCGTCCCCGTAGCAGCTGCTGCAGCGATGTCGCCCCCCCTTGTCAAGGAGGCGCACCGCCTGTAAAAACAGAATGATGCTCATATTGTGTTTCTTGTCCTTTTCTTTCCAGAGATATAGCATTTTCTTTTCTGAAGCTGGTTATCAAAAATCTTTGCAGCTGTGAAGTGGGCAGAGACTAACCTCTTCCTGTCTGTGCCTGAAGCTGTGTCAAATGTAGTGTGCTCACAGTTTCCATGATGCCTTGTGTTTTCTCATTTAGTAATTTAGTAGTAAATCCAGTGAGATTCCTACAAGGAAATGTACTGAATACTGCATTGTGTATATACAGAATGTACATAGTAACTAGCCTGTGAGCTTTCATCACATGGAGGAGCATGAAATAATTAGTAGATGCATGAAATTTAGTCTGTGCTGTGTGAGCAGTAATTTTTAATTACTGCTCTGTTATGCAGAGAGTTTCTAGAGAGCAGAAGGTGGGGGGCTTCAAAGGAGTGTATGACATATCATGAGGTATATTACATATTGTACTCTAGAAAGGAGAAACAAGGCAGGACTACAAAAGTACAAAAATAAAAATTAATGCAATATTGTGTAAATTTTAATTTTTGTACTTTTGTAGTCCTGCCTTGTGTAATATAATTTTGGTTTCTCCAGGCAGCCGACCTGGTGCTTATAACCACACAGCGGTACATTATCCAATTGTGTTTGGGGAACAGACTAAATCCCCTTCTCTTTTCCCTGTGTCTTTTCTGTTCCTTCCTTTGATTATATTGACATAGTATGAGGTGCAGAGAGAGAGAGAGAGAGAGAGAGAAAGTTCTGCAGAATTAAAGACTGGGGTGAAGGAACTGATATTGAAAAAGATAGATCTTTTACCTCACTATTCTGTGTAGGAGACTTTTGCATACACAGCACACACTCATGTACAACATGGAAAGCACTGTCATCTGAGCTCCCTTCCTGAGTGAGAAGATATCAGAAGCCTCTCCCCAACAATCCCATAGACTTGTTTACAAGTGCCTTACATAGAGCACATCAGCACAGCCAGAGGAAACAGCTATTTCAGGAATAGGCAAATACAATGCAGGATATAGGTAATTAAATGAATAGGAAAAGTTGTTCTACATTATTAGAGCTATTGATTTGTGAAAAAAAATATAAATACATTGTGGTTGTACTTTAACCTAGCTTCCATTCTGCAAACGAGCAGCAAACCCATCTCAAGAACCCAGGTGACTACCTGCTAGCATGTTGCCACTTTTAGCCAGTCTATTTGGCAGATTCAGCAGTTTTTACCCAGCTGCTCAGAACCCGGCACAGCAATGACACCAGAGGACTACCAGTGCCTCCAAATGCCTGTCTCACACATGGCCCTGCACTCTCCACCAGGATCTAACCCTTGGACTCCACTACCGATCAGAGGCGCTAGACTCCAGCTGACATGCTTCTTAGGCACGTGCACATTAGCAGTTATGATTCTACTTCGGCCATTTTGATTAATGCAAACAGTCCATCACTACAAAAGGAAAACTTCTTAAAGTCAAATAGTTAAAAAGTATTTATTATTCAATATAGGACAAAGGGGCAGAATGGCCAATCAGTTACAGGGCATAGAGGGTGTCTGCTTGATGGTCCACTAGGTAGGCAGAAAGTCCCAAAACACGTGCAGGCACCCCTACCCTTTGGCCAAGTGCCATTCATGCAGGTAACCTGGAATTAAATTCCACAACACAAAGGGGCACATTTCATTACCTGTCCCTGCGCAATCCCTGAGAAAGCGTTGTGCGACGATCCTGCACAGCTGCCGTAATTGGTTTTCATGGGCAACTAGAACAGTTTTACCTCAGAAACTTGACGATGGTATATGTTTCTTGGGTTATTGTATTGAATGCTGTATAACGTCACTACACCACGCATGTGATGACGATTAGCATACATGTATAAATACCTGCTTTGCACTTGCACTATGCACCAACCCCCTGCCCCAGGTTCTGGCTCATAGGTTTGGGACTGTGGTGCTCCATGTCAAATGTGTCTGCCAGAAAACCAGATGACTTCCAGCACTGCATGTAATCCAATCGATACACTTACGGCAAGGTATGCATGTCTTTTGTTTAGATTACTAAGATCTCAACAGGAGTAACAATTACAGGCGGCCCCTACTTAAGAACACCCGACTTACAGACGACCCCTAGTTACAAACGGACCTCTGGTAATTAGTAATTTACTGTAATTTAGCCCAAGGCTACAATAAACAGATATAACAGTTATTAAAGGCGTCTGAAATGAAGCTTTATTGTTTATCCTGGTTCTTATGACAATCCAACATTTTTAAAATCCAATTGTCACAGAGACCAAAAAAAATGTGTCTAGAGTTACATATTATAAAATATACAGTTCCGACTTGCATACAACTAAAGAACAAACCTAGAGAACCCGGGGACTGTCTGCAAATATATAGGGGCTCTTGCAAGTGAATCTCCCTGTTAATTATTATCTAAAAGAAACAATGACAGAACAATGCAAGATAAACTCTTTCAAGACTTTCCATATTTTGTTGTTACTGGATTTATCAGATATTTAGCACAAACTCTGTAGCTCTCTGAAAGCCTGAATACTTTACTCATGTTGACCTCTGACTATTTACTTTAGCTAACCTGTGCCAGTTTTTCATCAGCTCTACTTAACCCCTTGATTGTTAAAGGTGATTGCTTTATCTTTTTTTTTAATCCCTAGCTATTTTCTGTTATTATACACTTACCCATGACTATTGGACTTTATTCTTCAGGTCTGTAAGTGCCATGTGACATCTGACTTGGACAAATTATATTACATGGATCATAAACATGAAAATTAAAAACATTTTTATATAGGTCTGTTGGGGGAGGGGGGGACTGTAAAAATAAGAAAACTCAGGTTATGTACACAGCCTGTAGACAGAGCTCAGAGAGCCTAGCAGCTACTGGCTTCATCTCGGTCATGCTGCATGCTCACCCGTAAGCGGTTGCCATAGACCTCTATGGGTTCTATGATACGCAATTTTATGGCCATATCACAGATCCCACTACGGTCAGGTCATGTGCCACCCGTCATTACTGGTCTCTATTCACAGTTGTGCGCCTGCTGCAGCAGCGCGTGGTTGTGGTTGGGACGGCACTGCCAGGCTTTGTGTACGAGAGGTTTTTATAATGCTTAGAAAATGAAAAGAAAGAAGTGCTTCAAGAAAAATATTCCACACTGAGAAGGGCACCCTACATTCATTCTGCAGCATAGAACCACACTGAATCTCAGATTACATTGCACTGCAGGCCAAAATAAACAAGGCCAAAAGTAAAACAGCGGAGGATATTTATCACAAACTGGCACATTGTACGCTGTAGTACACCCCATCCCTCCAGTGCATTGGATAGATCAGGAGGCTTCAATATTCTGCTAAATCCAGAGGCCAGCTGTGCATGTTGTGCTATTCTACCCCAGGTCTTGCCTGGCGTTAAATTGCTCTTTAATTTGGCTTTTGCCAGGCTATAAGTAGTGTGAATGCATGGGGCAAGAAAGCCATGTGTTGGAAAGAAAAACTAAACCATCATGATAAACCAGGGAAACTACACTCACCGGCCACTTTATTAGATACACCATGCTAGTAACGGGTTGGACCCCCTTTTCAGAGACAGAGACCCCTGTTCTGCCGAGAACTAGAATAGTCCCCAGAGCTTCTGTATCTATTTTTGCTAAAACTGCATCCCTCTGGAGTGACATGAAAATAGCAGAGCATAGAAACGTGGGTTCATGGAAGTAGAACAACATCCACAATCCAGTGGTTATGCCAAAATTGGTCTTCCCAATTTTGGCATAACCACTAAATAACCCATGATGTAAACGAACGTCATGTTGTTGTAAAGCCTTTATGGAGGGGCAGTGGTCTGCAGTAGTATGGTAGGTGTACATGTTAGGTATGACCTGCAGATATGCTGCATTGAATGTAATGTATGGAATTTATCAGAATCCCAAAAACACATTGCAGAAAAAAATCTGTAGTGCAAAGCGTCAACATAGTTATTATGTTTTTTTGCCCAAGACTATAAATATTATACATTATATCGAAACAATCGTGACACAATAGGGGACCATTCATTGAGGGTCATGTATCATGAATGTGCATTGTTCAATATTTCAAGTTTTTCTTGGTCTGTCCTTATCTTATTCATTGTCAGTATTTTTTCTCTGTGTTTAAATGTTTGGGTCTGGTCATAACTGGTTTGATGTGGGTGGGGTGGTGGACATTCCTTGGTTGGACTTTTTTTTAATATAAATTATCTATGATGATGATGATAATGTTTTAACGTGTATTGAACACTCATAGTGTAAATGAGGTGTAACCATTGATGTCAGCCATGTCCCAGAAAAAGCTGTGAAGGCAAAACCCAGGGTTGCATGTGTACGATTGCCGTTATTTTATAGCGGAAAATTTTGATATCCCCCGATTTCCGTCGCGTGCCTGCCAGTGCCGATGCGCCACAATCCGATCGCGTGCGCCAAAATCCCGGGGCAATTCAGGTACAATCGGCGCAAATCGGAAATATTCAGGTAACACGTCGAGAAAACGCGAATCGGGGCCTTAGTAAATAACCCCCATTGACTCAAGTATAAGCCAAGGGTGGGAAATGCATTAATCACAGACCCCAGTATATTGTCAGCCTGCCCCCAGTAGTATACAGCCAGCCCAGCAGTATTAAAACAAAACAAACAAAAAAAAAAAAAATGTATATACTCACCCTCCGGTGGCCCTGATATCCGCACTGCTCCCCCAATGTCCGCGCGGGTCCTCTTCTGTCTTCTATCTTCCGCAGGTCGCCACCATGTCCTTCTCCCGGCCGTCGCATAGTATGACGTCAGCAGCGGCCGCGTCATGCTATGCACCTCCTGGCCGGGAAAAACATGGCGGCGCCCTGCAGAAGACAGAAAAAGATAGAAGACAGAAGAGGACCCGCGTGGACATCGGGGCCATACACGGCTTTTACACAAGTATATACGGTATCACGTGTAGAGCATCGAAAGAGTCTCCAGTTGTAGAGCAGTGGAACGGCATTTGAAATTCTGGATGGTTACTTGTTCTCTAGTGACCTGAAATGAATAATAATCCTCATACAAACCACAGAATTTTGTTCCAAAGAACTTCTTGTTTGAGCTTTTGTCAGAGACGATTTTATCCTCCCTTTTTATTTATTTAATTATCCTGACTTTTTGGCATTAAAAGGTCACAAAAAAGTTGCTTTGGTGTGTATTGCAATTTTTTCTGGTAAAAACTTGTGCAAAACTTTTCCTGGAACTTCAGTATAGTGGCTTAAACATAGAAGCATGTCTAGTACAATGCCATGCAAAATTCATTACTTGCGACTTTATTAACCACTCGCCCCAAACCGACTAAATAGAATATTGGCACGGACAGAGGGCTCATGGGCACATTGCATCAAACATGCAGTGTTTACAGGACCTTTACATGCTTTGTTTGGCGGCATAGAACAGCTATCGGCCAATGTCTGCCACCATCTTGGCTGTGATCGTAGCTTCTCGTGGCATCATCTGGGAGCAATGATTTGTCGCCTTGACAGCCTTGGTTCTTTATAAGACCAGAGGACTTGTCATTTCTTAACATCTATTACCATGTGCCAACAATACTGTGCAAAATCACCATATACTGCTATACTTTAGTATAGCAGTATATGGTTGGATCGATCAGACAACCTAGGTTTAAATTTCAGGGGTCTGAAAAATAGTAAAACAAAAAAAAAAAAAAAAGTTTAGCCCCCTTCCTTTCCCTAATAACATTGTTATTCCCAGTGGTGAACCCTGTAACGAAAAATGGGAAACAAAAGCCACTTTTTGTCTTTTTGTAAAATTTAAAGACGTTATAAAAAGATTTTACAGTCCTACAAATGGTCTCAATGTGTAAACACCATCACATCCTGCAATGAAATTACACAGTTCCCTATGAAAAAGTTAGTGTCAGAATATGACAAAATTTAGAAAACTTGTTAATAATAAAACTTATGTAAATTTGGTATCTCTGTAATTACACTGACCAAAATGCAGGTGCAGAAGTGGTTTTTCATCACGCTCACTGTATTTGGAATTTTTTTCCAGGTTCCTAGTATACGGCATGGAAAATTAAATACCACCAATAGGAAACAACATTTGTTACACAGAAAATAAGCCCTTACACAAATATAAAAAAGTTATGGATTTCTTAAAGAAGGGGAGCAAAAAAATGAAAATGCAAAAACTAAAAGGACAATGGTGTGAAGGGGTTTAAAGTAACAGTCACTTGCTGGCATATGTGCTGCAACTTTTTATGCATTTGTAAACTTTTAAAAACAGTTGCAGACAGCGAGCAGATCATGAGAACACAAACAGATATATAAAAAGAGCCAAAGCCACTGTAACTGGTTGACGACAAAGGATGAAAAAGATCTTGGCGACCTTGCAAGACATTGAGGAGAGTGCACAAGCCATTCAACAACGGCAGTTTGCTGCGCACCTACATGATATGGAGAATAGAAATAGGAAAAATATTGGAATGCAGGACCTCCTGGAAGCAAACCACCCATAAGATCTTGCCCCCACCTTAACGGGTTCTTCAATATGCTACTCGGCAGGCTGACAGATACCCCACTGGAGCTGGCCTGTGCCCATAGGGCTCTCAGAGCGAGGAATGCCGAGGCCAAGATATCGTTGTTCCCTGAGTTGTCTCGCAACACACTCCATCAAAGAGCAATTTGCCATATATGTTCACTCTGGGTCGAACCAACTCTCGCTGCAACATCCTGAGGAACTTGCTGCTTTTTTTTGAAACCTAGACATCCCCCACCCCTGACATATCATTCTAGTCCCCCCTCCGGCTGCCTGATCGTTAGATTGGTTTACCCCCATTAACCCACCTCCTCTAACCATCCCTATACCTCTGGAACTTTCCCTAATCTACCCTTACCCCTTCTTCCCTCCACTGTGGGCAGGAAAAACAACTTCATAATTACTCTCCACTTGTAGTAGTTGACTAGGATGGTGATTCCCTTAAAAATGTCCTCCTCTTTCATTGCAAAGCTTAAATGTACCTGAGAAACTATCACAGGTCCTGTATAATTTTCACAAACAGAAGACACACATTCTGTGTGTACAGGAGTCTCACTCTAAACTTGATCAAACTCCTGAACTTGATCAATTCACCTTTTTCCATTTTGGGGCCTAAATGAATCAAACACCTGTTTGGGCAAATACACATATTATACCTTGCTAAATTCTCTAAGGGGTATACTTTCCAAAATGATGTCTCTTGTTGGGGTTCTTGGTTTTGGTACCACTACGGCTCTTTAGAGGGCATCCTGACACATGAAAACTTTTTCAGGCATATTTGTCCTGCAAAAACTAAACAATGCTCTTTCCCTTCCAGGTGCCTCCCCTTGCCCATACAGCAGTGTACACTGACAAAATGACTATTGGAGTATTCAGGAGGAATTGCACTAAGCATTGTAAAATGCATTTTCCTTTTTAACCCCCTTGTGAAGGTGCAAATTTTAGTGTTTAACACCTTAATGCCGAAGCCACTTTTCACCTTCCTGACACGGCCCATTTTTTCAAATCTGCCCTGTGTCACTATAAGTGGTTATAACTTCGGAACGCTTTAACATATCCAAGTGATTTTAAAATCGTTTTCTCGTGACACCTTTGTACTGGTCATGTTAGTTTGAAATTTTGGAAAAATTATTGCTTTTTTTCGAACTTCCCAATGTTCCTACTACGTTTTTCCATACCTAGTCATAACCTCAAAAAAAGAACTTAATACCTAGACATTCAACCAGATTTCTAATTTATGGTGGACGATGGGTTTTTTATTATACTCTCTCATTTTTGTAGGATATTATGGGTCCTTTGAACGTTTCGGGTTCGTGTTGTGTTCCACATTTGTTCCTTCATCAAAAAAAGCAAAATCCTGCTATGTGAGGGGACCTGCTCTGGTTGTCAGCAGACTTTGAGAGGACTAAATAAAAGTAAAACACCATAAATTGCCCCATTATAGAAACTACACCCCTCAACGTACGTGAAACAACTTTTATGAGGTTTGTTAACCCTTTAATTGTTTTACAGGGGTTAAAACAAAATCGGATGCAATTTTGAAAGTAAAATTTTATTGGCTAAATTAATGTGTTTTTCAAAAAATGTACAAATTCTGAGTGGATAAAATACCAAAACGCTCCACAAAATTTGATACCCAATCCCTCCCGCGTATAACAATACCCCATATGTGGTGGTAACCTGCTGTATGGGCACACGCCAGGGCATCGAAGGGAAGATGCGCCAGTCAGAGCAGATTATGCATTGTCACTGTTTATTGGCTATAAATCTTTATTTTTTTTGGCAATTTGGACATATAAGGGCTTATTTTTTGCAACATGAGATGCACTTTACAAATATTTCATTTTAGTGGGTCATTAGCTTATTGATGAGATTTTATTAACTCTTGAATGTATGGGTGAAAAGAAAATTGTCAATTTTGGTTTACTTCCTTTTCATATTTTTTGGGGGTTGTACACCGTACACTAAAAATACTATATTATCTTTATTCTGTGGGTCACTACGATTACGGTGATACCTCATTTATATAGTTTTTCATTTATTTTTACAATTTTACTGGATAAAAACTAATATAGAGGAAATCTCATTTGTTTTTGCATTGCCATCTTTTCAGAGACGTAATTTTAATATTTTTTGGTTGACAGAGCTGATTTAGGGCTTATTTTTTACGAGTTGAGTTGTCCTTTTCAGTGGTACCATTTTGGCGCACATAACTTTTTTTAATCACTTTTTAGAACATTTTTGTGTAGAGATTTTATGAAAAATATACATTTTTGGCTTGTTTTTCGGGTTTCGTTTTTACGGCGTTCACCAAGCGGGTCCAATAATGTTTCTGAGTTATTGTACGGATTGTTACGGACGCGGCGATACCATATATGTGGGGTTTTTTTGGCGATTTTGTGTTTTTTTCACTTTATTGCATGTGTATAGGGAATATTTGTGTTTAGGGGACTTTAACTTTATTTAATTAATTCTTTTTTTATTAAAAAATGATTTTATTCAATGTTTTTAACTTTTTTAATTAACTTTTACAGGTTAGCTTGAACAAGCGATCCACTGATCGCTTGTTCAAACTCTTCTTCACATTACACAGTGTAATGTAAGACACTGAGCATGCTCAGTGTGTTACAGCCGGGTCCTCCCAGAAGGCATGGACCCGGCTCACAGAGGAGAATCGCGGGTGTTAGAGGCGGGTGTCGGCTATAATATATAGCTGACACCTGCAGCTTCTGAGCGGAGCGGAGCCAGAAACATGGCGTAATAGTACTGCATTTTGCAGCAACGCACCTCCCGCGATGCAGTACTATATGTCAGGAAAGGGTTAATGAATAGATTGTTAAATAAAATTACATTTCTTTAATTTCACTTACATTTATTTTTCACCCTCATGAAATGCTCATAGGGTTAACAAACTTCCCAAAGGTTGTTTTGAATATTTTGAGGGGTGCAGTTTCTAAAACTGTTTACACATTTACACAAACACATTTGTGGGGGGTTTCTATCATATAGGCCTTATAAATTCACTTATAACTAAATTGGCCCTCCTTTAAAAAAAAAAAAGACACATGCAATGAAAATGTTTTTTGTGAACATGGCCTTATGACAGCTGTGAGGCTCAAAGACTCCCTGACATGTCATTCCACCCCACCTATTACAAAGCAAGCAATGACTGACAGGTGAAATCACAGTCACCGTCATTTGGACAGAAACATTTTGGAAAAAACTGCAGATATTTACCCCAGAAAGTGCATTATGCACACCACAGCGTGGGGAATTGAAACTCCTGGAAAAACATATTGGGGAAATGATAAACATATATGCCTCATAAAAAGCACTTTACAAAAACAATAAAGCCTCTTGTTGGTATATATAGCCATGCAATTGGTTTCATGCTGTCAGCTGTTGACAGTTTCAGATGAGAAGTTGGTCAGGACAAGCAAGTACAGCTGGTCATATGAGTAATGGAGAGTCATATGGCTTGACACTGCTGATGAATTGTAGCCAGCTTGTAAAATTGAGAAAACAGCAGATTCCATGTTAAAGGGGTTATTCATGCTGTACGACATTGCTGCAGTTTTCTACTCGTCCCGCGGCTAGCGACCCTAGGGAATGAACCGCATCTCCCTTCTCCGCCCTTAACAGCATTGCGCTGAAGGAGCGTGATGCACGGAGAAGCAGAGCCGGTTCTGCTGCCAGCTCTATACACTTGGAGGTCACGTGGTCGTCGGGTCTAAAGGGGTTAACCAGAGCTGCTGGGTCCAATTAGACACAGTACAGCTCTGATCAGCACCACCCGTAACAGGTGGTGGTTTTCCTATGTAACTAAGGTTGATGCCACATGTCACGTTTTTGCACAGTTTTAAAGCATCAGTTTTTGAATGTTTACCATGTGCTTGGCTGGTTTTAATCTGTTTCACAGCTGCCTACACTTCTAGAAATGAGGATAAACAGGTTCAAAGCAGCCAAACACATACAACATTCAAAAAAGCATGCATCACAGCCCGAACCTGGCACTTACACCCGGGATTGGAAAAACTCTGATCCTGGGTGTGTAAGTCCCCCCTCCCCATGGATCAGACCCCCCGGTGAGCTTACCAGGGGATCCGATCCCTCCTACGGCAGCCCTAGGGTACGGCATGTGCCTTGAGGCTGTCCGGTCCTCTTCACGCTGGGTTCAGCTTCCAGAACTTACATTGTACACTACAATACATGGAGTGTAAGGACTTGAACAAGCGATCGGATGAATGCTTGTTCAAGCCCAAGAGTGGAAAAGTTAAAAAAAAAAAAGTAAAAATAATTGTATAATAATAAAAAATAAAAGTCCCCTAATCACCTCAGTTACATATAAAATCCAAATAAAGTATATGAAACACAAAAATGTACATATTTGGTATCACCTAGTCCATATCAGTCTGTACAATAAATCTAAATCAATACTTAACATGCTTGGTGAAGGATGTGATATATATATTTTTTAATAATAATGAAAAACTTCCTGTAATTTTCATCAAATACTCTCACAAAAATCTTCTAAAAAGTGAACAAAAAGTAAAGCACTATTATGCTTTTAATTCAATAAAATCTTGTTGAAACTAAAGAGTGATAAAGCGCTAAAAATCCAAAATTAAAATTGATAATTTTGTTGTGTCCCCCGTGAAATAGTTAATTTTGGGGGTCTATAGCTTATTCATGATATTTTATTTACTATACAGTGCATCTCACCCTGCAAATAATAAGCCCTCATATGTTTGCATTACCAAAAAAATTTTAATTTTATAGCCTGCACAATGTGACAATACAGATCTGCTGAGAATGTCGCCGCTTTCATTCTATGCCCGGGCGTCTGCCCATACAGCAAGTTACCACCACATATGGGGCATCGGTTCACTCGGGTGAAATTGTGCATCAAACTTTGCAGAGAAATTTTTTTCTCCCAAAGAATGTAAAAGTTTGCAATTGCTATTTTGCTATTTTGTTTTAGCTCATATAAAACACTTAAAGGGTTAAAATACTTAATAGAAGTTGTTTTACATATGTTAAGGGTAGTTTCTATAGTGGGGTAATTTACGGGTCATTTATTAACTATTATTTAGGCCTTTCAAAGTCACTCGAAAGCAGAGTTTTCCCTCGAAATGTGAGTTTTGCAGATTTTCATGAAAATTAGAAAAATCGCTTTTAAAGTTCTTAGCCTCATAACATCCCAGAAAAATGAGAGGACACATAAAATATCATTCCAATATAAAGCAGACATTCTGGAAATGTTAGTTTTTGGATATTTTAACTATCTGCCTGGAAAGCAGAACATTTCAAACTTTGAAAATGAAGAATTTTTCCAAACTTTTGCCATATTTTCTTTTTTTTTTCTTTTTTTCAGAACGAAACGCAAAACTAACCACTTAAATTTTACAATTAACATGAAGTGCCACAAGAAAACAAATCTGAAAATCAACTGAGTATGTTAAAGGGTTCCAAAATTATAACCAAATAATACTTATAAATTTCGACTCTGGTCACTAAGCTAAACAAGTGTCGATGACAAGGGGTTAAAATGCATGAGTTTTTGAACAGACTGAAACGCATGCGTTTAAAACGGTCCAAGAACTCAAAGTGTGGCAGCACCCTTATAGATGCCTCAGTTACAGGGGAAAACAAAAAAATAAAGAAATAAAGTAAAATTTAAAAAAACAAAAAGGAAAATGTCCCTCAGGGGTCTTTTATGATCTCTTGGGGACATATTAAGTAAAAACACACAAAATATTACTAAATAGTCATAAAAATACAATGACATTTTGGCGCATTTGCCCAAGACTATACAAATTATATATCAAAATTACACTGGGGCAGGAAACAATGTGAGGCCAATAAATAGGGGGTACTTCCCCCTGGATTATCAGTTGTATCCAAGGAATTTTAGAAGACATGAAACTCTTAGTGAGAATCACTATTTTAACCCCTTATCACCGACACTAGTTTTCAGCTCAATGACCAGACTCGATTTTTTAAATCTGCCCTGTCATACGATAATTGGTTATAACTTCGGAACGCTTTAACATATCCCAGTGATTTTTTTGGAAATACTTCATTTTGTCCAAAACTAACATTTTCTTGAGATAGAATTAAATGATGAAACCACTCAACCTTGATGCCCCAATTCCTCCCGAGAGTATGATCCCCATATGTGGGTGTCCTGCTGTACGGGCGCACGCCGAGTAAGGATGAATGTAGGCGCCATTCACGGCAATCTTGTATGTCACAACTTTACGGCTATAAAATTTTTCTTTGTTTTGTAATTGCGACATATAGGGCTTATTTTTTATGGATGAGATACAATGTATAGATACTTAATTTTTGGGATCTAAAGCTTATTCATGGATTTTATTAACTATTTCAGGGGGACCAAAACAAAATCATCCATTTTTATTTTGGATTGTTTAACCTTTTTTTCCCCCGCTCCGCGTACATAAAAATACTATGTTTATCTTTATTCTCTGTTCACTGCATGCGTGTTACGCATCAATTTATATAGTTTTTTCTCTTATTTTGTTTGCTCACTTTTCTCCTGATCACAAAACCAATATTGGAGAAAATCACATTGTTTTACTTTTGGACCAACTTTTCAGGTAGGCCATAACTTTCTGTATTTTCCGTTGTCAGATCTGTTGAGCGCTTTTTTTTTTTTTGCAAAACAGTTATTCTTTTTTCGTATCATATTAGGTAAGTAACTTTTTTGATCACACTTTTTAGAACTATTTTTGTGCTGGTGTTTTGATGAAAAATTGTATATTATGGGAATTTTTCAAAAACAATTTTTTTTTTTACGTAGTTCCCACCGAGCGGGTTCCTATGATTTCTAGATTATTGTACAGTTATGCTGTGATACCCAAATTGACGTGTTTTGTTGTGTTTATATTACTCTTATTAGCATTTTCTTGTGTTAACTCTGGGGAGATTATGGACTTTTATTTATTTTTTCATTATATAATAAAAGTTTTTTTTTTTTTTCTTCCACTTTTTTACATTTTCTACTGTCTGCTTGAATAACGATCATCCGTTGCTTATTCAGCCGGTACAAACAAACAATGCCATACACTTGTATTCATGTATAGTTGAAGTAACTGAGCATGCCACGCTGCTCAGTTACTACACCGGGTTCCTACCAGAGAGGCGATAACCGGGTGGGGGAGATAGATACCTGCTATCCTCGTGGGTCACTGCTGTCTGTGAACCTCGGTCAGCGCAGAGGATCTCGGTCCCCCGGTAAGCACACCTGGGGGGGTCCCGATCACAGGTGGACACACGCTTTACGCCGCGTCAATGCTTGACCGCGGCGTGTAAGAGGTTAAACACCCGGATCGGAGTTTTTATTCCGTCTTCGGGGTTATTCCGGGGTCTTGGGCTGTGATACGACAAGCCCGACACCGGCCACCACGAGAGCCCTTGTCCCGAAATCACTCTTCTGACGCGCGCGCCGCCGTGAAATGCGTACGCGTCAGAAGAAGTACCCTTAATGACCGCCGTAAAAACCCGATAGGGCGGTCATTAAGGGGTTAAATTAATTTTGACATTTTTTTTGTTGGTGGAAAAAAAAACTCGTACCGTTGTGGAGTTCTATGGAAAATCCAATTACCTGAGTAATTTCATTTTTTCCTTTTCCCCCACAACAGAACTGACAGGAGGAATGACAGGGGAGTCCCTTTAGGGTGGGACAACTGTAGACAGGACTCTCCTGAAAGAAAGTGCTGGATCGGACCCTATATTCAATATACAGGAAGAGATTTATCATTAGGCAGGATTTTGAGCAGATTTTGTGTGTTAGACTGGCAGGTTTCCAACAGTCGGATTTATAGTCCGGTGTATGTGCAGTGTTCTGATGTGTGCTATATTCAAATAGACTGCACCGGTCGCAAGAATGTTTGACAATTTCTGCCTTTTTGCAATGTTTTTGAACAAGAAATTCTCAGATACCTAAAACATAAAATTGAGCAAAAACTTCCCCCTGTAGTAGTAATGGACCCACATACACCACCTCCTATGTCAGTGGTGGCGAACCTACGGCACGGGTGCCAGAGGTGGCACTCGGAGCCCCATCTGTGGGCACCCAGGCCATCACCAAGGAGGACTCTATGTATCTTCCTGCAGTCCCAGACAGCCCCAGACTGTTGTGCTTAGTGCTATTTTAAAGTGACAGTGCTACCTGGGACTACTGGAGGGAGTGGGAATGTGTGGACAGATCTGGATTTATCATTGTAGCTCCTGCTCTGGCCCTGACAATTCTTCCTATTTATGGGACCCTGAAGGGATGCTACAATGATTATTCAAATTTCTCCTATTTTCTCCTTTATTGGGGTCCTCAGGGTGCTGATATGAATGAAAGCTGTGACAGAGAAGGGGGCATAAATCACTAATTAAATTTCTGTGTTGGCACTTTGTGATAAATAAGTGGGTCTTGGTTGTAGTTTTGGCCCTCGGTCTCTAAAAGGTTCGCCATCACTGTCCTATGTGGTGCAGTTTTGTGATTAAAGGGGTTATCCGGGTTTAAAAAAAAATTTATGGCCGGACTGGGGAGGGCTAGTTAAACATAATAAACATGTACTTACCTCCTTCGGCGGCGCCGATGTCCCGCGCCCAGGGAGCTTCCGGTCCGCGATGTGGACGGCTCCTCCCATCCGTCCCTATCTCTCAGCGTTGTAAGCGCTGGGAGATGGTGCGCATGGGAGCTTCCAGCCTGCCGGAAGCTCCCTTTTGTGCCCTCGTACTGAAACCGACACACGGAGAAGACGGGCCGCGGCGCGGGACATTGGCAGCACCGGAGGAGGTAAGTACATGTTTATTGTGTTTAAATAGCCCTCCCCAGCCCGGCCATAAGAAATTTTTTTAAACCTGGACAACCCCTTTAAATTTGTGTTCCTTTAAAAAAAATTCTCAGTTGATAAATGTGGCGTTTTTCCGCCATTTTCTGACTTGAGGTTTCTCACTAAAAAACCCTGCAAAAACGATGTTTGCGCAAAAACCTCTGACTACAAAAAGAAGACACGCGTCGTACATAAAAATAATTGTGTTGACAATGAGAAATAACATACTTCACTGATATATTCCTTTAAGTCAGAGGGTGTAAGCAACTGTATTTTATTTAAGGGGAAATTCCAAGGCCGTGATGCTAAATCTGGTGAGTGTATTGACTGATTGTTTGTGTATAATACCGTCACGTTCACGAGGAAGTACCATGAAAAGTTAGATCCTCCACCATCAATCATCACAGTAAAACCTTCTTTCTTGCCTTCTGCGTGTGGATAAGCAGCAGCTTTAAAGTTGGACAGTTTGATCACCGTCTCTTTGCTTGAAGTTCATAGCTTTTGTTGATATTGAAAAGTGAATGAGAGCCACTCCCCTCCTTGGGGTTTTTTTCCGTTGGCAAGTGATCTTCTAATTATTCTTCTAGCAATAGGGGTCCCATGATTTGGCAGTTGAGGAGCTAGAGGAGTTTTGCTTGTACCAAGTCGTAGGATTGCTAGTTGACGTCTCCCCTGGTTCTTCAGAAAAGGGTTTTCAAGATTTTTTTTCCTTATCCTTTGGGTTCTAACAATAAAAACCGGAAACGGTTTTCCTGTTTTTTTTCGGTCCCAATTTTTTTTTTTTTTTACCTCCCCACCTTCAAAATCCTATAAATTTTTTTTATTTTTATACGACGCAAAGAGCTGTTGAGAAAACCGGCTTGTTTTCTGTCCTAAGCGTAACAATTGCACTTCTGTGATGGTATTGAAATATTCCAAATCAATGCCATGTACTCGGAAGAGTGGGGAAAAAAAGTTCCGAAATGCAGTGAAAAAAACGCATTTGCCCGCCATTTCCTTTTGTGGGCTTGGAATATTACATCTTTCACTGAGGCCCAACCAACAATGAACAATGTCTACTTTTATCTTTATTTTTTCTTTTCGGTCGGTACAATTAAGGAATAGGGATACCAAATTTATACAGGTTTATAATGTTTCAGACATTTTACAAAAATTAAACCTCCTGTATAAAAATATTTTTTTTTGATTTTGCCAATTCTGGCGGCTAATAACTTTTTTATAAATACTTTTGTGTAGGAGCTGTGGGTGGTTTAAGAGCATGGTGTGGTTTTTAGTGTTTTGTGGTTGTGTCTTATTTTGAGATTATAATATTTCAATGATATATTTTTTTTTAGGACTTACGACCTTTGTGTCACTTTTTATAGATTGTTTTTATATTTTTCAAAAATGCAAAAAAAGTGCCATTTTTTTTCGACTTTGGGGGCTATTTTCTCCGTTAGACGGGGTTAAAAACGCATTTAAAACCGCTTATCATATTTTGGATAGATCGGGAATTTTTGGACGCGTTGATACCTAATATGTGTTTATGATGATTGTTTATACGGGTTTATTTATATATTTATGGGTCAGTTCCTAGGGAAAGGGGGGGGGAGAATTGCACATTTGGGGAGGCGAGTTTGTGTTAGAGTTATATATAATTTTTTTTTGTTTTTTTAAACTGTTTTTATTTTTATCTATTTTTCAGACTCCTCCCAATGGTACTTTAAAAGTATGGCCATTGAGTAGTAGTTATGGGGATTTCCTCCTCATTCATTTACAAAATGTGCTAAATCAGCACATTGTAAAGTGAAGGGGTTAAAACTAAAATAGCACTCGGTTCTTCGGAAGACCCGAGGCTACCATGAGACGGCCCCATGCGACTGTCTTGCTTTTTTGGGAGGCTTGCCGGCAGCCACAGCTTGTAGAAACACACCCGATCGGTGCTTAGTTCACCGATCCGCGGTGTTACCGGTAAGCCCTATTGCTGCAATATGCGGATTGCAGACTTACCGGCTATGGAGGGCCCAGCCCTGTGAGCCATGTCAGCCAGTGCGATAAATTGCAACAATTATACGCCAATAAGCTACTAGGACTAATTGATTAAATCGTCCCCCCCATCAAGTGTTTCAAGGAGGGTGGTAGGAATTCTTTCATGTGGCCCGGCCCCTATAAATTCTACAAAATCTGCTAGGATAGAGGCTGATGCTTTTTCTGTTCAAGTTGGCCAGGAGGTAGATATGGCTCAATGTAGAATGTGCTTTAGTGCTTGTTTGGGACTCGGTAATCCGTAAGTTTGATAAGCAAAGGCAATGGTTTAAATTTATCCATTTGCATGCCTTCCAAGAGCCCTTGCCTGATTCCCCTGGAATTGTACTAGGAGATGGAATCACTTCCTGGAAGTTTTTGGTAGCTTCCAAGTATGTTAAGATACATCTTCTTACATCTAAATGTATGTGGTATTGCTCCTCCGTGTTGTGTAGGTGTAAGGAATGGTTACAGTAATGACGACAGTCGGAAACAACTTCTGTTTGACAGGTGAAATGTGGAAACTACCTTCAAGAGAGGAAACCCAAGGATGATGTTTGTCTAGATTAATTTTCCTATCAACTAAAATATCAGCATCTCAGATAAGCGCCTCTTTTTGCCACAAGAAAGATCCTGGATCTCCAATCCTTTTTTTAGCTGTTGTAATTGCTAGCAAAGAAGCAGTTTTTTTTTTTTTTTTCCCCCCCAAACAGTATTTTTGAGATTTTTCTAGTGGGTTCAAAAGGTAGCTGGTAGTAGATGGGATAGGAAACCACTGAGAGAGTCCCAAGGAGGAATGTGCGGATTACATACTTAACGGTCCCTCCCATTCTTTATCCCTGATAGCTTTTCCAAACATCTTTTATATCCATGAGTTTTCGATAGTTTGATGTTTCAGAAAGGCATCACCAAGAGCCACTACTTGTACTTTCCAAGGTAGGGTTATTGGTGTCGGGGAGGAATTTCCCAACCCCTTTGTTTTCAGTTTTCTTGTAGGAACTAGGATGGACGATGTGTTAGGAGGAATAGTGTTCCCTGACCTTTCCATAATCCTTGAAGGCCTTTTCCAAGTTCTTGGGTAAATTTGGAAGTTATTATCGCCTTCCTGTTCTCTTCTGCTTGTAGACGAGTTGGAGAGACTGCATCAGTAAAGCCCCCTGTTCTTCACGATTATCCTTTCAACTTCAACGCTGGTTATTGAACTGATGAGGAAGAGATTGTGGTAGATGGTGAGTGTTTGTAACGAAAAGGGGTCAGAATTGTGGGAGAATAAATAATCTTCTCCCTTTTCGACATTTTATTTGGAGGAAAGTGGAAAAACATTATCTTTTGGTCCAGAAGGAGAGATGAAGAAGTGCTGCCCAGCCAGAAGGTGGTTGTCGGCTTTTTTTTGTATCTGATAAGATTCTGTGCTTTGGTGGCCTCCTTTGCTTGTTTCAGAAGGCTACTGCCCCCGTGGAGTTTTATTTTTTTTCCCTCAGGGTTGATTTATTTATCTGTGGGTGGAATAAAAATGTTATGTTGGTTTCCCTTTTATGGCCCTCTGAAGTTCTCTACATTTTGAGAAGATTGTTAATCTTTTTCCCCCCATGGAATCGCCCTGGGCTATAGTAGGTCCCCAGTAGGCAACCCCAACCCCAGGAAAGCTGGCGTGCTGTTGTTTTGCAATTTACCAGCTGGGGAGATACCTGTTCTCCAAGATACTCCACTTTCCTCAGTTTTTCTCTTTAGGAACCACCCAGTTTTCAAAAACTCGCTTATTTTTTCACTTCCTTTGTTAAAATTGTTTTTTTCCTTGTTCATCCCACCTACACCTGAGAAATAAAAGTCCCATTGTAGTCTTGCCCACGTCTTCCCTAGTAAAAAATTTTTTTCCCCAACTCATCGAATCGGGTGTTTTGATTTTGAGAAATTGACCGTTCATAATGTACAAATCCCCTGAGGAAGCCCACAACCGTAGGCCGGAACGCCGTGGGGGCGCGTGAATCTCCCCTATCATACAACTTGGTGATAAATCAAACCCTTTCTTTATTTATATTTAGACTTCATTTTGCATTGACTGGTTTCTATTATAAGCGTCATTTAAAAATATTGATTGTGGGAAACTGTCCCCTATATCCTTCCGTGACCATATTGGCAACAATGCAATAGTCCCTATCATCGATTTCTACATTATTTCTCACACATCCAAACCAAATCTAGATACATTACAATCATCTCTAGAAAGGGGGGGAGAACGAGACATGGCTTGTTCATCGCAACTGTGGGATTAGTCACTTTTACCTCTTTGGAGTGCTCTATTTAAATGTTTTTTAAATTGTCCAGTGTTAGTGTAGTTTGTATAAATAAATTGATATTTCCTTACACTCATACTGCTAAGTTGTCCTTTATACACATCCTACAACCTTTTTTTTTTTTAACTAATCCCAAACTACTTTCCGCCATCCACACCCATTGTGAATATTCTCCGGCGACACCATTGAAGCCCACATGGCAAGACCTGGAACTGGAAATGACAAATCTGTTATCAGTTCTACGCCAACACTGCAAATTCTATTTCTGGTAGGTGGGTGATGAACTTTGACAAATAAAAGGTTATGCGCGATTGTTTCGGGTCTTCGCTTTTTTGTTCTCCAACAGCAAAGCACTCTCTTTTTCTTAGGGATCCTGGTCCTCCGTCCTTGGAGCAGGCAAGTATGCAGAAAAATCGGGGATGGAAAAATCTATGAATCCAGCCCTGTAATCCATCTTTATCAGTACAGTTATCCCATGGGTAGGTATTGTGATCTTCTCCCAATCCCTGGTGGGTATCCTCTCAGTCTGCGTCTGCCCCTGACCCGTAACCTGGGCCCCGTCTTGGGTTTTCAGTTTACTGGTTGAAATGCTTCTTTGAAGAAATATTGTTTTTGGCTTTGCTTTGTAGGTGGGAAACTTCCCTATATGATGGTTCCCCTCGCTGATTGTTTGGCCTTGTGTCTTGGTTACAAAGGCCTGCCTGTTTTGATAAATAGATTTTCTTTCTGCTCCTGGGGGATTTTTTTTATTTCCTTTTCAAAGGCCTTTTTTCCAGGATTGTCATCCATTTCCTGATCCAGAGAGAACGGTTCACCTGAAGAGGGATTCCTACACCACTTTTATTCTTCGACCCCCACATCTCCTGACCAGGTTCTCATCCCAAAAGTTACGGATCATAGGTTTAAGGTCAGCTCACCCTTCCAAGATAAAGAGTATCCCTGTACGCCACGGATCGCCCTTCTGTGAGGCGGTTAAACTGTGGGAGAAAGGATCCAATATCCAGACAGTTAGGAAACTCTTCAAAAATTCTTTTTTATTGAGGCACAATATTTTTAAATCCCACATCAGGAGGAAAAACGCAAAGGCGCCTTTCGGCCGGCTAGCCGTCCTTAGTCATGGCTAGAATAAACAAGCTTAGGATAAACTTTTATACAGGTATTGGACTACTTCGGGACATTTCCCCCTGATGATTTTGTAGGTAGAACGTGATATTGTCCGTGGATTAACAATCGTGGAGGCTGAGACAGGGGTGAGACACAGTCGGCGGTTTTTGTAAGTACAAATGGCCACGAAATTGTTATAAGTAGCTAGGTATACAAAATTACATGAAAAAAAGGGGGGAAAACCAATGAGATGACCGGTCCCAGGACACATATAGGTAATCAGGGGAAACAAAGTGGAAAATACACTATAGTAAAACACAGTTGGGGGGTCGAGAGTGAATTAACCGTAAGGAAGAGGACGATGGCGGTCTCTGCGCCCCTTCCCCTATCCGTTTCAACGTGTCATTGGCTCTTTGTTTTGACTGTGCCTTCTTGTGTTATGTTTGTTCCCCTTGACTTCTATTGTATGTGGTGCCCTGACTTAATGAAGGGGAGCATATTGTGTGAATATTATTGTTTGTTGGAGAATATGTTTCGTTTGTCTTGATCTGGACCTTGGTGGAGGGATGTTACTATAGGCACTTGGAGGGATCGTCAAATCATGTCCTTACTTTAATTGTTTGAGGTATTTATCCCTTATTTACGGTTCTTTCCCCCCCTTTCCCTCTCCCTTTCCCCCCCCCTTCTGTTTTCTTTTCCTTCTTTTTTTTCCCTCGCCCCCTTTTTTTTTTTTTTTCCTGAGGACTCTTCCCTTTTCCCAGACATATGATCGCAGTTATGATTTATCTTCTAAATAGGAGGTTGAGGAGGCGTCACTGGAGATAGCCCTGACTAATTGAAAAGAAACCATGCCGGGAGCGGCGTTGGGAGCGTCAGAAGCAGACTAGGAGATGGGGACGCACTTGTATGACAATTCCTTTCATCGATGACCCAAAAGAGATTTGGGAGCGTCATGGGGACATGGAGGCAGATGTGACCGATATATGATACTCCGAGACATTAGACAAGTCAATATCATCGCTGTCTAAAATCAGACACGGTGGATCAATCTGGTGAAATGAAGAAGGTATTAAAATACGTGAAGGTTGCAGAAATCTAGACTACATAGTGGAGTGCATCAATCATGGTGAACAGTATAAGGCTAGAGTGAGAGTTGACGATAACTACATAAAGAAAGATATATTGGGCTACAGAATGACAGTCATGTGTAGCAGGTCAGTATTTGTGGTGTGAGGGGTATAAAAAACTATATAAGTAGATATATGAGGGGTGTGATATATGATAATGAGTGGGGAGCCACAGTGTGGGTCAGTATGTTAGGTATATAATACTGTGAGCGACCTAGTGATAGCCAACGCATATGTCATATATGTAGGCGGTATGAGTGGCGCCAGACTGTAACGAGAGCGGTATGCAGATGGTACATTAATTCTTTTTGGAATAGTTCGAGATGACAAGTGTAAAGGGTGTGACGGGTTTGTACAGTTTTGATGTCCAAGGTCAGTTAATTGAGTGGTATCAGGAAAGCTCGCCCTGATTTCGAAAGTTACTGTGAGCTACGTGAAGGGATATATACTGATATATGTGGGCTACAGTGTTGCGTTGGTCAGCATCGTGTGCGAATGGTTTAGGGATTTCATGCTATGCCATATAGTGACCTGTGTGAGGAAAGGTATAATATCGATAGTTATGGATGACAATATGTGGGGGCCACCAGTGCTTGTCAGCTTGCTATTATTAAAAGGTTTTGCACAGTGTTTTGATGCCACAGTGTAGCCCCAGTCAGTTGTGTGCACTCTGTTGAGAGAGATATAGGTGATATATTGCGAATTCCCAGGGTTTTTAATGTCATTGAGGTTTCCATAAATCTGATGTGTTAGAGTTGGCCGAGATGTTTGATCCGTGACATGAATCAGGTTAGCATTTGGTATATATAGTGCAGTGCTGAGAAGTAGTATTAAATCTGAGCTAGTGGTAGATAGTATTGCAAATGTGTAATGTAGTTTTTGAATATGGGGAAGTGCATACTATGATATTGTGTGGGGGCACAGTGTGCGTCAGTTGGGTGTGCAATCACTGCAGAGAAGGTGGTGGTGCTATTTGTGTATGAGGGGGATATATGGTTTGAGGTACAAATTTAGGCATATGGTATAATATAGGAGTTATATGTGGGGTACATCGTGTCTGGGTCAGTGGTGGTATCTCATGTTGTGAGGGGTATAATATATGATATATGTGGTTTTGGGACAGTTGTGGGCACAAAAGGTCAGTTTGTGATGTAGGTTTGATGCCGTTGAAGGGGTGGTATGATGATGATAGATGTAGGTTGTCCGGACACAGTTGTAGTAGGGGGGAGGGGGCAGTTGCGAAGCAGCTAAGGGGGTGGGGGTTGGGTTGGTTGAGGGGCGAGAGGGGTTCGGGTATACGGATGAGGAATGTGGAGAGAAACGTTGAAAGTGAAAGTGGTACAGTCTGTGGTCAGTTGTGGCTTGTGAGGGGGGTTTTGGGGTTATTATATTATGCATAATATGTGTGGACTGGCCACATGCTGTGTGAGGTAAAGTTGTAAGGTGTTAGGGGATTGGTAAGGGTGTATGTTCGGTGGTTATGGGTTAGTTATTAGTATTACTATTAGAAGGTATTACCTGTAGGTGTAACCTCGGACGGCGACCTGGAACGTATGGCCTTGTCATCCCTCTTCTAGGATGAGGTGGAAAAGAGGGCAGGTTGATGAGGTGGTGCTATATATAAGAGATAGGTAGGAGGAAAGTATTGGGGGTCCTTCTGAATCTTGAGAAAGGATGGACGAGTGCTTTTGCAATATTGGGATAGTATGTGTAGGTTAGGTTGACGTAGGACTCTATTGTCCTAGTGCTTAGAAGACAATTTGTGAGCGTTTGGCGAGTTTGTGAGTATAACATTCTTGCAACCTGGAATTAGAAGGGACGCTATGACGATGAGAGTACTTTCTGTCATTTCTTAGGTATAGCGTATAGTGTGGCATGTTACGAAGGATGTCATCAATCGTCTGTATGGGTTAACCTGTTACTCTAAGGGGTTGTGTAGAGTGTTGTTACCTCTTGGAGATTAATTTGTCCTCGCTGCTACGAGTTTTGCGTTTAGCCCAACGACATTCACCCACGGAATGCTCTTGTGATGGTATGTTGTGGTTTGTTTTTTTGAGGGGCGTCGTGACTTAGCATGTATAATAGAATGTCTATTGCATGAGGTGGGTTTGCGGTAAGTTTGAGAACTAACATTCTCGCCAGAAGAATGGTTATATATGATTTGAGGGGTATATAGAAGTGCTTATGGACTTATGTATAGTATTTAAATCACAGAGGGGCACAAGGAGCTGACGTATCTCAACGGGATGTGGGCAAAATGTCAATCGAGGTATTACAAAGATTATTATTCAGTAGTTGGACAAAGAGTGGTATGGCAGGTACCGGACCTTCACGATACAGGTGGTAGATAGACGTGCGATTGTAGGTGATTGTGCCATACCACTCTATGTTGTCGAGATGGGTATGTTTATTGTGTGAGAAGGTAAAAGATGATGGTGAGTTCTGTTTTCTCTCTACAGAGATGACTGATTTATAGTGTGGCCAGGAGGGACGGAGGTGAAAAATTTGGCCCATACTCACACTCTGACCTGCAAAAAGAAGGTACACCGTCGAAATAAATGATAGTTGTGTGGGTCTGTGTGAGAATGGCAGAAATAAACAGACTGTCAATGATGTATTCTTTAAGTCAGGGTTGTAAGCACTGTATTTAGTGTATGAGGGTGGATAGATTAATTGCCAGAAGTTGAAGTACTAGCGATATACGTGATGATGATCGGGCAGTGCTGGTCGAGTGTGGAATAGGACAGTGGTGATAATGAGTCTGTAACGGTCACGTAGGTACCATTGAAAGTTAGCATTCCCACCTCAGTTGCATGGTCACAGAGTATACAGCTTCTTGCGAGTATATGTATGTATAGATTATAGGTCAGCCTGACGAGCTTTTATAGGTGACAGTGGATCACGGGGATACCTGCAGGTATGAGAGTATCATAGCTTTTTTTGAATATGAAAGGATATGGATGAGGCATCTCCTCCCTTGGGCTGTTCTCTTTTAGGCATGGATTCCTTCTAATTATTCTAGTCAATAGGAGTGTATGGATGCTATGATGTTCTGGCTAGTAGCATGGGCCGGCACAGTAGCGGTGATCATTGAGGTTTGAAGTGACCTCCAGAGTATGATATGTCTGAATGATCGATGTTGCGTGGTTGTACGTGTCTCTCCTACGGCCTTCGGTATACAGCCAAAAAAGGTTTCGGATTTACTCTATACCAGTTGTTGGCTTCACACGATTATTACCGTAAGGAGTCAGTTGTGTGGCCCGTGCTAGCGCCTTTCCGTCGTTGTTATTCATAGTCCAATTTTCCCGTCCACCTTCCAAAAACTAGTAACCTTTTTTATGTGTTTGTACACGCAAAGAGCTGTGCCTGAAGGCTTGTTTTTGCGTAACAATTGTCACGGGTATCATTAGTGGCATGCGTATTAAATAGTTCCAGCGCCAGGGTATCATCTGATGAAAAGAGAGGGGAAAAAGAAATAATAATTTGCGTACGGTTTTTCATGTAGTGCAGATGAAATGAAAAAAACGCACTTTTGCCGCCATTTTTCTTGTGGGCTTGGATATTAATCTTTCGACTGAGGCCCCATACCAAAAATGAGGCACTGGACGATGTCTACTTTATTCATTTTCGGTCGTGCGTACAATTATGTCATGTGGGGGGATACAAATTTACTACAGGTTTATAATGTTTCAACATTTACAAAAAATTAAAACTCCTGTAAAAAAATTAATTTGATTTGCCAATTCGTGGCGCGTAATATTACTTTTAACTTTGCTGTGTAGAGCTGGGTGTTTAGAGCGGTGATGAGTTTTTAGGGTTTTTGGGTGGAGTACATGTGTTTTATGAGATATTTGATATATTTCAATGATATATTTTTTTAGGACTGTACGACCTTTGTCACTTTATAATTTTTTATATTTTTGCAAATGCACAAAAAAGTGCCATTTCTGACTTCTGGGGGCTTGTATATATCGTTACGGGGTGTGACATACGCATTGAAACCGTGTGATATATTTTGATAGAATCGGGTCGAGCATTTTTGGTAGCGTTGGTATACCTAATGTGTTTATTGATAATTATTGATAATATAGTCGGGTTTTAGTGCTCACGCTAGTATTGTGGTCAGTATGTCAGTCTAAGGGGAAAGGGGGGGGGATTTGAAAAATTTTTAGGTGTTCTTGGTGTTTGTAATGTAGAGAGTTTTGTGTTTTTTGAGACTGTTTGTTATTTTATCTATTTTCAGATACCCAGTGTGGATTGCGACTTACAGTATGGGGTAGTCTAGTTTATATATGGGGATAGATATGTTTAACTCGCTCTATCATTACAAGGTGACTTCTATTATCATGCCATCATCTGTCCTGTGTAATCGGGTTTTAAACTAAAATAGCATCTGGTCTTCGGAAGACACGAGGGCTACCATGGAGACGGCCAATGCCTCGCGTCTTTTGAGCTGCCGCAGCCATTCGCTGTAGAAAAACACCAGTACGGATCGGATGGACTTTCACCCCCCGTCGTTGTTCGTTACGTAGTTACCTGTATACCCTGATATAGTAAGACTGAGTTTGCCAGTGGCAAACTATGTAAGGACTTGCAGAAGGTAGCGCAGAGGGGCACAGTGGGCCAGCGTGAGACCAGCACAACCCCCCCCGACCGCCGCCGTGAATACACGGTGGGCGGTCGCGAACTGGTTAAGGATGCTTTCGTTGAGATCCCAGCTAAAGGGGCATCTACCTTAGGTACCTTGCTCCAGAGGTCAGCGTCTTTACTATCTGAGTCTTCCATAGAACACAGTGGTAGTCCTGTAGGGTCGTCCTGACTTTCCTCTTCTTGGGAGTCAATTTCCCCTTCATCTAGGAGGCCCTCTTCCACTGGTTCTGGTGGTTGAATGTAGGCTCTTGATGTAGAAGGCCCACTTGTGTCATCCTTACTTTTCCTTAGAGCGGCAGAAACTTTATCTTTGCTCGTACGTCTGATACATTAAGAATTTGTTAAGAATGAAGGCGACTCATCCGTCACAACTTTTTGACTACATTTTGTAAATTTTTGTATGATGAAGAAAGTGATTTCTTGCAAATACCAGATTTCTTTGTTGGGTCTTTAGTTTGAGAGGATTCCCGCAGGAGAGATCAAACAGTGTGTTAGGATTTTTCAGGATATTAATAAAAAAAAAAACGTTTAAAATTAAGGACCCCTTTAAGGTAAGTACCCCTTTAAGACTGGGACCCCAATGAGGTCAGGACCCTCTTAAGAGAAGGGTCCCTTTAACTAGTGGGAAAGACATACCTGGGCAGGGGCATCGTTAGGGATTATGGGACTCAGGATCCATAGCTAATCTGTCGTGTCAGCAACACAAACCTTAAGATGACTTGTCTATACATTCAAATTTGGTGCCAAACTGTGTGACGTCATCCTGAGCCCATCCTTCTTCTGACCTATTGCTCTGTGATTGATCCGGGTGCCCAGACATGTGACCCGGCACTCGAACCTGGAAGTAGAGGAAGAATGGAGGTGTGTGCCTAGCCCTGACTCCCCTGCATGCCTTGTGCACTCGGCGGAGGCCCCGAAAGCCCACAGGCATTGCGGTTGTGCAGACTTGCCTCCCAGGGAGGACCTACAGTCAGAAGACGAGGGGGGCACCCGCACAACCTCACTTCCTGCATCAGCCCTCTAGCATGGCTACCGTTCACGCACACTGGGGCCAGGTAGGTTGATGCACATATGATGGTTTTTCCCCTACTCCCGCGGTTCTGCAGGAGTAGGATTTCAGGCTTTTCCTTGAGGTTGGTTTCACTGGAAACACATATGCGTTTTGGCCAAAAACCCCTTCCACTTGCGTTTTGGATGCGTTTACCAGTTGTTTCCTGTCCCTAAAGCCAGTTTCCTATGTGCCGTTTTTGTTGTGTTTTTTAAACTTATGCGTTTTGGCCAAATCTTGCGTTTTGAATATGTGTTTGCAATGAAACGCATTTGCCTTTTTTTGTCAAGCCCCCTCCCACTTTCGTTTTGGTTGCGTTTAAATGTAACGAAAACGGCACGTGGGAAACCGGCTTCAGGGACAGGAAACAACTGCTGATTGAGGGGGAGGGACCCCCATTTATTTGCTTCAAGATGCTTCCCGGCCCTGGAAAGTTGTGGAGGACAAGGTAAATAGGGAATTCATTAATAATATTAATTTTTAGTTAATTTGAAAATATTAAAAAAATATGTACTTTAAATTACAAAAAAAAAAAAAGACTTGTTTCCACTTTTGACCCCCAATAAAAATATAAATGAAAAAAATTAAAACTTTTATTACTTTTTAACTAGCTCTATGTGTTCCGAAAAGACACTGCAAAAAATTTTAAGATAGCACGCAAAAAAAAAAAAAAAAAGTTATGGCCCATGAAAATGGAACCAAAATGCAGGGTGCTGTCACACGTTGGATTTTGATTTAGTTTTTTAATGAACTGGGCCGAACCGTGGTCGAGCGCATATATGTTTGTATGCAAATGGTGATCGGCACCCAGTGTCTAAATGCAAGATACCACGTGCTAATTGCTGATCGTTTGCGTATGTAATCAGCTGTGGCCCGGCGCATTGTGATTTAGTTTTGCAACCCTAAGGGCGTGGTTATATGTTCCGCTAGTTTTGCATTCAAAACGCCACGCTAGCCACAGGGGGCGGGCCTCGGTCCGATAGCATATGCGCTTCCTGGGCCACGGATGATCACACATGCAAACGCATACGATCATCAATTAGCACGCAGTGTCTTGCATTTAGACACTGGGCGTTCTTAAACCATTTTAATTTTTGCATGTTTAACTCCTCTCAGACCGCCCGCTGACGTCTAAAGCAGGTCCGGAGTCTGCATGTGACGTCTTTAGACTAATCGCCAGAGACCCTAGGGGGAAGGGTGATACAGTTCGTTACTGCTTCTTACTTCCCCGCTCATCCGTGCATTGCGCTGAAGGAGCGCGATGCATAGAGGAGCCGAGCCGGCACGGCCGCTGGCTCCATAGACTCGGCGGTCACGTGACCGCTGGGTCTAATGGGGTTAATCAGAGCTGCTGGGTCTAATTAGACCCAGTACAGCTCTGATCAGAATCCCCGGTGACAGGTGGGCGTTTCCTGTAACAGAGGCTCTTATGGATGCTTCAGTTACAGGGGAAAACTTGTAAAATAAAAGAAAAAAGAAAAGTGAAAATTAAAAAGGGAAAATGTCCCCCAAGGGTCTTTTATGACCTCATGGGGGACATATAAAGTAAAAACACACACAAAAAATGATTAACCTGTTCACTCTCCGCATCTGATATATCGGACGCTGAGCGCTGTCAACTAATGATAAGCTTCCGATATATCAGACGCAAGCGCTACTTTTTGGACGTCACCCTGTTGCAAGACAGGGTGACACCTCGGTGGGAGGTGTCGGCATCGCCAGCCGACTCCCCTCCGATGACATCACAGGGTGTTTGTCGTAAAAGCCTGTTTCCCCGTGCTAAGTTGCGCAGGCGCGCATGTGCCAGAGAGCTCAGTGACGTCACCGGCTCTCCAGCACTTCAGAATCGGGGGCGCGCATGGTCTTTATTCTACTAATAAAAATATGCTCCGGCACCAGCTCACCCTGAGCTGGTGCCATGTATATGTGTGTAAAAACTACCACTTTTAAGTGGTAGGTTTCCTTTAAGGAGTTAAAAAGGAGGAAAATGCTTTTGCGGGTCCAGCACTCTAAAGTGAAAAAATAGGTTTAAAACTACACCTTGAAAAAAAAAAAAAATTTAAAAAAGGTTGCCCAGGAAAAAATTGGGAACTATGTGGTCACACACACACAAAAAAACACAACACACAAGGAAAGGGTAAAGTGGGGTGAAGCGTTTTGGACTCAATGGGGTGCTAGTCCTCATAACCAAATAACACACAGAATAAAACTCCAATATATAGTACTCACAGTGGATGGAGTCATAGAAAGAAAGTGGCGTGAAACATCAGCAAAAGGGGGCATGGAAATCAGTCACCTGACTGGGTGAACTGATACACAGGAAAACCACACCTCCATACCTACAGAACCCTAGTAAATATCATAACACAGAAGAAAATACCATATTCTATAGAAATACATGAGATCCTTTCTGAAATTAAGTCCCAAAGGAATACAAGTTTCCAGATTCAAGATCCAGAAGGCTTTGTGGGTTTCTCCTCCCCCGAACAGGGTGGGAAACATATTCTATGTCTATTACCTTAATCGAACCCAGATGTAAGTCTTTAACCCCTTAACGCTCACGGGCTGAGTCCTCTTCATACAAGGCAAGGGGATTGTTGCATATTGCAGCAAACCCCCACCGCTAATAAGCGTGGTCGGTGCAAAGTCGCCGCGGGCATTTAAAAGTCGGCGGCAAGTGTCTTTATTACGATCCTCGCTCCCCCGAACGTCAGCGGCGATCAGTTGCCATGGTAGTCTCGGGTCTTCGAGGCTACCTGGCTTCTGCAGATTCGTTACAATGAGCCAGTGGCTCCCTGTAATGAATGAGCTGCAAAAATACCATATATTGCAATACAGTAGTATTGCAGTATATGGTAGGAGCGATCTGACCATCTAGGGTTAATGTACCCTAGATCAGTGGTGGCGAACCTATGGCACTGGTGCCAGCAGTGGCACTCGGAACCATTTCTGTGGGCACTCAGACCATTGGCCCAGGACAGAGTTCACCAAATATGACCAAATCCATCAAATCTTTCTGTGGTCCCAGGCAACTTAAGAGATGCTGCTCTCAATGCTACTTTAAAGTGACACTTCATTGGCTGTTTGGAACTGCGGGAAAAGTGAGAAGGTTTTGATGTGGAAGAACAGGAAGCAATAAGTTACTTCTTAAAAACCCATGTTGGCACTTCATGTTAAATAAGTGGATTTAGCTTGTAGTTTGGGCACTCTGTCCAAAATGTTCGCCATCACTGTCCTAGATGGTCTAAGAAATAGTGGAAAAAAAAAAAAAAGTTAAAAAAATTAATAAAATATTAAAAATTCAAATCACCCACTTTCCCTAGAACAGTGATGGCGAACCTTTTAGCGTCCGAGTGCCCAAACTGCAACCCAAAACCCCCAAAATTTATTGTGAAGTGCCAACCAAAAGTTAAAGCAGTAACGTATTGCTCCCTCTTCAATAACTTTTAATCATATTAGCCTCCTGACGACAAGATGGAAAAATTGCATCATTTTAGCTTCCTTCCAGTGTCCCTCTATATACAGAGAATTGTGGGGCCAGCAGAAGATCCTCCAGAGATAATTTGGTCCCGTCTATACATTCCCCTCTTTTTACAGTCCCAAGTAGCAAAGTAAGTATAACTTTAATATATGACTGAAAGCAGCATCTTTTAAGTTGCTTTGAACCTGTCTGGTGTGCTGGGGCGATGGCCCGGGTGCCCACAGAAAGGGCTCTGAGTGCCGCCTCTGGCACCCGTGCCATAGGTTCGCCACCACTGCCCTAGAACATTATAAACAGTAAAAAAAAAAAAATCAAAGACACATTAGGTATCGCCGCGTCTCAAAATGACGGCCGGCGGTGACCTCCGAGACAGGAAATGGCGCCCAAAATGTCCGAAATGCGACTTTTACACCACATAAAAAAATGGAATAAAAAAAATGATCAAAATGTCGCACAGACCTCAAAATGGTAGCAATGAAAACGTCGGATCATTTCGCAAAAAAATGGCCCCTCACACAGCTCCGTACCCCAAAGTATGAAAAAGTTATTAGCGTCAGAAGATGGCAAATTTTTTTTTTCTTTTTTGTACACATTCGTTTAATTTTTGAAAATGTATTAAAACACAATAAAACCTACCGTATATACTCGAGTATAAGCCGACCCGAGTATAAGCCGAGGCCCCTAATTTTACCACAAAACCTGGTATCAAACCTATATATTTTTTACTCGAGTATAAGCCGAGTTTGGGTTTTTCAGCACATTTTTTGTGCTGAAAAACTAGGCTTATACTCGAGTATATAAGGTATATAAATTTGGTATCACTGTGATCGCACCAAACCAAAGAATAAAGCTGAGGTGTTATTTGGAGCGCACAGTCATAGTCGTAAAAACTGAGCCCACAAGAACGTGACGGACGTGCAGTTTTTTTTCAATTTTTCCACATTTGGAATTTTTTTTCAGCTTCGCAGTACACGCCATGTTAAAATAACTAACATTACAGGAAAGTAAAATTTGTTGCGCACAAAATAAGCCCTCACACAGCTCTGTACAGGTAAAAATGAAAAAGGTGGAGAGCGAGAAATAAGCGAAAAAACCCTGCGTCCTTAAGGGGTTAAAGTGTTTTGATACCCATGACAAATGCCCGGAGCCAGAAAGATTTGGGGGTTGGTGGCCGTAATATGTTAGAAATAATACATTGTTTTAATTTGCATACTGTACAGCCAGTGTATTACAGTGAACATTTAGTCCACTGTACCAAATAAACCACACATGTTGATTCACAATTCATATGTGTCTTGATGTTAAAAGATTTTTTGGTTGTTAGGGCCATAAAAGTAGTTTTATTCTTCATATACAGTACTGGTATATGTTACAGCGGTTTCCCCCACAGCAATAACTGCCCTTATAGTGCAGCCACTTGTTACTCAGTACCCTATCTGAGAAGACATTGGGGCATCGTAAGTTGTTTAACCCCTTACCCGCCAAAGCCATTTCTTAATCTTCCTGACATGGCCCATTTTTTCAAATTTGCCCTATGTCACTATAAATGGTTATAACTTTGGAACGCTTTAACATATCCAAGAGATTTTGAAATAGTTTTCATGTGACACATTGTACTTCATGTTAGTTAAAAAAAAATTTGGTGGAATGTTTTGCGTTTATCTATGAGAAAATCAGATATTTGGTGAAAATTTTTAAAAAATTCTCAATTTTCGAAATTCTAAATGTTCTACTATTTCCACACATAGTCATAACAGCAAAAAACATAATACCTAACAATCACCGAATATACAACATAGTACTACTTCTCCTGTCCTGTACATATTCATACAACATAGTACTACTTCTCCTGTCCTGTACATATTCATACAACACAGTACTACTTCTCCTGTCCTGTACATATGGGCACAGCACAGTACTGTTACTCTTATCATACATATATGATCACAGCACCGTACTATTACTCCCATGTTATATATATGAGCACAGCACTACTATTCCTATTCTGTATAGATGAGCACTGCATAGTACTACTAATCTTCCCTTGTATATATGGCCACATGACAGCACTACTGTTTCTATGCTTTACATATGGGCACTGAACAATGCAACTACTCCTATCCTCTTTAAATGGGCAAAGTACAGCACTTTACTCCTATTTTGTATGTAAGGGCACATTACTACTACATATATCCTGTACATATGGGCACAGTACTACTACACCTATCCTGTACATATGGGCACAGTACTACCACACCTATCCTGTACATATGGGCACAGTACTACTACACCTATCCTGCATATATGGGCACTGCACATGTACTCTTGCATATGTGACACAGCTAATCAACCCCTGACAAGCCATTATCTACAGCGCCACCACAGGGGATATGGAACATTACACAAGCCTTATCAGTATGGGTCTCTTAGCTGTTAGTATAATAGAACATGTTGCTCTCCATCCAGGCTCAGCTTCCTCATCCAGCTGCCATGAATGTGTTTAGCACTCTGTGTGGGAAGCTTGAAGAATATCTATATTTAACCTTACAGTTTGTATTTGCGATATAACATGAATAGAAGAACTGATTACAATGAATTTCATTAGAATTTCCTTGTATGAGTTTCTTCAGAATGATTGTAGGAGTACAGCCAAGCATGTCTTATAATCATAGGCGAGAGCGTCCCCAGATTCATTGTGTATGGTCATTTACCACTGGGTCATCCAAAATATTGGGACTTTACAAAGATTGTGTAATTCTAGACTTATTGCCAGATATTACAACACTTGAAAGTCATCCAAGAATTAATACATTTCCATGAAGCTCACCACACGGAGCTTAAAATGGATAGGTCACTAATAGATAACTGATGGGATCACTTCAATGTGAACATGTGTCTGTTGTGAGCCAGGAAAGAAACACCAATTTCCGAAACTGAGCCGTCTGCTTCATGTCACACCTCCACCGATCACCTTTTGTTCACATATCCAATGGATAGGACACTAATAGTTTTTGACTGGGTTGAGTATCAAATTACAAAATTCAGTGAATAAATACAGCTCTGAAACCAACGCACACCATAATTACAGCATCAGCACCAAGATCAGTACATGAATACAGCACAAGAAACAAGCTCTGTATCTAAAAGTGATTTCATTTACCTTTTCCAACTTTATCACCGACATTTGGCTAACTAAAAATAAAATTGATAACATATCTACCAAGCACACACCATACACACAGCATCAGCACCAAGATTAGTACATAAATACAGCACAAGAAACAAGCTCTGTATCTAAAATGATTTCATTTACCTTTTGATTTTTGGCAAAAAAAAATAAAAATTGATAACATATCTACTTATCAACTACTGTTGTAGATCTATTTCCACTTATTTATAGACAAATGCAGCCCCTTTAACACCCCATAAATAATTTAGTGTTCTCTGCATTGATCCAGCAGTTGGAATACAGCACCAGAACCAAGTTCAGTAAATAAATACAGTTACAAAACTAAGCGCACACCATAAGTACAATAATGGAACCATAATCTGTGCATAAATACGGCAACAGAAAACAGCTTCATACATAAATACAGAACCGGAACCAAAATGAATGCATACATGTAGCACCTGAACCAAGCTAAGTAAATGAATATATCTCCAAAACAAAGCGCACACCATAAATACAACATCAGAATCAAGAGCAGTACATAAATGCAGCACCAGAATAAACCTAGGTACTTAAATACAGCACCAAAATAAAGTTCTGCACAAATTAAACAATTGGATTAGGCGAACTGATATTGGGGCCAGAAAACTCTAGGGGACAGATGGTCAATCTTGCACTAACCCTGCTCCACTTCCCAAATCCCTTCCACCCCTGGATGGGCTGGAATGTAATGAGACCCAATTTTGGACAATCAGTGGCTCCTTTGACCATACGACATCACTTGTGATGTAAGATGAAGCAATGCTCCACGGTCTTGTGTCACGCCCCTTTTTATAGGCCAGAACCATGGGATGTGGTTCCCTCTTTAATCACATGGAGCAGGGTAAGTACTCTTCTATTTGGAACTGTGACCCCAAACCCAGGGAATCCTTGGAAAACCACTTTAAAGGGAACCTACCCCCACAAATCTACCTATAAAGGTAGAACGGGTGGTAGGTGGATGTATTGGAGGTGAGGAAAGCCCTTTTTAGAGCTAATCCTCACATCTCCGCTATCTTTTACAAAACTTTACTACCCTAAAATGTAAATTTTGATAAGCAGCTACTGGGGCGTGGAGTAGCTGGACAGTAGCTCCGGCCCCGGAGCTGTGGCCGCACAACCTCGGAGTCTGCGCAGAACACCAGCTTCTCGGACGTAGCTGCGCGCCGAAGATCTCAGGGTAGGAGGAGTAAAGAGGCTACTGGGCGTGGAGTAGCTACGATGTGTAGCCTCATGTCCCATTGGTGTGGAGTAGCTACGATGTGTAGCTCCACGTCCCATTGCCGCTCTAGAAAATTTACATATTAGGGTATTAAAGATTTTAAAAAGATAGCGGAGACGTGAGGATTAGCCCTAAAAAGAGCTATCCTCACGTCCCATACATCCACCTACCACCCGTTCTACCTTTATAGGTAGAATCATGGTGGTAGGTTCCCTTTAAGAAATAATTAGTAGTGAATGAATACTAACATTAACAAACACATTCATGTCAGTAGAGGTGGAAGGTCTTCCATGCACTGAATACCATATACAGGCGGTCCCCTACTTAAGAACACTCGACTTACATACGACCCCTAGTTACAAACGGACCCCTGGATATTGGTAATTTATTGTGCTTTAGTCCTAGGCTACAATGATCAGCTGTAACAGTTATCACAGGTGTCTGTAATGAAGCTTTAGTGTTAATCCTGATTCTTATGACAACCCAACATTTTTAAAATCCAATTGTCACAGAGACCAAAAAAGTTCTGGCTGGGATTACAATGATAAAATATACAGTTCTGACTTACATACAAATGCAACTTAAGAACAAACCTACAGAACCTATCTTGTATGCAACCCGGGGACTGCCTGTATACGGTTTAGGGTTATAATCTACAAAACTCTCACTATAATATTTCCTGGGGGTTTGATAATGTAAAAGCAATGAAAAAAAAATGTATATTAAAAATAACTAGACTTTTTACTTATAATCTCTCAGTGGAAAATTAGTCAGTGAGCGCGCTATATTAGGAGAGGTAAATAGCATGTAAGGCGGATGGCTCTAATATTACCATCACATTGATTAGAAGTGGTGACTTCATGCCACATGTATTCTATGTGATTGGCTGCTAATTTACTCCTCCGTGAAGTCTGTAATGTTATTAAAGACCTAATTACACAGACACTTAATAAGAAAAACGGAGAGTCTTAGGACTAATAAAACACATATCATAAGAATATCTAATAAACTGCAAAAGTTTAAACCATAATTTATCATTATGACAGATGATTTTGTGCGGCTTGGGAGCACTTGTATGTACATCAAGTATGGCGCAGGGTCTGTTTAAAAGCAACGCATTAAGTTGGTTGCATGATAGAAGAGGAAGTGAGGGTCCTGATTACCCCACCCACACACAGTGATTGACAGTGAGAGTCCTGAATACACATATTACACCTTGCTAAATTCTCCAAAGGGTGCACTTTCCAAAATGGTGACACTTGTTGGGGTTCTCCTCTGTTTTGGTACCACTAGGGCTTTCCAAATGCATCCTGACACATGTAAAGGATGATTGTCAAATCTGGCTTCTAAAAGGCCAAAGCCCCTCTTTCCCTTCTGAGCCCTACTGTGTACCCATACAACACTTTATATGCAAAAGTGGTGCAGTTCTGTGCTTAGGAGAAACAGTTTTACACATTTATGGGTGTTGTTTCATCTTTTATCTCTTGTGGCTTACAAAAATTTGGGGTAAAAGTGACTTTTTTGAGAAAATTTTCACCTTTTTTCCCTTTTGGGGCCTAATTGAATCAAACACCTGTTGGGGCAAATACACAAATTACACCTTGCTAAACTCTGCAAGGGGTGTGCTTTCCAAAATGGTGTCTCTTGTTGGGGCTTTCCTCTGTTTTGGTACCATTATGGCTCTCCAAATGCATCCTGACACATGAAAACTTTTTCAGCCATATTTGCCCTCCAAAAACGAAACAACGCTCTTTCCATTCCAAGTCCCCCCACTGTGCCCGTACAGCAGGGTACAGTGACAAAATGGGTATTGGCATGCTCAGGAGGAATTGCCCTAAACATTGTAAAATGCATTTTACTTTTTAACCCATTGTGAAGGTGCAAATTTTAGTGTTCAATGAATCTATAGTAAGATAAAATTACATTTCTGTAATTTCACTTTCATTTATCTTTCACCCTCATGAAACGCTCACAGGGTTAACAAAATTCCCAAACGTTGTTTTGAATATTTTGAGGGGTGTAGTTTCTAAAATGGTGTCATTTGTGGGGGTTTCCTGTGATGTGGGCCTTATAAAGTCACTTCTAACTAAATTGACCCTCCAAAAGTAGGGTTTGATGATTTTCGTGAAAATCTGAAAAATTGCACCTAAAGTTATAAGCCTTCTAACATCCTAAAAAAAGGAAAATATTTTTGAAAAATGATGCCAAGTTAAAGCAGACATATGGAAAATGTTAGTTATCAAGTTATTTTAGTGATATGACCAACTTTCCAAAAAGTAGAAAATTTTGAATTTGGAAAACATTGTTTTTTTCAAAATTTTTGCCAAATTTCCATTTATTTCATAAATAAATACTAAACATATTGATTAAATTTCTCAACCAACATGAAGTACAATGTGTCACGAAAAAACAATCTCAAAATCAGCTGGATATGTTAAAGTGTTCCGAAGTTATAACCACTTAAATAGACACATATCAGATTTTAAAAAATGGGCCGTGTCAGGAAGGTGAAAAGTGGCTTCAGCGTTAAGGGGTTAAAAATGTTCCATTTTCATAAAAAAACACAAAATCACGCTATTGAGGGACCCGCTCAGATTTCAAGTCACATTCAGAGGCCTAAATAAAAGTAAAGCCCTATAAATTACCCCATAATAGAAACAACACCCCTTAATGTATGTAAAACAACTTTTATGAAGTTTGTTAACCCTTTAATTGTTTTACAGGGGATAAAACAAAATTGTGTGCAATTTTGAAAATTACAATACAGTATGGTGAATGTACAGCGGTTTTCCCCACAGCATAACCTGCCTTATAGTGCAGCCACTTGTTACTCGTAACCTATCTGAGAAGACATGGGGCAACGTAGTGTTTAAACCCCTACCCGCCAAGCCACTTATCTTCTGACAGGCCCTTTTTTCAAATTTGCCTATGTCACTATAAATGGTTATAACTTTGGAACGTTTAACATATCCAAGAGATTTTGATATGAAAATGTTTTCTGTGACACATTGTACTTCATGTTAGTTAAAAAAAAAATTTGGTGGAATGTGGTGTGCGTTATCTATGAGAAAATCAGATATTGGTGGAAAATTTTTAAAAAAAAAAATTCCACTTTTTCGAAATTCAATGTTCTCATATTTCCACACATAGTCATAACAGCCAAAAAACAAATACCTAACAATCACCGAATATCTACTTTATGCCTGTGTTTTTTTTTTTTATACATGCTCTTATTTTTGTAGGATGTTATGGGGCTTTGAACGTCAGGTGCAATTTTTCACATTTTCAAATTCAAGTCACTTTGAGAGGCCTAAATAAAAGTAAACCCCATAAATTACCCCATTATAGAAACTACACCCCTCAACGTATGTAAAACAACTTTTATGATGTTTGTTAACTCTTTAATTGTTTTACAGGGGTTAAAACAAAATCAGATGCAATTTCGAAATTTTCAGTGGATAAAATACCAAAACACTTTACAAAGTTTGATACCCATAATATGCTTATGTGGACACAATTGCAGGGACATGTCACACAAAAGTGGGCATGACAGCTTTAAAGGTACAGAGCAAAGTGCTAAAAAGACAATAGACAGAGGATAAGAGATAAAATCCACAAAGATGAGCTGTAAACAGAAAATCCAGGCTCCGCACATACAAGTCCTGTTTGTCTAGGGCCCCCTCCCAATATAAGAGTCAGGACACCTTAGTCCTCAGTGCTACTGTGTATTACAATATTTACCTCCATATAGTCATCTATAGCCCAGTGACACATGTGTTGACTCAGCAGCCCCTTCCCCCCATCTTAAGCTACTTATAGTAACCAGAGGCCACTAACCAGCCCGTCCTGCGCCCCAATACACCGGGCTACACCACTACAGAGGTGTCCACCAGCCCATGACAAGGTAAAATGGCAGACACCAATGAGCGCTCCTCCAGCTGCACTGCTCGCCCCCCCTGGACACTAGCGGGAGCTCCCCCCCCAGTGCCCCACTAGCACACCCGAAAAGGATACAGTTTGACAACATCGGTCCATCCGCCTCTTGCCCGGGCTGGGAGATGACATGGTTCAGCTCCCCCCGGGGTCTCCCACTCCGCTGGACGCAGCGCTGAGGGCTGGAGAAGGCGGTTTGTCGTTGACACAGACGCGGGACTAATTTTTTTTCTGCCCGGGGGCTGTGCATTCCGGGGTTTTTAGTCTCAATCGGTGTTTATAGACGCGACCGAGGGGCCGGGCCTCGATATCGCTTGCCCCTAGACTCCTCTGTCGGTTTGTCACTGCCGCCGCCGATGTCTTCGCTCCCCGGGACTCCCTTTTCAACACATAATAATACAACCGACTACGACACCGCTGTCACGTGACCTCGCCAAATAGTGACGCGCCGGTCGCGGAGGAAGACTTAAAACAAGAAGAGAGAGTGGAGTCAGACGAGAGGCCGGAGTGATCTATGTGCTTCCCAAGCCTCGCCAGAGAGTGTGTACCTGTTCTGTCAGGACTTCAAGCGGCGTCCTGAGAAGATGGCGCTACAGAGAGGGCCAGTAAGCCTTCTGGGAGTTGTAGTCATCTGCATTGTCATGTTACGCACTACTAATATTACAGCAGTGTGAGTGCTCCCCAGGCTGCTATAAGCAGAGCATGCACCTCTAAGGAATAAGGTGTGGGCGGAAGTTTTTCTTGTCAATATCCTTTTGTGTGAAACTTGAGGTGTGTTCACACGTTCAGTTTTTCAGATGTGGATTCGGAAGCCAAAGTAGTTGTAGATCATAAGATGAGATGTTGCTCCTCTTTTTTTTCTCTCACTCATTTCCTGGTTTGGACATCAAAAACTGCATTTGAAAAACTGAACGTGTGAACGGATCCTGAGAGGTGATTTGCCTAATTATATCACTGTTCGCATGTCAGTTTACTAAACGCATCATAAACGTGATGTTAACGCACACGTTAACAATGCATGCTTTTTATTAACGTATGTGTAACAAACGTAACTGTAATGTTAATTAGGCAAATACCTCTCATCAGCTGTTGTAATTAGTTTCAAAACGCAATGAAAACGCGACCAAACCCAACGTGGGAACATGCCCTCAGGGTGCATTCACATGAGCTACGCATTCCACTGTCTTCGGTCTTGATAACTTGCCAAGGTTACATTGTGTTCCCATGCATCTGCTAAAACGCAATGTAACCTTAGGGTTTTAAACACACGTGGCGTTTTAAGGCCCTTTTTGGGCCATTTTTTAGATGTTAAAAATGCATCCGGTTTTCAAAAAACTGAAACGTTAACAGTGATGTCCATTAGGCAAATCACCTCTCCTCAGCTGTTGTATATGCGTTTCAAAGCAATGAAAATGCAGGTCAAACGCAACGTGTGAACGCGCCCTTAGGCTGCGCAACGTGGCGCTTTGTCTGCGCTTGCAACGCAGACAAAGTCGCACCCACCGGGGCGGCCTTGGCCCGATTGCATCGACGTTTCTATGGAACGCCTGCAATCGGAACGAGCCACGGTGTTTTGCGTTAATTAACTAAAAACGGCCTAAAAACGCCACGTGTGTTCTTCACCCTTAGGTGTTCAATGACCACACGTGCCACTTTATGTCTGCCTTTTTAACGCAGACAGCAGCCCACACCCACGGGGCAGGCCCCGGCCTGATCGCATTGGCCTTTCTATGGCATAAATTACGCAAAACACCAGCGGCTCGTTGCCGATCGTAGCGTTTCCATAGAATGCCGATGCGAATCGGGCCGCAGCCTGCCCTGGTGGGTGCGGCTTGTTCTGCGTTTGCAAACAGAGACAAGCGCCACGGTGTGTCATCACCATTATCAGTAATCAAGGCTGAAGCCAGTGGAATGCGTCACTTTTTTGATGAGTTTTTGACCAACCTGCGAAGTTGCATTGCTGTTTAGCAAATGCAGTGGAAATGTAAATTAACCTAAGTATGTGATCAAGGCTAGGTCGGCCGCCAACACGTGGCACTTTGTCTGCGCTTGCAACACCGGCCGCTCGTTCCCGATCGCAGGTGTTTCCATAGAAACGCGATGGGCGATGGGGCAGCGGCCCATCCCGGTGGTGCGGCTTTGTTTGCCATAACAGGGACTCTCTTGGACAGTTTTTAAACGGACTGAAACGAATTGCTTTTGCGTCCACACGGGTACCTCTTTAACCCCTTCCCGACATTTGACGTAGTATTACTGCATGGCGGAGGTTGCGTTACCCGCATTATGCAGTACTAACTTCATCGTGCTTCTGGTGCCGGCTCCTTAACGGATTCGGCGCCAGAATCTGCGGGTTTTCGGCAGTATATGATAGCCAGACACCCGTTCGCTGGTGTTAACCCCTAACATGCTGCGGTGTGCTGACCACGTGTGTCGGGCATTTTAATGCAAATTGGACCCCAACCCCCCACTCCCGTGGCGCTTAGCGGTGCAGGGGGGGGGGGTCGTGGCTCCGATTGCAAGCCCCGGGATCTGCCAGTGTCCTGGGGCTGCGCGATCCTCTTCAGGAGCCGGTCCTGCCTTCTAGCAGGACCTGGCTGTAACACACTGAGCCATGTGTCATAATACAGTGTGATACTCTGTATTACCGTATATACTCGTGTATAAGCCGAGTTTTTTCAGCACAAAATGTGCTGAAAAACCTCACCGTCAGCTTATACACGAGTCATAATAATAATAAAAAAAAATAATACTCAACCTCCGCACTCGGAACCTCGGCGCACACCGTCCTCGGCGGCGGCTCCGCTTCTCTCTCTTCTATCTTCACTTGCCGGCAGTCGCGTCTATGCGACCTGCCGGCTGGCGCACAATATGATGCAGCGGTGTCGCCGCCGATGACGTCATCAGCGTTGACACCGCCGCATCGTAGTGTGCTCCCCGGCAGATCGCATGGATGCGTCTGCGGCTTAGTGAAGAAAGAAAAGAGAAGCCCCGCCGAGGACCGGGAGCCCCACTAACATCAAAGGTGAGTATCGTCGGAGGGTGGTATTAAGTTTATTTTTTTATTATTTGCTTGGCATACTGGGGGCAGCTGATTGATACTACTTGGGACAGGCTGTAAACGTATAACACTATACATACCCCCCCTCCGAAACATCACCCCCTCGTCTAGCGGGCAATATCGTTTAGTTCCATCAATCCTATTTCACAGCTACTTGAAAATACGATACTAAGGGGGTACTGTGTATATACACCGGCTTAAACTCGTTTCAATGGTTTTCCAGTTTTGGTGAAAATAGGGGTCTCAGCTTATACTCGGGTCGGCTTATACTCGAGTATATACAGTACACAATATTAGGTGAAAATAGCTTAAACAAGCGATCAGGGATCGCTTGTTCAGCCAACTGTAAAAGTAAAGAAAAATTAAAAACTAATTAACACAATTTTTTAATAAAAAAATTAATTAAAAAGTTAAAGTCCCCTAAACACAAACATCCCTATACCACATCTAATAAAGTAACTGAAATCACCAAAACCCCCACTATTTGGTATCGCAGGTCTGTAACAATTTGTACAATAAGAACATTATTGGACCCTTGGTGAACACCGTAAAAAACACGCCAAAATGTTTAATTTTTCATAAAATCCCTTCACAAAAATGTTCCAAAAGATTCAAAAAAAATTATGTGCGCCACAATGGTACCACTGAAAGGCCACCTCAACACATAAAAAATAAAAGCCCTAAACCAGCTCTGTCAACCAAAAAAAATATTAACTTTATCTCCCGAAAAATTTGGCGATGCAAAACAAATGAGATTTTCTATATATTTCGGGTTTTTTTTTCAGTAAAAATAGATAAAACCGATATGACGTATCATCGTAATCGTAGTGATCTATAGAATAAAGATAAATATACCGTATATACTCGAGTATAACCGACCCGAGACCCCTAATTATAACTTCACACTGACATAAAAAAATGACACCCCCACCACCAAAACTAACTTGACTCGAGTATAAGCCGAGGGTGTTAGTATACAGCCGGCCCGCCCCCCCAATAGTAGTATACAGCCGGCCCGCCCCCAATAGTAGTATATACAGCCGCCCGCCCCAATAGAGTATACAAGCCGCCCGCCCCCAATAGTAGTATACCAGCCGGCCCCCCCCAATAGTAGTAAACAGCCGCCCCCCCCAAGGGGGGTATGCCAAGTGATCAAAAACAAACTTAATACTCACCCTCCGACGATACTCACCTTTGATGCTCGTCAACGGCTCCTGTCTCGCGTGGTCCGGGTCTGGCGGCGGCTTTTCCGACCTCGACCGGTGGCAAGCTCCTCTCTTCCTTTCTTTTCACTGGCTGCCTCCCCGTCTCTCTTGCTTACTCTTTCGCTAGCCCGGCATCTCGCGTCCATGCATCTGCGGGGCAGGCGCACACTATATTGCGACAGTGTTTCGCCGCATCATAGTGTGCCGCCCGTCGGCAGATCGCATCGACGCGACTGCCGGCTAGCGGAGTAAGCAAAGATCCCGGAAGCCGCCATGAAGAAGAAGAGAGGAAAGCGGAGCCGCTGCGAGAATCGGAGACTGCCGCGAGGATCCGGACACCACCGAGGGGTGAGTTATTATTATTTTTTTTTTTCTTAGTTGACTGTGTATAAGCCGGGTGAGGTTTTTCAGCCACAGTTTTTTGTGCTGAAAAATCTCGGCTTATGCACCGAGTATATACGGTAGTATTTTTTAGTGTACGACCCCATAACAATACAAAAAAAACTATATGGACAATTTTCTTTTTTTTCCTCCATACATTAAAGAGTTATAAAATCTCTCAAAAAGCTACAGACCCACTTAAATGAAGTATTTTGCAAAGTGCATCTCATGTTCGCAAAAAATAAGCCCTATATGTCCCAAATTGCCAAAAAAATAAAGATTGTATGCCATTATAAAGTGACAATGAATATATCTCTCTAAATGGCGCAGGTTCCCTTCGATGGCCCTGGCGTGTGCCCATACAGCAGTTTACCACCACCCCCCCCCCCCCGCCCCCCCCCCCCCCGTAATGGGGTATGGTTATACCGCGGGAAGGATTGGGTATCAAACTTTTGTAAAGTCGTTTTTGGTATTTTCTATCCACGTGAAAAATTTCCGAAAATTGCATCTGATTTTGTTTAAACCCCTGTAAAACAATTAAAGAGTTAACAAACACATAAAGTTGTTTTACCTACGTTGAGGGGTGTATTTCTATAATGGGGTAATTTTATGGGGTTTACTTTTATTAGTGGCCCTCTCAAAGTGACTT
Source organism: Engystomops pustulosus (assembly GCA_019512145.1). Classification (NCBI taxonomy): domain Eukaryota; kingdom Metazoa; phylum Chordata; class Amphibia; order Anura; family Leptodactylidae; genus Engystomops; species Engystomops pustulosus. The sequence continues at coordinate 83,486,758 of CM033644.1, read as the reverse complement.
GATTTGAAAATGTGAAAATTGCACCTGACGTTCAAAGCCCCATAACATCCTACAAAAATAAGAGCATGTATAAAAAAAAAAACACAGGCATAAAGTAGATATTCGGTGATTGTTAGGTATTATGTTTTTTGCTGTTATGACTATGTGTGGAAATAGTAGAACATTTGAATTTCGAAAATTGAGAATTTTTTTAAATTTTCACCAAATCTGATTTTCTCATAGATAAACGCACAAAACATTCCACCAAATTTTTTTTTTAACTAACAGAAGTACAATGTGTCACATGAAACATCTATTCAAAATCTCTTGGATATGTTAAAGCGTTCCAACAGTTATAACCATTTATAGTGACATATGGCAAATTTGAAAAAAGGGCCATGTCAAGAAGATAAGAAATGGCTTTGGCGGGTAGGGGTTTAAACAACTTACGTGACCCCATGTCTTCTCAGATAGGGTATGAGTAAACAAGTGGCTGCACTATAAGGCAGGTATCGCTGGTGGGGAAAACCGCTGGTGTAACATATGCCCAGTACAGGCAAGTTCCCCGGGTTTTACATACAAGATAGGGTCCTGTCAGGTTGTCTGTTATCTCTAAGTTGAATTTGTTCAAGTCGGAACCTATTACTTTATTATTTGTAATTCCCAGCCAGAACTTTTTGGTTCTGTGACAATTGGATTTTAACCCCTGAACGTGAAGCCACTTTTCACCTTCCTGAACACGGCCACCCATTTTTAAAATCTGAACATGTGTCTATTTTAGTTTTATAATTTTGAACACTTTATAACATATCAGTTTTGATTTTGAGATTGTTTTTTCGTGACAAAGTGTACTGTCATGTTGGTCGAGAAATTTAAGCAATATGTTGGTATTTAATTTATGAAATAAATGGAAATGCCAAAAAATTTTTTGAAAAAATCAATGTTTTTTCAAAATTATTAAAATTTTCTGACTTTTTTGGAAAGTTATCATATCACTAAAATAAACTTGAGAACTAACATTTTCACATATGGGTCTGCTGTTAACCTTAGCGGCAAATCCTTTTTTTTCAAAACATCTTTTCCTTTTTTTTGGGTTTTTTAGGTGATGTTAGGGGGCTTATATATTTAGTTGCAATTTTTTTTCTGATTTTCACGAAAATCATCAAAACCTACTTTTGGAGGGTCAGGTTAGTTAGAAGTTGACTTAATAAGGCCTACATGATAAAAACCCCACAAATGACACCATTTAGAAAACTACACCCTCTAAAACTATACAAAACAACCTTTGGGAATTTTTGTAACCCTTTTGAGCGTTTCATGAGGGTGAAAGATAATGAAAAGTGAAATTACAGAAAATGGTAAATTTTATTCTTACAATTAGATTATATTGAACCATAAATTGCCACCTTCCCAATGGTTAAAAAGGAAAATGCAATTTTAACCCAGTTTTAAGGCAATTCCTCCTGAGCATGCCAATGCCCCCATTTTGTCACTGTGAACCCTGGTGTAACTGGGCCCCAGGGGGGCAACTTGGAAAGGAAAGAGCCTTTGGTTTGTTTTTTGCAGGGCCCAAATGTGGCTTGAAAAAGTTTTCATGTGTCCCAGGATGACATTTTTGGAGAGCCAAATGGTAAACCATACAGAGGAAAGCCCCACCAAGAGACACCATTCTGGAAGTACACCCCTTGGAAGAGTTTAGCAAGGGTGTAATTTGTTGGTATTTTGCCCCACAACATGTGTTTGATTCAAATTAAGGGCCCCACCCAAAGGGAAAAACCCCAAAAAAAAAGGGATGAAAATGTTATCTCCAAAAACAGTCCCCTTTACCCCAAAATTTTTGTTACGCCCACAAGGATATAAAGAAGTAACTTGGAAACAACTCCCCATAAATGTGTGTAAACTTAAATTTTCTCCTAAGCAACAGAAACTGCACCACTTTTGTGCATATTAAAGTGTTGTATGGCGTTTACACAGTGGGGGCTCAGTAAGGGCAAGGAAGGAGCTTTGGCCTTTTTTTAGAAGCCAGTTTTTGTACAATCATCCATTACTTCGGTCAGGATGCATTTGAGATAGAGCCCTGAGTTGGTACCAACAACCAGAGGGGAACTCCAACAAGTGTCACCTCATTTTGGAATCTAGTGCCACCTTTGAGAATTTAGCAATGTGTAATATGGGTGTACCTAATTTTTCCCCCCACAGGTGTTTGCTTCAATTAGGTCCCTAAAAGGAAATTAAATTCTAATCCCAAGACAAAAGTGCACCCCGGAAATTGAGTCATAATGTTTTCAGTGGATAAAATACCAAAACACTTTACAAAGTTTGATACCCAATCCCTCCCGCGTATAACCATACCCCATACGTGGTGGTAACCTGCTGTATGGGCACACGCCAGGGCATCGAAGGGAACCTGCGCCATTTAGAGAAGATTATTCATTGTCACTTTATAATGGCTATACAATCTTTATTTTTTTTGGCAATTTGGACATATAAGGGCTTATTTTTTTGCGACATGAGATGCACTTTGCAAATACTTCATTTAAGTGGGTCTGTAGCTTTTTGATGAGATTTTATTAACTCTTTAATGTATGGAGGAAAAGAAAATTGTCCATATAGTTTTTTTTGTATTGTTATGGGGTCGTACACTAAAAATACTACCGTATATACTCGTGCATAAGCCGAGATTTTCAGCACAAAAACTGTGCTGAAAAACCTCACCTCGGCTTATACACGAGTCTTCCCAGTACACGGCATGGAATATTAAATGCTGTCACTATGAAGTGAAATTTGTTACCCAGAAAACATGCCTTCACAGAGCTCATTACGTGTAAAAAAAATTAATGGGGGTCATGGTGGAAGGAGATGAGGAAAGGGGCAATCTACTGAATGTCGCCTTCACAACTGTCTTTACCCAGGAAAATCCCCTGGTGGAAGACACGATGAGGAAGAATGTAAATATTCTTTGGAATGTCAACAGTTTAACCCAGGAAGAGGTACGGCGCCACCTCACAACCACTAAGATAGATACCGTATATACTCGTGTATAAACCGAGATTTTCAGCACAAGAAATGTGCTGAAAAACCTCACCTCGGCTTATACACGAGTCAACTAAGAAAAAAAAAATAATGATACTCACCCTCCGGTGTCCGGATCCTCGGCGGCAGCTCCCGATTCTCGTCGCCGCTGATGACGTCGCCGCTGATGACGTCATCGTCGGCGACACTGCCGCATCATAGTGTGCGCCCGCCCGCAGATCGCATGGACGTGACTGCCGGCTAGCGAAGTAAGCAAAGAGACCGGGAGCCGCCAGTAAAGAAAGAAGAGAGGAGCTGCCACCGAGGTTCGGAAGCCGCCGCCAGGACCGGGAGCCACCGCCGAGGACCGGGAGCCGTGCCGAGCATCAAAGGTGAGTATCGTCGGAGGGTGAGTATTAAGTTTGTTTTTTTATTCACTTGGCATACTGGGGGCCGGCTGTATACTACTATTGGGGGCGGGCCGGCTGTATACTACT